>CAHIKZ030005179.1:552500-1112500 GCA_903632075.3 Acanthosepion pharaonis | reverse complement strand
TGTATTTTTTCCATGTAAGCATATACCAATATATATATATATATAACTGTACATATTCAGGAAACTGTATTTGTGAAATTATAAAATATCCTGTGCATGTATTTATATTTTATACAAGTTTTATAATATACCCATCTATCTTTCCATCCATACACTCATATGTTTACATATAGAATATAGCCAAATTATTATATAGAAACATAAAAATATTTGAATAATTAAAAGTAAATATTAATGATTCTAAAATGTACATATCTGATATGTGATGAAATAGAAACAGATATTTATAGGTGTATACATAATGGATATTTTATGTATATGAGAGCACAATTATGAGTACATGTACATCTCTTATTAGAACGTACACGTACTTCTCTTGTGAGATAGACTTTACTACCTGTTGGCACATATAAGGCTGTGTATGTATGCATATAATGTACACAGTGCATGCATGTTTCATATACATAAATATTTGTAAATTAATATCATGATATTTAAGTATGAGAGGTGTGTTGAGTGTTTTAATTGAATGTCAGTAATGACATTTGTATAAATGTAGCAAATATGTCAGATATCAACATTAACTGTGAGCACCCGGTTCACTAATTGACCAATCCTCACAAAACATTCTGATTTTAACAATCTCTTGAAGCTTATGTATTCTTTGACAGCCTGTGAAATGCTTGGCTTGATCCTGATTTGATATTTTAAGATCATATAAAAATGTTACATTTAAATATGTAATTTTATGGCATATCAACACTTACATGGAATTTCTGGTGCACAGCATCATTCACAAAGAAAATAATAATCAATGTCTTTTAGATAAGTAAATATATTTTGTTGACTTTTTAATCTAACAAATGACCAGAATTACACATTTATTCAAACAACTTAATGTATTTAAAAATCTTTGTTGATGTGTTACCATTTGGAAATAATTTTCTTATTGTCCTATAATATTTTCCAGAATTATATTCTAAAATTCATAGTAAATCCTTTGTTTAAAAATTAACCTTATTTAAAATGTTTAGATGTTATATAGAAATAAAGTGTAACTGCTGACACTTGAGTTTGAACATAGATCACCAGTGAGCAAACACTGGTGATCCCATTATTGAATTAAGTAGACCATGTGACTATAGAAGAAACATATATATGTAGGAAGTAGCTGACATCTAGTTGATTGCTATTTCTATTCTATCATCTATTACTATTCAGATCACCATTTCTAGTCAATACTATTTCTCTATTCATATCACTATACGGATTACTGTTCAAGTGAGTATTATCGAGCAAGTACTATTAGTGCAAGATATATTCGAAGATGTCTGACACCAGTATTGTTCAACGGTGTATTATAGTCGTATCTGCGATTACAAAGTCTCTACTACAAAAAGCATTACGAAAGTGACAACAAGTATTCATTGACATCACAAAAGTGGCAACAAGTGTTTGTTGACATCACTAAATTAGGTTTTAAATTATACATTAATATTGTGTTTAAATAAGAATAAATTATACATTAATATTGTGTTTAAATAAGAATAAGATGAGAGTAAAACTTTATGAAAATAACAAAGATAAAAAGGAAGTTTTTCCATTTTTTTTTTTTATTGAGAGAGAATTTATAATTTGGTTTTAATTGTAACAATGTAGCTACTTTCAAATATTTGGAAATACTCCAGAACAGTGTCATTTTATAAAATAATCATAACATTAAAAGAACTTCCCAAAGAGTGATTAAAACGAACACATTTAAGAGAAAGAGAGACATTCATTGCTTTATACAAATAATTTTATTTATTATTCAGTGTATTTTAGAATTGACATTATATTCATTATAGATGAATTCTTAAATGTTTATTATTTCTAATACTTCATGAAAATTAAAATAATACTTGAATATTAAATATAGCAATTAGTTTAATTACCTTTTCACTATTGACATGATTTTTTTTCTAACATCAGTTGATATCACAATATTTCTAATCATCATATCCTATAATATTATCTATACTTTTTACTTTATTTCAATATAGATTTTCTAAGAATATTGCAAATAATCTTTACACAAGCCTGAAAAATATAACAATACAACTGAGAAATCAGTGCAACATAGTGAATATTCTGCTCCAAACTCTTCACATTGAGTTAACCGAATAGATATGAGATACACTTTAAATTATTCACGTAACTCTCTATCTGGCTACTTCTCTATCCACCTGTACACTTATTCACCTTTGCATGTAGCCAGTCTTTCATCTATCCTTACACCACATCCAAATACATCATTCTTCCTGGTTATCAGACAAGTAAATGAGACAAAAGAGAACTTCCTGTACTTGCCACTGACCACAAAAGTCGACAGTCACCAGTGCCAACCCTAGTTTCCCCACCTACACAACTTCTAGAATGCTTCTCTTCTCTTCCTTCTCCACTATTACACCACCTCAGAAAGTGGCAGTGGCCAGATATGGTGGGAAGAGGAATTAGCCATAACAAGCGTCATCATCCGGCCAAACTCATTCTGAGATTGAACAACAGTTTGTTTGCTCTTTAGAGCATGGTTCTAACAAGTACCACACACTGAATTCTCCTGTGGCTGAGGTAGGGAAGAGTGAGGACAACAAGATGAGTTCAGGCAATTTTTAGTTCCAATGACGTAAAGAACTTTATCCCAGGAAACTCATATCCACAATGTCAAAATGTTTTGTTTTCTCTCGCTAGCTTGTCCTTAAGTGGAATGACGGGATTTATTATTGTAAAGGCTGATTTTTTTTTTTCATTCTTATATATATATATAACAAAATATGTTTTAATTTGGTTCTTTTTTTATACATTTACCGGAAGTTTTTCAGTATAAATAGTTCTGGGAACATGTTAGCATCCACCCAACACCTCATCAAAAGCCATCATTTAGTTTGTAATGCAATAACTTTTGCAGGCAGCTAAGAATAATTGTCATCTTTTTTACATCAAACAAGTGCCAAATCATCATCATATTTTCTATCATCATCATCATCATCATATTTTCTATCAGAATGTTAGTTTTGCCTTGGCAACCTTTCACTTATCTCTGACCATTCTCTCAACAATATCTATGCAAAAATAAACATATTCCTTGTTTTATTCTTTCTCTCTTTAACATACTTCTTAGCATCAAGAATAACATTTTTAAGAATTTTTAAATCCCAAATAGTGGCAACATTTCATTAAAAAGAATTCCAAGGAAAAAAATGTTTTCTTTTAACTTATCTACTTTTTAAAACCTTTATCATTCAAAAATTATAAATAAATCTGATGATATAATTTTATATTCTTTTTTCCTTCCAACATATTTTCTAGGACAGCCTGAAATAAGATTTTGAACTCAGTCATCAATTTTTAAAATATCTGTAAATAATGATGCACTGTTATAATTGTACATAAGTATTACTTTATACGGTTGTATTATTTATATTTCAGGGTTACAATAAAAGACTCTCCTGAAAAAATATTTCCACATAGTTATGCTTTCATAGTTGATAATAATGCCTGTGAATTTGAATAATGGGGTCTATATTTATATCTTTATTTCCTATGATCTTAAAACTAGAACAATTCGCTACTTTTTTCTACCTTTTCCCTATCATTTTTCATTGTGTCAGTGCTTGTCTAGCACACATGTATGACGTATGAGAGCTGAAATCTAGGCAGTAGAGTTTTAAGAAATAAACCTAATTTCAAAATTAATTTTTGAGGATATTTAATGGTGTTTTACATTATCATATTCTTCTTCGTTTATTCAAGAATTTTATTTTATGAATTTAATATTAAAACATTAATAAACAAGAAAAGGGTATTGACCAGCAAGGAAATCAGTGTTGCGAATAGAAACAAAGAAGGGATATAGAATATTAACAACATTCACTAAAAAACATGAATGTAGCCAAACCTTTCAGCAAATGTCACAAAGATAAACATGTAAATTAGGGGGAAAAGGTACTAATGTTTCAATAGTAATTTTTAGTGATGAATATAGAGCTACATTGGATGTGCCTGATGATAAGTCCATTTACAGAAATAGTTAATCTACATGACTGAAAAAACAGCAGGAATAGACAGAGTAATATGTTAGGCTATTACTGAAGGCTGTAAAATCATAGATCCCTTTAAAGCTGATGACTTTTTGAGATAAATCCAGAGGATTATCGTAAGTACTAAGACGAGATGCTTTTTTGAATGATATAGGCTACTACCAAGAGACTTTAATCCTGTCATTTTTTTAAATAGTCTCATCTGATCTAAAATTACATATGGATGTCATGCATAGCATCCAACTCATTCAGAAATGTCTAAACTACCATCTATATACATTTTCTTAGATAAATTATTATAAATGACTTCAAATGAATAAATCCTCTAGGTCTTAAAGCAGGCATAGGCAACCTTTTTCAAACAATGGACCACATGAGATATAGTTCATCATAAGGCGGGCCGCCCTACTTAAAAAAGTGTTTACAGTAATTTTTTATTGAAGGTACCTCAGTCATTTTCACTACAGAAGTCCATACATGGAAACATCTGCCTTGGAAATGGAAGTGGGAGTTGCTTTGCTGAAAAAGTTCTTTCGATGATTAAAAAAACTGAAGTCTTGTTTATAATCTCATCACTGATGAAAGTGTCATTAACAGAGGCTGCTGCATGTAATTTGTTTTTAATTTATTTATTTGACTTGACAAAAATACTTTTTTTGAAAGGAAAAGTATATTTATTACATGGTGAAAAAAACATTGTGGACATTTCCTGTTTCTGAGGCAAAAGATGTTTACATGTATGATATTCTTTTGTGAAAATCACCAATAGTTTCAAATGATCAAAATGTTACCGCCAACAAAAAGTTACAAAATTCAATAATCATTGTACTTAAACATTCTTTCTGTACATGGTTAAATATGAGAAATAGTGTGTGAGCGAGTGAGAATGAAATAAAAGGAATACAATGTTAATAAACATTATATTACTGATTAAATTAGGCGTGCCATTTAGGAACAGACTGTATGTGGCCCATGGGCTGCACTTTTCCCATGACTGTCTTAAAGAAAACAATCCTTCATCAGATCTTAGACTGGCACCATAGAATCACCAACAAAATTTACCAAATAATAAAACCAGTATTATTTGAATAATTCCAATAGCAGCAACAATTAAAATGGACATCATATATAGCTAGAACGGAAAGTAATGATATAATCAAGATGTTGTTGTTTCCACACTATATTAAACAAAAGGTTAGGAAGGAAATTTCCATCAATACTAGAAAGAGTGATAACAGTGGATATATAAAGCCTATTTGCCTAAAAAGCTCTGACTGTAACACTGACTGTTTAGTCTATCAATACTAAATGTTTTCTGCATGGAAACAGCTATTCTCTCTATTACCATTACCATTTAAGTTAAAGCATATATTCATGCATGCAAATACTTTTTCATATTTTGAAATGGTATTTCCTGATTTACCCAAAAAGTTTCCAAAAAACACTTAATAGAATAATTTCTAGTAGAAGATTTCTGGTCCATCATTAAAAGTGATGTATACAAGAATGGAAAACAATATTCAAGCATAGAAGATTTCTACGAAGCGGTAATAACTGCTGCAAGTAATATTAAAGTTTAAAGTGCAGAAAAGTTAACAAAATCAATGTTTTACAGGATGTTATTATTTGAAATTCACATGCTATATTGCTCATATAAATATATCTTGAGAATTTTACTAAGATTGGGTAGTTAATGCCAATTTTATTGTGAAAACATAGACAAGCATAATAAACTCATAATGTACATGCATATGTGTGCACTCTTTCAGTCAGCTGTAAATGAGAATGTGACAGATATGACAGATGTGTGTCTGATAGGGAAATAAAACCATTACAGTTGCTGTTATCTGTTTTGATTAACTGGGTTGATAGTGAAAGTTACATGAACTAAGAAATCAGTTAAGAATAAATGTTATTCAATCTAGTCACAGATATCAGACTGAAGGTTAAAAAAAAGAAGTTTTGCATGTTATAAATACTCTATATGTCCTTCTAATATACTACATTATAATTTTTATGTATGTCTTCATTCATGAAGATGAGTATAGGCGCTCATTGATTCTTATGAATTAAACACTTTGAACAAGATAACTATGTTTATGCGGATGTGAATGCCTATCCCCTGATTATAAATGAAATTGGTAATTTGTGTTGGATAAGAATGTCTCTATAGATATTTATACTCATTAGGTAAAATAAGCTAATAAGCATTGATTCACTTACACCAGGCCAGCACATACTATCTACAAAACCACCTGACTGAGGGGCAAACCTGATTGGGGGGCTCTGTGCAGTGCTTTGGGACTCTTGCTATCTTATCAAAACATGCTTTTTTTGCCAACATTTATATACATTACAAATTAAACTAAGCATAACTGACTATTAAAGGATGAAAACTTTTTGCAAATTTTGACATTATTCTAGGGCCATAAATTTGTTTTGTGCATGCTAAGACTTGAAAAAATAATATATAAAATTCACTGTTTTTTATCCATAATGTTGAATGTGTTAAAATTATTCAACTTTTTAAGAAGAAAAATCTCAAGATGATGTTAAACATTACTGCAAAACTGTTGATTTATTTAAGATGGAATGATCTATTTAAGATGGAATGATCTAATATGACATGTCTCTAATCTGTATTTAGATACATAATTGTACATAATTATGTTACAATAAAATTTGTAGTTTATATGAATACTACCTAATGAAAACGGAAATGTAGCAGAGTGGAGGGGGATGCCTATATCACAACAATTTTGAGAATATCTTATTTTACTAAGTTCTTCATACTTATTTCTTGGTTTTAATTTTCTGATATAAATCTTAAGTATACACCAAAAACATAAATCATATATATTAATAGAATTGTAATTTTACCAATAATATTATGATTGAAAATCTATAGGGACATGCATTGTAAATATGTTAGTTTTGTAATGCAAACTTCACTTTTTAAAAACTGTAATAGTTTGCTCTTGGGAAGTTTGGATCTTGGTGCAAAATGAATTTATTAACCTAATTTTTTAGATGCTGTTATGTAAGTCAGTCATGTAACCAGTGAACATTGTTCACAGGATAATGAATGAACATGATCATAGATGTTAAAAGTGGAATTTAATGGTTAAACACTATAGTTTGTAAAGTTTGACCTAAAATTAGTCCATCCTGAGTAAGATGATAAACTAAATCTGTGTCCTGGGTAAAACGATAAACTACATCCGGCAGCAAGACGTCTGATCAGGACATTTTGAGGAGCATGGAACCACCTCTTAATTGCTGGTATTCCCAGGTTCACATTGACCTGGAGTGGTAGCACTTGTTAGGGTCTTAGCTATGGGCAAATAGTTAACCCCCAAACTGGGGTTAAAACACTATGAAAGTGTAAAAATAGGTTTTAATACTAGCAATAAATTTTTTGAAGGAAAAATTATTACCAGCAGTACATTTTTGGAGAAAAAATATTACCAACAATACATTTTTGAGGAAAAAAAAAATATTACCAGCAATACATTTTTGGAAAAAATATTACCAGTAATAAAAATCTTGTCAGCATTAAATAAGCCATTGAAGTTAATATGCTGTAAAACAAACCAAACCAAACCCTAAAATTAGTTTTTGTAACTTTCAGCACTCCATCTATATGTTATACTTAAAAGATTTGAAGAAGAAAGGTTTTCATTAATCAGGAATTAATGTATCATTAGCAGAATAGTGATTATAATTATTGATAACTTTTGACTTTTATGAGTTAATGGTTCAAATCTTTTGAATATTAGGTTTTATATTATAAAGATAATTCAGCCTTTCTTGTTGCTATGTTCTGCTGAATATTTTCTCAGTAGTTTGTATTTTAATGTTTGTCATGTTTCTAAATTTGTCAGATGCACTCAACTCTTTCTGAAACTTCTTACTTGGAAATTTTATCAGTCTCTAACTGCTATATACAGTTTGGTTGAAATCAATCAAGAAATTTACACATATACATATACAACAGATAAAGATTCTCAAATTAACATTAGGATAATATAATGGATATTATTCTTAATGCTTACCATACTTCAACACTTTAATCCTAATGTCTCTGCCTAAATTCTGAAATTTTATTTACTATTTATTTTTTTCCACAATAGGATTAAATAGGCTTGTCTATCATCCAGTTCACATTCCTCTGCAATATTTTGAAAAAGAATAGAGTTTATACCTTGTTTCCTGTTTTGGATTGGGTTTTAGGTTCCTTCTAAAATCTTATACATTCTCTTTCACTCCCAGTAGCCTATTGTATCTTAGTGGCATTATCACCTTGTTTGGGGGGAATTGATTAAAAGAAAATTACATATCTGAATTACTTTTAATGTAGTTTATAGACTGATATTATCTTATGTACACCAAATAATGTATATCTCTTACTGATATTGTCTACTTGTTTTAGGGTATTTATATTCCCTTTGCACTAATACACTTAGGAAAGGCATAACTCTACTTTTTGTGCTCTATTACTAGCATTCTATAATAATTGACAGAGAAAAGAAGAGGTGAGTGAGCTCTTGATAAAGCCACTTGATCATAATGACTGATCCAAGCAGTAACAAGAAAATGCTGTTATTTCCATAGTTGACTTTGACAGGTTTCAATCAAATTATGTAGTATTCAGTATATAATAGCTTTTACAACTGGACCCATTGCTTATTTATTTGACAATGTCCAGTATATATTTTTTCTGATGTCTTAAATAGATAATGAGCATTCATAAAAGTTCTTTTATTCTTTCAGAATATTCCTTTTATCTGCAATTCTTTTCTCACAGTAACTGCTCCTATTCTTAAATCTTAGTGTTACTTAAGTACTAACGTGCAGAGAAACCAGAGGTCATGCCAAATTGGTGATCTGTTTTTTTAAATTTCAAAGTAAATATCTCCTACTTTCCTGTTATAGCTTTAAATTCTGCAATAATTACATTCTATAATTATAATTTCTATCAGTTGTTTTTGTACCTAGGATTTTCGCTTCATATTTATTTCATCTCCATGTTGGGCAGTAAACTGTTGGATGATAGTCTAAAAGCTTACCAAATTCTAATGATGTCCTATTTTTTTTTAAATCAGTCAGTTAAGTGTCATATGTGATACACACATAGGTGATCATGTCTCTTTCAATTCATGACTGACAATGCAGATGATTTTCTCACAGTAGGTTGCAATTTCTTTGTGATAGATTGGTTGCCAATCAAGGCTATAGAACACAGTCCAGTCTGCTATTCAACTCATAGCTGGGGGAGTAGAGATGGATTATTACCTTTTTCAAGGGTATGTGCATATAAGTGATTGTAATTAACTTGACTGGAATTTCAAATTCATCTCTCAGATTTCTCATTTGAAGACATTATTCATTACATATCACTGTACATATTGTTTAAAAATCATATATAATATAAATATATAATTTGAATATCAAACCTTAAATATAGTCATCGCTAAATTTGGCTTACAAGATTTTCATCATTTATGGAAACTCAACAAATTATTCCTGGAAATTGCTAGGATATCTGGCATATTCAAGTTGAATAATGTAGTGTGTGAGGGGAGATTTTTCATGCAGATTTCTATAAGGAATGGTCAGCCAAAAAAGAATCATCCTCTGGGAGCTTTTCATTATTCTTTCGTAAATCCTTTCATAAAGCATTTTATCTGTCTGCCATATGAAAAGCTTAGCAAATGCTATTATCCCTACTAAAAACCAAAACACAAACATAATGGTTTTATTCCATTGGGCGATCAGGATGATGGACAGATGAGGCTGATATACATATGTTTTGACACCAATGCAAGTTGCTTTGCATCATTCATGCATGTGATAGAACAACAGCTTCAAAAATGAAAACATAACTTGACCAACCTCAATTATTAACAGAGTTTGGAGAGAGAAAATCTTCTTATTGATGTTTTGTATAAAACTGTGTGAAATATTCAATTCTCAATAGAATATCTAGCAGAAGAAATAAGTTAAAAAATTTCAGTTTGATTTATTAAACATTTTGTCAGTAAATTCTGCATTCTATTTCTAAAAGGACACAAGTTCTTTCTGATTAACCCCAAAGAAAAAGAATACATTCAGAGTTTGTATATGCCAATGTTTACTGAATGAACATTTCTGGTTCCCCCCAAAAAATTAATCTGTTTAAGAATGTGCATGTGCCCTATAGTTTCTTTTTCTATTATTTTCATTATTTCTTTATCTTTTGTTTTTTGTTACTTTTTCTGTTTTTGATTTAATTCTGTATTTATCTTTTTTTTAAATCCATTCACTTTGACTTGAAACTGTCTTTCTCTCTTTTGTTTTTAACTATCTTTCCCTCCCTTTTTGATCATCATGCTATTTTCTCTATTCTATATATTTTTTATTCAAATTCATTCTAATTTTATTCTCTCTTTTAGATTCTAATAATTCTTCCTCACTCTCCTACATTTCCTCTTTTGTCCTTTAATTTTCATTCTCTCTTTTTCTCAGTTCTCTATCAATGTCTCCTCTCTTCCTAAACTTTATAAGTTCTTAATATCTCTATTTTTGTGGCTAGTCTTTGCCTCTCATTATTTCTATTATACTTTTCCAAAAGATTCTTTTCTCTGCTACTACCTAAATCTGCTGTTCTCTTCATCTGTCTTTTATTTCTTTCATTTCAGCTCCTCACATCAGATTTTGTGAAAACTTCTTTTTCTATGCCTCTCTCCCTCCACTTCTATTCATTTATCCTTTATTCCTTTATAAAGTGGTAGGTCTTCTGCATTCTTAGATTCTTTGGTGCTTCTTAAAATGCTTGCTTGCCATTGCACCTGATAAATACTTGATGAAGTCAAGTTCTTCAATGTGTTATTTCATTTAAAAAGGTGTCTTTAGTTGCACTGAACAGACAATTTCTCGCCAACATGAAAGCCAAATGGATAAGAACAATTATCCTCTGAATTATCTGTAGGCTAACAAATTCTTTGCACTTTCAATGGCACAATGATAACTGAAAGGCTTCAGGTTACTTATATGTGATATCTACATGACAGGAGCTCAAATGTACATTAGAAGAATTGTTCAGTTATCATTTTTTTTATGAATTTTTTTTTATTCAGTTTTTGCTCTGATGAAGCTGTTGAATCAAGAATATTTTATCCTTTGAACATTGAAAAATAACTCTAGTTTCTACAGAAGTCAGTACAGATTGACTACTTATATTAAGTACTTGTAATAAGAATGAATGAGCTTTTAAGATAAAAGAGCATAAACCTCATTCATGCTATTGAGTATGGTTTATACCATTTCATATTTCAAGATAAAAGTGTAGTCAGTTAAAATATACTTGATTATGTGTAAGGCATCTCTAAAAAATATGGATTACACTTGATATTATTATTTATGTTATTATTATTACTTAAATGGTATTATTATTATTTGCACTCATTAAGTTTTCATATCAGTAGGGACTGGTGGTTTTCACTGGCAATCAAGTGATAGTACTTTAACACTCACCTTGGTATTCTAGCTGGCTTTAGTAATGCTGTTGTATGGATGATTAGGACTCATTCTTGGAGTTATAATTTTTTCAACCTCTTTGAAATAATCTTTGAGACTATGCTCCAGAAACTATGGGTAAATTATTTCTCGCTGATTTCAATTTTCTGGCAATGTTCACATTTTCCCAGCTTTTCATATTCATTCAGTTTTATTCTTTTATTTTATTCAGTGGCATCCATTATCTGAATGTCCTGGGTAAGACGATAAACTATGTCTAAAAGCAGGGCCTCTGATCAGGAGGTTTTGAGGAGCATGGAACCACCTCTTAATTGCTGGTGTTCTGAGGTTCACCCTGACCCAGCACCTGTTAGGGTCCCAGCTATGGGTAAATAGTTAACCACCCAAACTGGGGTCAAAACACTTTGAAAGTGTAAAAATAGGTTTTAATACCAGAAATACTTTGTAAAACTTTTTACCAGCAATACATTATTACCAACAACACATTTTTAAAAAAAAAATATGACCAGCTATACATTTTTTTTAAAAATTATTACCAACGATACATTTTTGGAGAAAAAATATCACCAGCAATACATTTTTGAAGGAAAATATTGTCGGCATTAAATAACCCACTTTGGTTGATATGCCGTAAACCAAACCATTATCTGATAAAATTTCTTCCCTTCATATACAAGCAGTAAATCAAATCTTCTCACCTACAATGAGTGATCAGTTTGGATTTGAAAATACCAGATTTGTCTATATATATTCCTTTGGTATGTGCATATATTGTTGGTTTACATTGTCAAATCCTATTCATTTTCATAATTCCTTATGAATCAGTATTGCTACTCAGTGTTTATATTTGTACTCTTTCAGCACTAATTTCATACATTCATTATTTATATGATTGATATCTCATCACCATCTCTGTACTGTAAACATTTAATATTCTACTATGTGTTTTCTTCATCTTTGTATAGTTTGTTCTTGTAGAATGTTTGATGGTCATCATTAATAGGGATTTGATTTCACTCATCAGATGTTCTTTTTATAACAATATCAACATTATTTCATCAATATTTCCTTGAAATATCCATATAGTTGTCTTTCTTTTCACTTGGAATTTTGTTTTGGACTTTTCATGTCTAATATTTATCTTTTTGTCATTTCTACTGCATCTTTTTATGGCTATAGTCAATCACTTTATTATTATTTCTACTTAATGCTTGATAATGCATATTTTTTATCAATCAATAAATTCAATAATTCTACTGAATCTTTACTTTTGAAAGCTCTACAATTTCAAGATATATATATATATATATATATATATATATATATATATATATATATATAAGCAAATATATGGATATAGATCTGACAGTATGAAGAAAAATATATACGGAAAAAACAAACAAAAATCCTTATATGCAATTATGCTGTTTTAATGTTAATATGTCAACGTCGGACGTTTTGATCTAATAAACCATCTGATCTTATAAAACTTTCAGTTATCTGTTTGGATAAGTCTTGTTCTTATGTCCATCGTCTTTGTCATGTTGAATTGATAATGTTATATTTTATGAATATGTCCTGAAGATGGTTTATTAGACCGAAACGTCTGACGTTGAGATATTAACATTAAAACAGCATAATTGCATATAAGGATTTTTGTTTGTTTTTTCCGTATATATTTTTCTTCATATATATATATTCTTTTTCAAGGAAAACTGTTTTGATTTTATAACTTTCGATTTTCATTATGAGTATTTGATAGCATTTAAAATAAGTGTAGTTAATATATTTATTGCACTTACACATTTTTTATTGAATGTGCAAGTGTGTTTTGATCAATAAAAGTAAAAACATCATGGAGTGAAGCATACAGGGTGCTGACTGAATAAACAAATTCACCTGAAAGGTTTCTTTTATCATACCACCTAAAAGAGTAAAAAAAAAAGCAGCATCTGAAAAAAAAAACATGATTGGTCTGAATGGATCTCTTCACTAGACAACTGAAAGTGAGGTTGGATATAGGGTAATTTATAATGCTTATAGATTCCATTTGCTGTCATCTTGGCACGTGTCAAACTGCATAAAATTTTGTGTCATGTGACTTTGGGGATTTCACTTAAAAATGGACCAAACATGTATATTTTCTCCCTGGTTACCCATTGATATATTTTACAAATCTCTCTGCTTCTCTTTCTTTCCTCCTCTTTCTTTCTAATATCTTTTTTTTTCTCTATGTCTTACATTTCTCTAATCTTCCTCTCTCTTTATATGTCTACTTTTCTCCTTAAACACTTTCTTTCCTCCTCTTTCTTTCTAATATCTTTTTTTTCTCTATGTCTTACATTTCTCTAATCTTCCTCTCTCTTTATATGTCTACTTTTCTCCTTAAACACTTTCTTTCCTCCTCTTTCTTTCTAATATCTTTTTTTTCTCTATGTCTTACATTTCTCTAATCTTCCTCTCTCTTTATATGTCTACTTTTCTCCTTAAACACTTTCTTTCCTCCTCTTTCTTTCTAATATCTTTTTTTTTCTCTATGTCTTACATTTCTCTAATCTTCCTCTCTCTTTATATGTCTACTTTTCTCCTTAAACACTTTCTTTCCTCCTCTTTCTTTCTAATATCTTTTTTTTCTCTCTATGTCTTTTTCTCCTTAAACATTTCTTTCCTCCTCTTTCTTTCTAATCTTTTTTTCCTCTCTAATCTTTATATGTCTACTTTTCTCCTTAAACACTTTCTTTCCTCCTTATATACTTTCATCTTTCTTTTTTTATTGAGTTGTTTTTTTTATTTATTTTCACAAATCCTCCACCCCAACACTTCTCACTTTTGCTTTTTGTTCTTTTCTTCTTTTTCTTTCCCTTTCAGGATAGCACTTCTTTATTCTATTTTCACCTTTCTTTTCATTTTTCACTAGTGTCACATACTCTCAGAGTTCTCAATCACAACCTACATGTCAAAAATGGTTGTCTAGCCTACTTGTCCCTTTTAGCTCATCTTTTGAGAATTCTTTGTTTTGTCCCCAAGCACTTACTGATCCTGATGAAAAGAAAATAAATGGTGGCATTTGTGACTGGCAGTATAAGAGCACTGTAGTACATTCTTTGAAATTTTGCTGAGTGCTAGTTCTGCATTTTTCTTGTTTCTTATAAGAACCCAGTGATCTAAACTATAAAATGTGACAACCTCACCAAGGCATGAAATAAAATACAATTGTTTACTGGCAAAAACCTTAAAAATCAAACAAAAGAAAAGAACAAAGTGCAAATTTGTTGTCCTAACACACTTTGAGCCTTTTGTATTAGTTTTTGTAGATTTGTGCATAGGATTTTTAGGTAGGTATAAAATTTACAAAATCTGTAGGTATAAATATTTTGATAATTACGACATGAATATAACATGAATAGGATTAATTTTTCAATGAGTAAAACTGGTTATTCATATCTTTGTTTTAAGTTAAAATTTACTTTCAAGAAAATTTACTATGATCAAACCTACTATTTGAGAGTTTGAAATCATTGTTCAAACCATTTATTCCTCTGTGCTTGTACTGAAATGTTCTAACTAGTAAAGTTATATCCCAATTTGTTGGTGCTTAGAAATTTTGGATGAATATTTTTGAATCATTTCTTATAGTGAAACCTACATTAATTATTATAGTAATATTAGCAGTTTTCTTATAACAGAAGACTCAACATTTGTTGACCAAGCAGCCAGTACTACTTTTGGCTGAAATTTATAAAATCTTTCTCTTGAAACAATTTTTCAGAAGAATAGGTTTCTCAAGTTCACTAGCTGTTATCATTCTTTCCTGTATTCCTAAGTTTTTCCTTGATAACCTTTTGTTTGAAGTAGTGTGCAACATCAACATCTTGATTATGTCATTATTTTCTCTTTGAGTTACATGTGATATCCATTTTAGTTGTTGCTGTTGTTGAAAGTCCTCAAGTTATGTGGATTCTGGTATCTGGTACAATTCTTTGTTTGTGATTCTATGGTGCCAGTCCACAATGTTCAAAGAAGGATGGTCTTCACAAAGATCCACAAGTTTCACTTGCTCACAGTCATTTTAACCATTGATGATAGAAAGCAGTTGTATGCAACTGACAGTTTAGATATTTCTGAATGGTTTTGGCACCAGAAAACTAAAGTTTAGAGTTTCAAAGCAACATAACTCTTTATAATGCAACTCAATGATTTTTACAAAAAAAAATAAATTGAAAAAAAAACCAATGTTAATAAAATTTTCAAGGTTTGATTAGACAGAATGTGACAGAAATATTTGCCATATATATCTTCCATATAATGGTAAAAAAATGGCTAGATGAAAAGACTATTGTCACTAATGTCTTACAATTATGTGGAAGAGATTTTTGGGAGGTATATGTGGGAGATATTTCTACTGTACACTGTATTTTTTATCATATTCACCCCATGCAAGGCAGTAAAGATGCTAAGACACAAAGGATTACTGAGTATGAAAGAGTTAGAAAGTAGAAATGTTATTAAGGAGTGAGAATGATAGAAGAGTAATCAGAAAGACAGTGGATAATGATTAACTTTACAATTAAATTTTTGAAGTTGTCTGGAAAGAATGGAGCCAAAAAGAGTGTTCTACAAAAGAGAAGTACAAGAAACAGGATAGTACTCATTGTTACATCTAACTAATTCAACTGTAAATTGATGAGACCTTGTTGCTAATGTAATACTACATTTAAATTCATAAAGTCTAGGTACCATCATGAAGAGCTCATCTGAACAATTACCATGAAAATATTTATAGAAAAGGCACAGGGGAGCAACATTACGGCAGTGGGAAATTGACTGAAGCCAAGATGCCAGGTCAGGACCAATAACATTGCAGATTCTTCTTTAGATTTTATCAAGGATCTCTAAATATATAGCAGAAGCACCGGACCATATGTAGTAGCAATATTCAATGCATGGGCAAATGGTAGACTTATAGATATGTAGGATAGATTCTGAAGAGAAAACTTGTCTTGCACATGGATTTTGGTTTCTTTATAAATATATATTTTTATTAGAGATATATTTACAATATGAGGTTTTATTATACAATGTTAGAGTTTCTTGTCATATTGTAAACATAATAATATATTTATTGATGTATTTTTATCAAATTTTGATATATAGTGAGTTTAAAAATGATATAACCTCAAGAGAAACACAATATTGTAAAGTTATTGGGTAAAGAGAATCTAATGTTGGAAATTATAAAAAGTTGAACAAAGATCATAGAACAATCAAAATCAAAGTTGAAAACATTGGTAAAATAAAAACCAATGAAAGAAAACTGACTTTAAGAACATTACAAAAAGACTTGATAAAAAATAAATAGTAATAAACAAAAGAAAATTGGATTCACCAACAAAAAAATATTTGAAGTATATGGTGTTGTAATGTTGTAAATGCCAACAGATAGAAAAGATGCACAATATTAAGCATATTGTCTAAAAACATGAAAGAAACAAAACATCACAAAAAGAAACATATAAATTCAGCAAAGAAGCACATCAAAACTGATTTCTCAGCAGTAATTTTAGGTGATTAATCTGATATTTGAAATTATGCAGGGCACAGCCAAGAAACCCCTAAAGTATATTTATGCCAGACAAAGCTTTCTAACTTTCTGCAAAACTGATTATTGCCCACATTGCCAAAAGAGTTTTCAAAGACACCAAATTAATGGAACAAGCAGTGGTCATTTCAGGTATTAATCCAAGAGAAAACTTGCGGTCTCTCATTAAACATTGTATATAAAAATGAAAAAATATCTACACAGAAAAAATGTCTGTGAAGCAATAAAAATTATTGCAAGTAATGTTATATTCAAAAAAAAAGAAAAGTTAACATAATCCATAAACGGAAGACTGATGAAGGTTATAGAATGCCAATGAGCCTATATTGACATATAAAATAATTCATTAAAACATATAGAGTATTAAATGTATCATTCTATGGATCATTTTTTATATTTATTAATAATGAAGAATTATGTTGTACTTATTTTTCTTCTATTATAAAAGCTGACACTCCCAAAAGAAATTATTTTTAATAAGGTATATCTTATAAACTCAATTTCACATGATTTATTTATCAGATAAATATATCCTGAAAAAATATCAACATTGGTTGTTTAATATCAAAATTCTTTTTGCATATAATAAATGGATTCATTATATTCACAGGGTGTGTCTCACTTGATCTGATAAATATAGATCTGGGTAGTTCTTAATTAATTGAGAACAGATATTCAAACTAGAAAAAAACTATCCAAGTATTTCAATAAATTAAGACTTGTTAAATGAAATTGTAGAGGTGTGCTGTAAGCCTGATAACATTAGATAAGTACTGTTAAGAAACTACAAATACATAAATCATTTTACAAAATGACCCTTTTCTCCTACTCCTATATGTTTTATATTATTCTGCACATGACACTAGTGTTTACAGAGCAATAAACGGAAAAAGAAAACGGAATTATATTTGTTTCAAACATGTAAAAAATATATAAAATTAGGAAAAATATAATAGAAAATGAATTAAAAAGGCAAGACCTGGTGATAGAAATAGAATAATTAGTCAAAAGAATAGAATGGCAAGAAAGATGTAGCTAGCAAGGTTAAAATAAGGGTATAAAATAATTTACAATAATAAATAATAATAATTTACAATAATAAATAATAATAATAATAATAATAAATAAAGTTATAAAAATGAAGGACAAGAGAAAACAAAATGAAATTGCAAATTGAAGAAGTTGCTTTTTGACTAGTTTTCTTTTTTTCTATTTTCTGAGTTAATCAGACATGGGTGACACACAAACAAATTTAGTCACTAAAGCTTTCATAGTCAAGCAAGGCTTTCATGTATAGTCATTTTGTTATCCAATATTTTTTTCTATATTAAGAAGGGATGCTGAAATGTTCTTGATCTGATCCCAAACCTGATTAAATGACCAAACATCATAATTTTCATTTTTTTTTATTATCCCTTCTTGGTTGATTCTTTTCAGCAATCTTTTTATATTGTTTATTTAGTACATGGTAGTAATAATAATAATAGTAGTAGTTGTAGTGAGCATATGTAGATAGTGTAACTGAAATCTACTTAGAAATTAGAATCAAGTAGCCAAGTTCAAATTCCAGACTAGTATTCACTTTACACAAATGCCCTTTAGAAAGGCACTAATTTGTCTCTTCCTCACCAGCTATGGGTTAAATAACAGAGTAGACTGGACTCTCTAATCTTGGGTGGCATCCAATTTAGAAGAAATAAAACCGAATTCTAAACTATAGAGAAGGCAATGGGAAACCACTTCACTATCTTTCCCAATTCAAAGATAATAAAGAAAAGGAGAGACATGATTGCTTGCATCATGATTGTACAAGGCATTAAAATAAGTATAATTAGTAGAGCTCTTTTTTTAGATGGTGTATTTTTCTTATTTTATTTTTTAATATTATACTACTTATTTTCAAGACTAAGTATAGATTGTTATAATAAAAAGTAACAATTAGATGAAAACTTGTCACAAATTAAGAATGAAGACTGTAAAAATCCTCCAAATATAAGAGAACAAAAGATGACTATATGATAATTAGAAGCTAAGTATCAATAGAAGATTTGTAAAGAAAATGAATATAAGAGAAAAAAAAATGAAGTAAGAATTAAGATTAAAAAAATATGCATAAAATGAAAAAATATTAAGATGTGTGATAAGAGAGACATTACAGCCCTCATCTGTTATAGAAGGAAAATAAGAGAAATGTTCATGATGAAGGAATTCTGGAAAAGCATTTCTAAGAGTGAAATGCTGATTCTGACACCTTTTAAAAGTATATACTGAAGCATAGATCTTTATCAAGTCAAATCTATAAGGATTATTTGAAAAACTTTATTTTGTTTACAAAGAGATTCATATACTCTGCAAAATTTAGTTTGATCTTCAGTTTTCAAAGATTAATATACATACAAGCAGTTGATATACATCAAGTATGTATGTGTAATGTGCATAATAATTTGGCTATTAAGGGTCTTATCGTGCGCTTATGTCTTGAAATGACCTAAGGTTATATAGTTGACTTCCTATCCAATATGTGCTCACTTGTGATGATTCTGTCTGGTTGGGTTGAGCTAGTTTTTCTATGAATGTAATCTGACGATGGGCTTTTCCATGTCCTTCATGCTACAAGACACTGCTCATTCACTTCACTGAACCAATTGTTCTCACCAGGAAGGGACACAATCAGGAACTTTCAACTCCATTGATCTTTTTCTTAACCGTTGATTAACCGACTCGACTATGCAAAGGGGAGGAAGGGGATAAGATCTTCCATCCAAACCCAGACACTCAACTCATCTCTAGAACTGTCTCACAAACTTTGCCTTTAGGAGCAGGAACTTAGTTCAGATCCTGTCCTGGTAGTTACTGTTGAATATTAGGCAGTTGTTTGTAGTTTTATTTTTTATTCATGCCTTTTTGTTCAGTTTTGCTTATATATTATGTTTGGTTACTTTTTATGTTGCCTATTTATTTATTTTTTATTTTCTTTATTTCCTTGTTTTAAATTTTTTGGTGTTTTCTTTTTTTGATATTTTACTCAATATGCCTTATCTATTTTGGATATTCTTTCTTTCTTTCTTTCTTTTTTGTTATAATATATTCTGGTTTACTTCTTTTTGTTTTTTACAGTTTTTCTTTTCTTCCTTATATTTTTTTTTTTTTTTTTTGTTACATTTTTCAGTGTCCTACGACAGGAAAGATAATTTTACTTTCAAAGCAGAATAGTTTTCATAAATGACATATTTTGAATATCTGTTTTGAATAAAATCTGATCTGATGACAAATAAGAAAGTTTGTTTTTCTTTTTAGTTTATATAGTCAAAGCTTTTACAAACTAGATTCTTTTACTAGTCAATATTTTTTTGTTTAAAACTATCAATATAACCTTAGAGACCTTTTTTTATTCAAAAACATTAACTCATAGAATCTGAATAGCAAGAAATTGATTATAGCCTCACTCACGAATATCACATATAATGATATACATATCTGCTTTTTAACATTTATTAATATCATTATATATCTGCATTTACAAATACAATAGATTATATACACATACATATATAGAATTCTTACCTTTTCAATGTACTTAGATCTGCAAACATATCTATTTACACAGATATACTGATAAGTTCTTTAATAAATATGAAGCAGATTGATGTTTAAAAGTCACTTATAAAAATACTATGGATAAC
This sequence comes from Acanthosepion pharaonis, assembly GCA_903632075.3. Lineage (NCBI taxonomy): Eukaryota > Metazoa > Mollusca > Cephalopoda > Sepiida > Sepiidae > Acanthosepion > Acanthosepion pharaonis. Next base: position 1,091,621 of record CAHIKZ030005179.1, on the reverse strand, counting down.
AGAACAGGAAGTGGTAGGGTATGGTGAAAAGACAAACCATACTAATTGCTACAAAAGATAAGAATGTGTGGAAAACCGTAATTACCAACATGTGAAGGGACATGGCATATAAAAGAAGAATGTTCACACTGGTTTACAAATTTTAGTTACACATTTTCTACAGATCATTCATGAAAATATATAGGTGCATATGTAGCTAGGTGTATATATAAATGCAAGCAAAACCTAGCAAAATATATGCAGAAGCAGTTTTAACTCTTTTTTTTTTATTGTGTATAATGTTAGCAAAAATGTTAAACGTGGGACTTTTGGAGATTTTTTTTCTTTCTGAACAAAATGCATAAATACATTTTCACCTGAGAAACCAAACTATATTAGTTAAAAAGTATGAATATAGAAAATTCTATAAAATGGATAAATTTAATAAATTTAAAATGAAGAGTAGAAAAAAATCATCTTCTTGCAAAAACAAAACAAAAAGAAAGATATTTTCTTTTGACTGACAAGTGAATATTTATTGAAATGTGAAACCACGTTCTTTGTGAATGATAACCTAATGGAAGAAAAGCAATATTCTTTGAACTTGACCCTGATGGCAGTTGTATCTTTTTAAGAATTCACAGCCAACTTATCTTTTGTTTCTGTATAAATATACTGATAGCACTAAGTTAAAGATTTTCTATTTTTGGATTAATGAAATACCAAGCAAAGATATGGATTTATATTTAAATTAATCTATCTTTTCTCATCTGTTTTTAAAATTTTGCTTCTTTTTTTTTGTTAATTTCTTTTTAAAATATTTTTGTAACATTATGTATAAATATATTACTATTATTCTGAAGTGTAGACTCCTAGGCGTAAGAGATTTCACTCACAAAAATGTTTACCATTAATTTAGTCATGCTTTTTTCTCTCTCTCATCTTTTTCTCTTTGGTATGTAATAAAGATCATTCTATAAGTAATGTCTGAAATCTGATAGTAATAGAGTAATTGATATTTTCATTATTCTAAAACAATACATACAGTGTTTTTGAATTAAGCAAGTTATGTTCTGACAATTTGATTCAACTGTTACTAATTTACCCCTCCTAAATATGGAAAAGTCTATGGAGCACATGACATGTAATACTGTCTGTGATTAAAAAAAAATAAAATAATAATGCAATGTTTTTGAATTAAATCTGTTGTCACAAACTGATTCAACTGAGTTGCTCTTCCTAAATATATACGTGTATAGAACTCTCTAATTTGTGATTAGAAACAGGAATAAGACAAAAGGAAACCAAAATATTTATGGTGCTTATATTTAAGTTTGCCAGTATAACAAAATAAAAATTCCCTTATATGTTCAGAATATATAGTGTAATTCTGTTTGTGTTGTTAGATAGCATTAGAACCTTTTTGTTTTAACTTGTTTAAAAAGATTACTTTAGACTAGATTGCAACAGCTGTGACATAAGCATGCATTCTTTTTAATGTCAAAATTGATGTATATTTATTGATCAGATAGTGAAGATGGAAGAAAATGTGCAACATTTTGCATGTATGCCTTTTTTCTAGTTTAAGAAAGGTAAAAAAATACAACTCGACCACCAAAATACAATAGTTTATGAAATTTATAAGAAATTCATTGTTAATCATTGAATCAGTTAAAAGTGGCATGTGAAATTTTATGTTTGAAATTTCTCAATACACATTGCTCTATAGCCAGGTAGATGAGTTGAAGTTGATAGTAATCAAATAAATATATTACTTGAGAATAACAGACATTATATGATGCAGGAGATATCCACTATACTAGAATATCCAAATCATATGCGAAAAATCATTTGCAACAGTTAGCCATGTTGATGTATGACTTCTGTATAAGTTAAATGAAAAATGCTTGTTTCTGTGCACAATTTGCTGTTTACCCATAGTGAAAATACTTTTGAAACAAATTTTGATAGCCAATGAAAAATACATACTTTACAACAATGTAAAATGCAAGAAATTATAGGGGAAGTATAATAAATTACAACTCACCATAACTGTGACTGTTCTTCACTTCCAAAAGTTAATGCCATGTACATTTCCTGTTTGATGTCCTTCTGAAGAAACAAATGATTGATTTTAACAAGTATTACTCCTAATTAGACCAAGTAAAACAGCATTTGATTAAAAACATTTATCAATAATTATTTAAGAAAAAGGAATATCAAGAATATTGTTTAAGAAATATTGTTATTTAAGAGAAAGGAATATTGTGACTGTATTTGGTTACTAAATAAAAATTGTTACATCTTAAATAGAAAGTTTTTACTCATGTTCAGCGGTTATTACACCTTTGGAGTATTAATTACTCTGGTCTTTACAGAATTCTCTTAATGAAAAAATTCTGTTTACTGGAAAACTGCAAAAGATAAAATGATGTGAAATGAGGAAGTTATGTAGCTGCAGAAGAGAATTCAACAAAACAGTAGATATGTTATTCAATAAAATTAATGTAAAAAAATGTCTTTAATTTTTACTTAAACATTTGGTATTACCCAATACTTACTAATATTTAAAAACTTGAAAAACACATTTTCTTCTTGAATAATTTTAGTTTAATAATGTTGGTTTTAGATTTTTATATCCCTCTGTTTTCAGGAATGGTACATGAAATTTTTCAAATAGATAGTTCCTTCTTTACTTTTTTTTTTTTTTTTTTTTGATCACTTCATCCCAAGCAAGATGATAATACCACTCAGACGCAAAGGGCTACTGGGAGTGAAAGAGAATGAAAAAAACTTTACAAGGAACCCAATCTTAAACAGGGGATAAACCTCTACACTTGTTCAAAAGACCAGGGAGGAGTGTGAACCGGACGATAGGTGAACACATCTACTCCTGAGGAAAAATAAATAAATAGTAAATAAAATTTTAGAGTTTAGGCACAGATGTTAGAAGTATAGAGTTGAAGTAGACTTTAGAAGAAACTGGAAACCTAATCCCTAAGAGAAAACAAGGGATCAACCTCTACTCCTGTTCAAAAGATCAGGGAGGAGTGTAAATGGGACAATAGGAAAACCTATCTATTCCTATGGAAAAAAATGAAATGGTAAATAGAATTCCAAAGTTTAGGTGGAGACTTTTAAGGTTTTGTTGTTCTTAATGAATTATAAATACATATTTAGATTTCATTGGGAAATTAAAAAAAATGGGCTTGTGGGAAGTTTAAATGGTCCTCATTTAATACAAACCAATGTAACAATGTTAAATTTTAGGGACCAAACAAAATTTTCCCAATTAATTTGTCAAAGCAGAAAGTCTATTCATGAGATGTACATGTATTATAAACACTAAGCAGAGTGTACAAACATCTTTTTATTTAAGATATTGGTAAATATTTGGGCTCTTGTGTGAACCTAAAATGACCTTCAGTAAAACCTTTGTTTCCTACAGATATTTAACTGATAGAATCTTATGAATATTTAAGTGAGAAATTTATAGGTCATCTTAATCAATTGACTCTTTATTTTAATTGGAGAATCTCAAAAGTATAGCATGATAGGCAGTGGTTACTAAGATGTAATGTGATATATAATGACATACAAATTTGTGAGGCTTACTATTTAACTTTATATCAAGTCTATACATTTATCTTTTTATTTAATTTCTGGGATATTTATATTTAATTATTTTACTCTTGATCTGATCAAATGATCCATTATTATATCCATTTTATTATATATATATATATATATATAAATTTTATATATATATATATATATAAATATAATATATATTTATATGTGTGTGTGTGTGTGCATATATGTATGTGTGTTCTGTGTATATATATATATATATATATATATATATATATATATATATATGTGTGTGTGTGTGCATATATGTGTATGTGTGTCTGTGTATGTATATATATATATATATATATATATATATATATATATATATATATATATATATTTTGTGTGTGTATATATATATATATGCGTGTTTGTGTGTGTATATATATATATATATTTTTTGTATATATATATATATGTGTGTTTGTGTATATAGATATATATGTGTGTGCGTGTTAAAATTGATACTAGATGTAGAAAAATGCTTGTAACTTTGCTTGAAACTAATATTTCACTACCATGTTGGTGAGAATATTTAGAAATAATCCTGAGAGTTTGCAACCTTTGTGGTTCCTCTTTCCTGATCATATTTGGATTTTCTTTAAGTCATGAAATATCAGGTGGATCAATGCAAAAAAAATATCATCAATAAAATATAGAGAATGATTAGAAAATTACACAGAATTAAGCTAAAGTAATCATGAACTAGTTTCTAGTTACAACCAATTATATTATTTTAAGACTGTTTTAGAATGTCACATTCAGCGACTGCCAGGTTCCTACTTCAAGACCTGAGTTGACAGACATTTTAGCCTTTCAAAAGCCACTAAAATATATATACTTATGAAAACGATATACTTGATTGAAAATGCAACTCCTAAGTAGTAGTGAGAATAAGCTCCAATGTATTGCATGTCTCTTTTAAATGTTCTTCAACCAAAGCTTGCTTAAATGAAATATTTAATACTAGCAGCATGGCCCGGCGTTGCCCGTGCTTGATTCAAAAATAGTACGACTAATACAGCAATCGCTATCACTTGATTTAAAATATTTTTGCCCTTCCTTGTCTTTAGAGGAGTGCCCTTTGCCATGCTAATGTTGCTACATGCCTTACTTCTTGTCTATATCACACTGCCAACTTTTTCTAAATTCTATACTAAACATTAAATCTGTTACGGAAAAAGAACTAAACAAAATAAACACAATACGATCAGCTTTAAAAAAACTGGAAAAAACATTTTTAAGGGTTGACCGATTGTCGATTTGCACTCTGTTTGGGGGGTGCTCAGAGTTGAAACTTCAAATGATGACTCCCAATGGCCTCTTCATAAATCCGCTCGATTTTCGCTAAAAACCGACATGCGGTTCAGACACAATCTGGGCGTATCGGTTTTTGGGTTTTATCGATTTTTCGTGCTGTTTAGGGGACCGTGGTCATGAAACTTCTGGACAACACTTCTAATGGTAGACTCTAAGAGGGTGTCAAATTTGGTTGAAATGCTATCATTCCTTCTGTAAGTAGAATTTTTTCGATTATCAATTTTTTCAGAACCTGATTCCAAACTCAAAAATCGGGCTCCGTCATGTCCTTACGACAGCCATTTTCAAACTTGTGTTGAAAACCGCATCAAAATCGGGTGAGAAATGTGGCCTGGGTGAGGTAACAACACCCACGACAGACACACAGACAGACAACATGAGAAATATAGATAGTAGATTTGCAAGCTGTTTTTGGAGATTTTAACTTTTTCCTTATTCACTAATTGCTTAGCAAATAATATATTCTTACCTGGTTCATATTATTTGAACCAACAAAACCAACTCTAGTTTTAGGCATATTTTCTCTTTTCAAAGTGGCACCTGTAGCCTATAAAATTAGCCACTTGTGACTGATGAAATTATGACTTTGAAATGCAATGTAATATAATGCAAGGTGGATGTAAAGCCCTTTTGATTAATTGAGAAATCCAATACTAAAGAGAAAAGTCATGAAGTTACAATTTGTCTTCAACAAAATAAATGAAAAACAGCAATGTAGAGGAGGAAATGTTCATAAAAAGAAAAAAATGTGTGACAAATGGTTTTTGTGGGTGCAGTACAGAAGATGAGTTTACAATACTCTCATCTAGTCTATTTCGAATGTAGTGAAACCTTCAAAAAAATCATCAGGAAGTAATTATTGGCACCTAGAGCTGTTGATGTATTTTGTTTCTGCATCAAATTTCATCATTAGAATATGACTTCTTTACCTGACCAATATTGACTGCCATGTAACACTCATTTTTACCACTTGCTCTTTTCTCTGATTTACTTTTATTCCAATTCCCTTGCTATATTTTGTGTTTTAGTTCTGTCATCTATCCTAAACTTAAAATAAAATTTACTTAAAGTTGCTTGAAAATCTTTAAAATGTGTCAGAAGAAAACTTTGAAAACCGTGACTTATATAAATGAAAAAGAGAGCCAAGTGACATTAACCATTTGAGGTGTGGATAAAATGATGCAATTAAGAGTGTATTGTGTGACAATGCATATTTTTAGTTCTTTAGTCTAGATTGATTTCTTAATCAATCTAGTTATTGCATTTATCTTTGAAGTTTTAATACTTACCTATTGTAGATTTTATATGTATATAGTAGCTTAAAAATTATCTATCCATTTTGAAAGTGATCATAGAATTAATCCTGTATTTCATCTATTTGCAGATGGACAAATTGAATTTCATAAAATATGACGATTTTATGTGACATGTACAATGTAAACATTAACATGTATATTTTGGTTCCAGAGTGCAATGTTTAAAACATATTTTTTATGATAGCCAATGACTTATGTTACATGAGCATTACAATTATAATAATAATATTATCATAATAATAGAAAAAAAGGAAAGGGGAATTCAAACTATAGTTATTATCCTATTGTTCACAAAAAATGTATAATCTGAGATATATATATACTAGCAGTAGAACCCGTCTTTGACTGGGTCTTTCATTATGGGGAATTTTTGCCATTCACTTGGAGCAGTTTAAGTTTAAAGTCAGCCCACATGAAAATCAATATTGTTAACAACATTTGGGTACAACTGAGAGTTGTAATGGACAGGAAGTAGTGGAGAGCTATTGTCGCCAACAATTTGGACTCAAAACTGGCACTGAAGAATTATCTATCAAACAAAAAATTTCATCGAAATCGGATGAAAACTGCAGATATGCATAAACAACATCCGATCACACACATACAAACACACACACACATTTTGAGAATTATAGATATAGATGAGTGAGAATCTAAAAGCTTGTATCATGAATGACCATGGGTCAAAATGTAACTTGACATTGAAACAAATATTCAAGGAAGTTTTAACATAAACTACTCTTCATAATTTTACAGAATTCACATGGTCTCTGCAAGCAAACCGTTTTGCAAACTTGATGATTGAAAACTCAACAAACACAAACTAAGGATAGTTGTTAAATGAAAAGTAGTAAAAGTGATTCAACTTAGAAACTGTAATCTCTAGGTGTAATGTAAAATACAGAAAATAGTTTTAAAAGCCTTTCCTATGTGGTGGCAGCTAAGAGTAAAGAAATAAAAAACTAGAATCTGGGATAAGTGAAATTCTTCCTTCACAATTTTTTTACCTGCAAAAAGAAATTGGTTATCTGCTTAAATGTAAAAAATTTGAGATAGGCATAATGAAAAATGAAAGAAAAAAGACCCTTTACTTTTGGAAAATCTGAACAAACCATCAAGGAATGGGTGTGCCTGCCTATTATGTCTCTCCAAAGAGAAAACACTCAGTAGAAACTGGCAAAGCATGTCGAAAGAATTTCCTGACAATGGTGATGAGGATGTAATGCTTAGCATGCAAAAGGAGGAGGAAGAGGAGGAGTAGAGATGCAGAAGGTATGGCAGGAGAACATAAAAAAATGACAATGCTTCTGATATGCAGAACAGATGCTGACCAAAGTCTAAGCACACACACACATACACATACACATACATACGAAGAGAATGCATTGTTTGGTATGTGCAAAAGAACTATTCTTTTTACGCCTAGTGCATGCAAATTATTGCAGGTGACTAAAGAACAAAGGCAAGCAGATGGTAAATACATCTTACAACCAATCAACAACACATTTTACAACTTTTTTTGTTCTTTTGCTTTTCTATACCTTTTGTTAATTTGTATTATGAATTTTTTTCTCACTCTATGTCTTCCTATAACTGAGGCTGTTTGCAAGCTTCTAGTGATCCTTCTTTGCTCAGAAACCTTAACTGAAGTGTTTTCTTCTTACAATAAATATATATTTTTTTTTTATTTTACAAAATCTACCAATTGAAAAGTAGCCACTTTACAGGATATTGTATTGGAGTATTCATTATAAAAACAAATTTTACTGTTTCTTTTTATCTTGTTTTCTACCTTAATAATAACTACTATGTAAAGATTTCTATCTATTGAATACAATTGCATGGAATTTAGAGAGGTCTGCAACATGTTCCATATATACTCAATGAGGTTTTAATCTAGTTAACATGGTGGGGGCAATGGATTACCTGGAAGTTAGCAGAGTGTTTCTGGTACCAACTCCTTGATTGTATGCCCCCACTAAGACTCAAGTAGTGGGGGGGGGGCTATAGGGCCAAGTACTGATAAATGTGAGAAAGGAAGACATTTTAAATATGTTAAAAGATGAAACATGAAATAAACACTTTATTGAAATTAAATATAAGCTAAATTTTTATTTAACACTTTTATTGGGTGCCCTCCTAATATGGATTCCTGAGGCCGTCACAGCCTCTGCCCCACCTTCTGTACACTACAGTCTTCAAATGATGGTTGTCTTCCTGGAACAAACCATCATGATCAAGAAACATAACAGAGACATAAAGGGTGCAAAACAGTCTGCAACAAGCTCTGCATATATGAAACTTTTCAAGACAGACTTTAGTTTCACTGGGAGTTCTTGTAAATGTATCCCACATAATTCTACTAATTTGTACAACATATGACTGACAGAATGAACCCATAGCCTCATACAGTCTCCTGCACAAAATAGTCAATCATCTACTCAAAATAGTTGATACTTTGACCCAGTGATCTAAAACAGTCGTGCATGGTGCAATAGCAATGGTTTTTAGTAATTGGTACTATGCTGTTAGTACTAATATTCTTGCTGCACTATGAAACCTGTGGAATGCAGCTTATACTGTCCAGTCTACTGAATAATTAGTTGAGCAGCACCAACATTGAATTGGGGAGTGATTTGATACAAGTTTCCATTTTATTAGATGTTTACCATCCTTGTCAGTTTTGTTCTTTCATCAATCATGAACTTTTTGAAGTTTCTCTATGCTTTTGATTTTTGTACAGAATTCACATATTCCCTAACTACTGTTGCCTGATAAAAACCTAGAACATCTACTGCCTTGGAGATACAGTACCCATGCCCTTACAATCATTCCATTATCAAATAGTATTAAACTCTGTCTATATCTCATAGCCACCATAATTACTGTACTTCTTTACCTATTCAGTTAGTTATATGCCATGCATGATAGGTAATCATATAACTTTTGATACATGACTGATGAGGCAGAGTTTTTCCTGCAGTAGGTTGCCATTTCTTTCTGCAATAGACCAGTTGCCATCCAAGGCTATAGAACACGGTGTGTCCTGCTATTAACCCATAGCCGGGGGTAGAAGAAGAGCATTCATACCTTTCCCAAGGGTATTAGCATGTAAGTGAATGTAATGGATTCGACTGGAATTCGGACTCAGCTCTTTACCTATTGTGACATACATATGTCATTTAGCTGTCACTTTCTACAAGTAGAGGTGGGGACAATGTTAATTTGTTTGACACTTCATTTTTAATGTAGCATTTGTATTGAATTACTAAACTTTATCACCCAACAAAGATTTTATCAAAAATAAATATTAATTTCTTATAAAAACTATATATGAAGAAAGAGATAACTTTTTGTAATATATATATATATATATATATATATATATATATATAGGACTACTTGATTGAGGTCAGTTATTATTCACTGGAGAAAATTTTAAAAAATAGGGATAACAATTCAAACACATGTACTGACTAAAAATAACATTTACTGTAATGATAAGAAAAATATATATGTAATACATGAAACAAAAGCTGCTGGCATTTTTAGAAACTGAATCAAAAAGCAACAGTTAAATATGCCACAGCATTATGATTAAATCCTGTAATCTAGCAGAAAACATGTTTCCAGATCTAAATACCAACTCAGTTACTTTCCAAGTACTGCTCTATATAAAATATAAATCTGCAAACTCACAAAAGAAGATTGAACTGAGAATAACTATCAAGTTTTACAAACTTTTACTTGTATAGCGTATGGGGATGAGTAATTTTCTGGTACATTATAATTAGTAGACATTATTTTGAGAGACTCACCTCGCATACCCACAAATCTATATGCATGGTGAGCCTCTCAGGATTAACAAGTATTTTTTTAGCACTGAAAAGGATCAACTAGTAGCTTTGTTGGGATTTCATCATTCAAAATACAATTTATATGCTTAGCTACCAAGATTAGGCCAAGATGTAATGCAGACAGCATGTCAGAAGATCCAGTTGCTACTGCACTAATGTTCCTACATATAAATAAACAAAGATTTCATTTGGAACAGCTTTCTTGTTCTACCAAGAGTTTGTAGTTAAGTAAGTACAACTGTAGCTTCTAGATTTAAATCCTAGTAAGCATCAATGATTGATCCTTTTCACAGCAAAATAAAGTTTCATTCATTTCTAATGTCAGATTTATAGGAGTCATGAATGGAATATGCAACATTTTTAAATAGATATGCAAAGTGAAATGTTTAAATATGTATGTAAAGTGATTTGTTTAAATATATATGCTAAGTGAAATGTTTCAATATGTATGCAAAATGTTTAAATAGATATGCAAAATGAAATGTTCAAATATGTATGCAAAGTAAAATGTTTCAATTTGTATGCAAAATGGAATGTTTAAATAGGTATGCAAAGTGAAATGTTTCAATACGTACACAAAGTGAAATGTTTCACTATGTATGCAAAATGTTTAAATAGACATGCAAAATGAAATGTTTAAATAGATACCAACTAAAGAATGTGTCTCTTTTTTGTCCCCAAGAAATTAATATCTTCACCATTGATGAGAACATCAGCATTTTTCTACAAATGTTATCTATCTAATCAACTCATCAAAAGTCAGAACTTTTATGAAATGTTTAAAATTATTTTTTATTCTTCACATGTAATATAAATTTTATCTCACTCTATTATTATTTTCTCCCATAAAATTAAAATATTACCAAAGTTCTAAAAATATATTTTATGATATGCATATATTCAAATATTAACATTTGAATACATCTTTTTTTTTCATCTGAATGAATTTGAAAATGCTATTTTGTAGAAACTTAACTTTATAGTTTATATTCAAATATTCTAGATACAAATGAAGGTTGAGTGAATTCTGTTATTTTTTTCATTGAGGTAATTGTATATTTTGACATTAGATAAATGATATCTTCTTTTATATCTTCAGGATATTGGTGGTTATGACTCTCCACAGGTTCCTATTGTCTGTAATTGTTGTAATTTTATCTCCTTAGTATCCATCACAGTCCATGTTTGGTCATCCCTTTATATAAGCTTGTTAGGTTAATTGCTATTTCCCTCTGCACGTCTTGACTTTCAATATGTCCTGTGAATATTAAATTCTCCATGTCCTCTTTCCTCATTATATGTCCTGAAAATTTCAACTCTCTTTTTAAGTACAAATTTTCTTTTTTGTTTTCACTTTCCCTAAAACTTTAATTCACATTCCATCCATGATATTCACAGCATCCTTCTGTAGAACCACATTTCTGTTGCCTCAAATCTCTTCTTTATCTATGTGAAAATTATCCAGCATTCACTGTTGTATAGAAAGAACTGATATTCCACAGCAGTTCAGTGCTCTGTTTCTAAAGAATTTTTTCTGTTTCTTAATATTGCTTACATTTTGGAAGGCATCTTTTGCTATTCCAATGTGCCTTCAGATTTCTGTGTCATATTTTCTGTCAGCTGTTAAAACCCTTCATAGATATTTAAATATTTGTACTTGCTTGACTTTGATGTCTCTAATTTGGAGTTTACAAATGTTCTTGGGCTGTTCATCTTGCTAATTACCATACATTTTGTCTTCTTAAAATTAAAGGTTAGTCTTTTCATCCTGATTTCTTTTACTAACTTGTCTAGAAGTTTCTATGGTTTCCTTTCTGTGTCTTCCATCTATACAGTACCATATTCATATCTTATATTGTTAAGATTATGCCCATCAATAATAAATCCTGGCAGGACTTCTAGTTCTCTTCTCTTAGGATTGCCTCACTGTATAACTTAAATAAATCCAGTGATAATATACATACTTGTCTTATGCCCCTTTTTGTTTTTGCATACTTACTCCATTTTCTGTCCATATGCAGGTGGATCCTTCCTTGTAAATGTTCTGGATTATTATAATATATTTTCCAAATAAATCAAGTTTACTTAGCAGTTCAAAAAGAGCTTTGTGTTGTACCTAATCACATGCCTTTATATAGTCTATGAAGCATAGCTCTACATCCTTCTGCATATTGCTCTCCCTAATATTATTCTGATCATCAATAAGTCTTTAAAGAAAACATACTGCATATCTCTGCTATATATTCTATACCAGAAGATATGCTTGTAACCATGTAGCTTCAAGGACAGAGCTCTGAGGGATGCCTGCATCAATGTAAAAAGATCTAGAATAATGGCCATTCAAGATCTTTTTTTTGCATTAATGCAGGAATCCCTCAGAGCTCTATCCTTAGACCTACATTGTTTCTAATTTTCATTAATGATCTTCCTGGTGGCATCAATTCACAGATCAGTATCTATGCTGATGACACAACTCTTTACTCCTGTCTCAATAATAAAACTGATTGGTTCGATAAGTTTAAATTGGCAGCAGATCTAAAAAATGAAATATGTTCTGTTTTTAACTGGGGCAAGGAATGGCTTGTTAATTTTAACACCTCCAAAATGAAACTTCTCTGTATTAATCATCTGAAAGACCTTTTTCCTGATTTCCTTCAGCATGGCTGATGCTTACCTCCAGGAAAATGAATCATTGCTTCGTCTCAGATTAATGTTTTCCATTTACATGAAGAGGCAAGATTATATTCAATCCATTGCTAGTTCTGCTGCTAGGAAAGTTGGATCACTCTGTTGTGCAAGACAATTTTTCTTGCCTGAATCTATCTTATATATTTATAAGTCTACCATTCCTCCATGCTTTGAATATTGATGCCATATATGGTTTGGTGCTTCTGCTAAATATTTAGATATCTTTGATAAAATCTAAAGAAGAATCTGTAATGTCAATGGTCCTGATTTTGCATCTTGGTTTTAGTCACTCCCCCCCCCATCATAACATAGCTTCCCTGTGTCATTTCTATAAATACATTCATGGTAGTTTTTCTGATGAACTTTCCTCTATGGTACCTAGACTTTATGAATTTAAGCACAATACTAGATTGGTGGCAAGGTTTCATCATTTTACAGTTGAAATGTAAAGGTAATATTAGCAGTTTCCCTACAAGGAAACATTTGGCATTCATTGACCAAGCAGCCAATAATGTTTTCAGTTGAAAATTATAAATTATTTCTCTTAAAACACATTTTTTTATGAAAACCTGTTTCTCAAGTCCAGCAACTGCTATCACTCTTTCTGGTATTGATGAGGACTATTGACTATTATTTGAAAAAGTATTGAATGTTAACATCAGGATTATGTCATTATTTTCTTTTCACATTACATGTGCTATTCATTTTAGTTGTTGCTACTGTTGGTAGTTCTCAAGTGATGTGGTTTCTCGCATATGGTACAGTTCTTTGTTTGTGATTCTGTAGTGCAGTCCATATTGTTCAAAGAATGATGATCTTCATCAAGATTCTCAGGTTTTACTTACTCAAAGCCTTTTATCACCATTGATCTTAGAAAACTGACAGTTTAGATATTTCTGAACAGGTTTGTCACCATCCATGGCATCCACATGAAAGTCTCAATCTTTCAAGGCTATTTAAGAACATGAGTTGAGTTTTCAGATTAATGTTTTGGTTTTGTAGCAATTTGCTGCATTAGGCAAACCTATCTCTGTCTGTGCCAAAGGTTGTTTTACCCAACATTTCACTTATGTTCAATTTCTTTTTCTTCTACACTTAATTTATTATAACTGATACTGAGGTATCTGAAGTATCTGGTATTTACTAATTCCACATCCTGAATTTTTATGATAAATTCAGGGTAGATGTCATCACTGCTTTCATTCTAGTTCCAGATCACATTTTCTGTTTTGGAAAGTTTTATCTTGAGTCAGATTTCTTAGAACACTTGATAGAGGATGTTTTCATTTTGATGATGGATTCAGGGTAGGTGACATCACTGCATTCATTCCAATTCCAGATCACAGATTCTGTTTTGGAAAGGTTTATCTTAAATCCCATTTAATGGAACACTTGATAGATGATGTTGATTTTCTGTTCAAGATCATTCTTATCCCAACTATGAACAGTTACATTGTCATTATAGCTGACCTCATCATCAGTACATTAGCCTGAGGGATGCTGGATTGATGTCTTCTATCGGTAAGACTCATTTGGGATGTGGTATGGAATGTTTAAATGGTCAGTACCCATCTCATCACATTTGTGCTCGTAAATGTGTAGGGCATAGTTTAAGAAGATATTAAATATAATGGAGATCTCATTTCCTCCTCGTCGTACTCCTGATAAGGTCTTAAATGTTTCTGTATTGTGGTCCTTGCCAGATATGTAAGATTCTATAGATCAATAAGTATCTCTATCAGATTGATGCAGTCAGTGGATTTGGTGCTTGGAAGGCAGGTTCTAATGCATTAGAGGAAGTCTCTATATCTCTATATGTTGCTGTGAGGTCCACAAAGCAGGTATACAATTTCCTACTAGAGATGTAAGCAAATTCTAGGAGTTGTTTGATGACATATATGTCACTATTGCATCCCTTTCCAGAATTAAAACCAAGCTGACCATGAGGAGTTAACTTTCATAAAATGACAAGAGCCTTGTTAATATAATATTCATTAATACTTCCACCATATTGGATCCAACTGAGATAATTCTAAGAGTTTTTATACTTACCTTTCTGTTTATATATTGTATTAATGCATGATTCACCCCATTTTTGTGGGGTGCATTTCTGATTCCAGACTTCTTTCATAAAATAGAGGAATTGTTATTGAATTCAGAAAAATAGTAAGTTATTTTCAAAAGTTCAGCTTCAATGTTGATTGATGCTTTATTATTCCATAGTTTTTTTTTAATAGCTCTTTTAATTTCCTCATCAGTAAGTTTATTATTGTTTATGCTTGGAGATAACCTTTGTCATGGTTGGATGAATATTAGTATATATTCTTTCTGCAGGCATCTTAAGTTTAGTGTGATCAGAGTTGAAATGCAACAAAGGGTTTCTTGAGACCCAGACATTTTTTCTGTGATTGTCTGATATTATCATGATTCTCCAATTTTCTCTACCTTTTAACACATTGTCTATGCTGTTTGGCTTCATTAATTTAATTTCCAATTTTCCAGTGACACTGGTTTCTCAAAGAATTAACTAGTTTTTTTTTTATAAATGGCTAGATGTAACCATAAGCTCTATGTTAACAATTTCTTTTCTCACACTTCTCACTTGTGAAACATTCTTTTGGCCTCTATCTTTCCAGTAAAGTTTGATCTTCAAAAATTTAAATGCAATGTCAGTCATTATCTTCTGTCTTCATAATTCCTGGTCTTTTTATATTTTTCACTACTTAATGTTTTTTTTCTTTTTCTTATATTTTTTTACACTCAGTGATCTCTTGCATCTTTGTGGCTTTAGTGCCTTGCTTGGAGTGAAATGATTTTTTAAAAATTTCAAATAATTATAAGTTTTAATATCATCAGAAGAAAATTTGTCAAACTATCGCTAAATTATAGTCATTTATAGTGAAGAAATTTCTATTTTAGAATTTTACAATAACAAGCGGGGTTAGAGATTCTATTATCTGGGATAAATGCAAGTTAGAAATAACTTATATATATATATATATATATATATATATATATATAGTCTTAAGATGTGCTATATTTATGGGATAAAGTGATCAATATCAGAGATAGAGCATGTAAATATAAAGTGAACATAGAAGTCAACACTTAGAGGTGACAGTCTGTTTCATGCTATATGCAATTGTCAGGCCACGAGTCAATGAATAAGAAAATAAATAAGACTAGTGGCCTGACAATTGCATATAGCATGAAACAGACTGTCGCCTCTAAGTGTTGACTTCTATGTTCACTTTTATATTTATATACAATAATTCACTTATATTGAGACTAAAATGCAAGAAAACACAATACATAACAAATTACTGTGCTTTTTCTAGTGTAGATACAGTTGCAAATTGGTTTTTAATATGGGTGCTAAACTAACATAACTACTTCATGAATAACCTAACTACTATGTTTATAAATCCATTTTACCATTTCACATTCAAACAACAGTGACAAGTTACCATTATGTTATTATGAAGCTTGTCATGATCAGTGTGTTATCTGAGAAAAGAAATTTTCTCTCTTACTATATTTAGACAGTAAGCTATACTTGATTAAAAACTGAACTTCCAAAAAGATTTTAAAAAGCATACCTGATAACATGCTTTGCCTGGATAATGTTTGCTGCACAAAGTTGCATGCAATCTATAAGATGCAGGAGTCATTACATGAATATCTCTTTACAAGCACATTATGGTGCTACCCATAGATAAATTGTATTTCTTTGTAAGGAATTTAGAGAGGTCTGCAACATGTTCCATATATATGCTCAATGGGATTTAAATCTGGTGAGCATAGAAAATAATGGAGTACCTGGAAGACAGAAGAGTGTTTCTGAAATCAGTTTTGTATTGCTCTAACATGATGAATAGTTGAATTGATTTGCTGGATTCATCATTACCAGGAAACAAAGTAAAGATAATGGGTTGAAAAATAGTCCACAACAAGCTTTGTGTATATCATAACTATCAAGATAGACTTTAGTTTCACTAGTGGTTCTTGTGAACCTCAATATAATACACCCAACACCAATTTATATAATACCCTACTGACAGACTAGAAAACACTGAAAATATGAATCATTTGACATGACACCAATCTTACATGATCGAATAGTAACTGATAACTGACATCCATTAGACATGGCACGTGGAACTAGAACAATCTACCTCAGCAAGCAAAATAAAGGGTTCAGTTCGATATTCCAACTACCTGAAGAAGGTTGGTGTATACAACGGCCAAAGCATTGTGATAAACATGGCAACAAAGATAAGAACAATAGTCCAGATAATGTAAATAGTGTACATAATACCTCATCTCAGAAATATAGACAGATACTGATGCTGTGGTGTTTGTAATGATAGCCTTACTAGTGGCTGATGACTATGAAACTCATATAATGCAGTGTACAGTATATTAACTGATTGGTTGAGCAATGCCCCTGTTGAATTGGGATGGGATTTAATGCTTTATTAAAAACATAATTTGAAACTAGAGCCACTCTAGAAAAAACAATAATTTGTTCCTCCTCAGCAACAGTCTTACTCTTGCATAATCTGTGGGCTTCCATAGTTTTCATTTATTTCTGATATCTGTCTGGAATTTGTATATTTGAAGTATACCCTTAAGTAACTGATTAAGCAACACCAACATTGAATTTTGGGTGTGATTTCATGCAAGGTTCCATTTAATTGGGTGATTACCATCCTTGTCAATTTTGCTCTTTCACAAATCTGTTGACTTTTTGCAATTTTAATGTGATTTTAATATTTGTCCAACATTCAAGTATTCTTTTGCTACTACTACCTGATTAAAACCTAGAACAGCTACCACCTCGGAGATAAAGTGTCCATGTTTCTGACTTTAACAATCATTCCATGATCAAATGGTATTAAATCCTGTTCATATTCCATGATTACTACAGTTACACTGCCATAACCATACTAACACAACTATTTACTTATTATGTCTCACATAAGTCCATTTTATAAGTTTTTAATGGTGAAACCATGTAGTGTACTGTTGTCGCAAATCTTTTGGCATATCTGTTTATTATGATAATTTTCATTTTGCTCTCTGCTAATTGTTTTATCTGTAACTGAAGAGCACAATAGACCAATTATTTTTTTTTTGGTTCAGTAATTAATATGAAAGTATAAACTTATCTAATTCCATAAAGAAAAGATTTACTATGTTGTACATTCACTTACATTATGCATAGAGTTTCTTAACTTTGAGAATCAATAATTCTTTTCTTTTTTATATTTAGATGCTCTTTATTTTTTATAAGGCCAATTTGGAATTATAATGAAAACTTTAATTTTTTTTTTTTTAAATAAATGATATTAAAAATGATTAGATTATGAAATAAATTAATGAAAGCTTTGCATACCATTATGAATAAAAACAAATTCAAAATCCAATTATAAACTTTGAAGATTAGGAGCTACCTATGACTTTTTAGGTTAATATTGGCTTGAGGATTTAATTTTTCCTAATCTTTGTAGACCTCAGGCAAATTTTTCACACTCTGATGCACACCTTGGTCACTATATTAATTTGCTTATAAAAATTCTAAACCAGCAAAAAAAGGGCAATTATTTTGAGAGCAAAGTATTCCATAAGATGCTGATCAATTATGATACAAACATGGAAGTAAATTTGCAAACTTTGATCATTTTCCCTCAAGTTATTTCCTTCTGTAATCCAGCATTTTGCAACCCTTGAAGGCTAGTAACTTCTGTTGGTAGAAATGTGTTTATAGATGAATAGAATGAAACATGAGGTATATATGGAAAGAGATAGACATTGTAGATTTAGGTAGAGAAACTTATACAGATATAAAATAAATTTCCTTTTCTTCACCCTCTTTTCCTCTCACACTATCTTTACACACAGACAAATATCTGCTAAGAGTGGGAGATCTTAAATATGGGTAAATAAAATGTAATCACGAATGACTAGAGAAAATACTGAAATCATTAAATAGGAAGAAATAAATCAATAAATTTCTTAGGAATAGGAAAAATGAAATAAATGTAAGCAGATAACACTGGATGGGATAGATTTATAGAGTTACTAAATGAGACAACTTTATAAGAATAAAGAAGATGAAATCAGGACATTTTCATAATTGTTTATATGTGTGTGTATTCAATACCTGTTTATTTGATAATGGCATATTAATTTCATCTTACTTTATTTTTACTTTCTTTGAGATTATCTACTTGGAATAATAAGCTATACTTGATTAAAAACTGAACTTCCAAAAAGTTTTTAAAAAGCATACCTAATAACATGCTTTGCCTGGATAATGTTTGCTGCACAAAGTTACATGCAATCTATAGATGCTGGAGTCATTGCATGAATATCTCTTTACAAGCACATTATGGTGCTACCCATAGATAAATTGTATTTCTTTGTAAGGAATTTAGAGAGGTCTGCAACATGTTCCATATATATGCTCAATGGGATTTAAATCTGGTGAGCATAGAAAATAATGGAGTACCTGGAAGACAGATGAGTGTTTCTGAAATCAGTTTCGTATTGCTCTAACATGATGGATAGTTGAATTGATTTGCTGGATTCATCATTACCAGGAAACAAAGTAAAGATAATGGGTTAAAAAATAGTCCACAACAAGCTTTGTGTATATCATAACTATCAAGATAGACTCTAGTTTCACTAGTGGTTCTTGTGAACCCCAATATAATACACCCAACACCAACTTATACATTAAACTTATATTGATTTGCTGGATCCATTATTTCTTTCTTTGAGATTATCTACTTGGAATAACTTTGACTTGCTGAATAACATTTAAGCCAATATGAATGTATGAACCTTTTATAAGAAGTTGTAGAAAATACCTTGACCATTCTGAAAACCTTGTATTTGTCATATTGATTCTGATATGCACAAAACTGCTGCCATTTATCCACACACATCGGATACATATATGAAAACTCTCATGTAAAGTATCTAGTGTTTTTAGAAGCTGATAACATCCTGACATAACCTCTATGTGAAACATCAAGTCCTATTTAAGCTATGACACATGTCTACCATCGGAAACTCATTTCAGTTTTGATGTTTACCACAAGTCTTCAGAATAAAAATTTCAGAACATTGATATCCTATAGTGTGTATTTGTTTATATAGGAACACAGATATATACCTAAACATAATAAACTGAATTTCTAATAATTAAAAGAAAAACTGGTAGTTCCAATGAATGATTTATTTCATGGAAATATTTCAGCTAGCTAGTTGGAACTACAAGTTTTTTCTTTAATTATGCAACTACCAACGAAGACAAGCATCCTAACTTTGAATTTTTAATATTAAATCAATTGAATTACTATGTAGAGATGTTTTAATGATTGTTTAATAAAATCTACTAAGATAAAAAGGAAACAAACTTATAGAGCAGTTATTTAGAGTCAATGAAATAATGTATGTTGACTGACAACGTGTACTTTTATTTGTCACATCATATGTGATAAATGCAAATTGAAAGCAGAAAATCATTTATTAGCAACCATGTAGAAGTAAATAACAACTTATGGGTAAACAAAGTGGCCCACTTATTAAATGTGCATCATTAACATATTTGTATGTTGGGAATATTAATTATAAAAAATAGATAGAGTACTGAAAGCAACATGAGCCTGAACATCTTCATATATAAGTTGGCTAGAGATCAGTGTGAATACATATACATACATGAACACACACACACACACACACACACATATATATATGTATATATATATATATATATATATATATAAAATATCTATTCAAAAATTATAACATAAGCATGTTATAACATCTCTACAAAAATAGCCCATTTTGTTTCAACATTTCTGGTGTCTTTGCAATCAACACAATCACTTCACAAGACATCAGAAGTGTTGAAACAAAATGGCTATTTTTGTAGTGATGTTGTAAAATGCTTATGTTATAATTTTTGAATAAATATTATTTGCTCTACTTTGTATTGATCACTTTTTAAAAAAATAGTGTTTTTGGTTATCGGAATTTTATTCCATCTATACTAACCCTGTATTCATATATGTATTTTGTCCAAAAATAAATACGTCTAAATTACCCTTCATCCCTGCTATGCACCAATGGCTCAGGGGTAAAATCTTCAACAGATGCGAGCTAATTGGATGTCTAGCCACACTGATGGGCTGTGAAACAGCGAAACAGTCTGTCTGTGGATGACAATATATATATATATATATATATAAATTTAACCCACCATAATCAACATCCAAATAAGATAACACCAAGCCATTTAACCATTAATTTAAAAAAATAATTATTTAAACAATCAATAAATTAACAAACCAGAATACACCTATATATTTTCAAAAACTTAATAAAATCCCCAAATATTCCAGAAACTTAACCTATATATATGTTTTCGCTGACACTGGATATAACAGTGTTACATCATCTTTTGACACTCAGAACGGAAAGAAAAGGAATATTGTGAGATAGTATAAGGAGACAAGAAAATTATGAAAAGGAGACATAACCACAACATTCTACATATGTGCTCATACATACGTGTACAGGCATAGACATACACATGCACACAAAGAAGAATCAATCTAACACCAATAAAAAATTTGCATAAATTGTTTTTTTTAACTTAATACAAAATAATGAAAATGAGAAAATTGACAGGCATTTACTGATACCTCCTGACAAATGGACAGTACAATTGAAGGTTCATCTACAAAAGTCTTGAGTAGAGGTGCTGAATATAACATCAATCAGCTAAGTGAAAAATTTTATATTTGTAATAATCATATATATCACTTGCTCTCTCTCTCTCATATATATATATATAATGTCTCCACCTAAACTATTTCCTGTTTAGGATGGGGTTTCTAGTTTCTTCCAAAGTCTTTTCATTCTCTTTCACTCCCAGTAACTCCTTGTGTCTTAGTGGTATTATCCCCTTGCTTGAAGTGACTTGATTAATATATAATGTGTATGTTTGTAAACAAAAATCACAAATATATACAGCATTAATGGAAAATAATTTGAAGCCATAATTAATTTTTCAATGTAAAAACAAATTTTATCCAATACATAAAACTAATAACACCAATTTATTTTACTAATTACATATATATATATATATATATATATATATATATTAAGACATTTTTTATGTCTATACATTCTTTTTATAGATATAAATATTTAAGTAAATGCTCTGTTTATAGTAAACAGTATTAACAACATTTACCGGCCTGAATGCCCAAGAAAATTTTCATAGAAAATATGCATCCCCCCAACAGGAATTGAACCTGTATCCTATACGGAACCATCATATAGCCTCATGTGCCTTTACCGATTGGGCCACAGAGAAGCATTCGGTTAGCAAGGTTGATTTTACTGTATTTAAACATAATTCTCCATGATTTTCTCTCATACATTCATATCTGCTCAATGTGTATCCAAATGTAAACAAATGATGTCACACATTATGAAATATTATGCATTGTTACATTAGAACATGGACATACTCACTACAAAACTGTACATCTTGTTTCAAATCACGATGCTACTAAAATATTTTATTCTGAACTGCAGTTAATGAAGCACATCTATTGGAAAGTTTCCCATAAAAGGTAAAAAAGAATTTACATGTGGAGAAAGAAAGGAAGCTACATGACTAGTAATAGTGAGAGAGAGAAGAGGAAAAAGGCTAAGAAAAGGAAATAAAGGTTGAGAAGAAAAAAAAGGGAGGGGGTGAGAAATAACTAAGAATGGACAAATTCAACCAACTGTATTCCGTTGAAACAAGATGTACAGTTTTGTAGTGGGTATGTGCATGTTTTAATGTAAAACTGTATAATAAATAAATATTTGTTGCTCTACTTTTGTATTGAGTGCTGTTTTAAATTAATGTTTTGAACGTTGAAATCTTACTTTTCATTCTTTTACACTTATATATATATATATATATATATATATATAGAGAGAGAGAGAGAGAGAATTATCAAAAATATATCATGTAAACATATGTATGAATGAACTAAAGTTAGCACTAAATCTTCCATTCTGAAAATTTTACATATAGCATAGCCAATAAAGCAATCATAATATGGCCATAAGGAATCCTGCTGATTAATTTTATGATTCATACAAATGCATATTTTCACTAAGTAATTATTCCATCTAAAAATAAATTGTTTGTTTATTTTTAATATAAAAAGGTTATGCCAGAATCATTGAGTGATTTTTTTGTTTAATTCAAGAACCATCCTGGCAAATATATCGACTCTTTAGGCATTCTTTGAACCTTCTTATTTTGAACTTAGATATACTGACCTAAATCCTTGATGCTTAGTTGATTGCACATGAGTAATCAATGAATGAAACCAATATTCAAAGGCTGCTTTCCTAGTACAACTTGCAACTTTTTGTTTGAAATAATTTTATTGAAACATCCCTTTGTTGATTCCAAATTCATTTAATTCAGAAAACTGCTCACTCATATAGACCTTTCCTTAGATTTCGTCTATATAATTATATCAAAGTTACTGATACATAAGAATTAGAAAAATTCTTACAGTACTTTAACAGTAAACACAAATGTTATTGAACTGATTTAAGAGGTAAAAAAATAATGGCATTTGTAGTGGAAAGAAAATAAACTGATCCAAATATTGTTCATTACAAAAAATATACAAAGTATGTAAAGAAACAAAAAACAGTAGTGAGATACAAGCAGTCTTATTAATGTATGATAATTGGATCATAACCATTCAGTTCACTATAAAAGACTGCCTATAAAATGCCAGAAGCCAAATACAATAGATAAGTTCAACCTAAAGATCAACTATTGATTCTCTTTGTTGTGGAGCAAATCAGACAATAGCTCTCCAATTTAGCACTGGCTGTGACTACAAGGCCTTAAACAGCAACATGTATTTACAACAATCCAGTCACAGAGTAGGCCTGTACCCTCTACTTATTGGCTTATGAAGGTGCAAGATGCATGTGTAAAAACATCACTCCAAACACAGTCATTTAGATATTTGGCATGGAGAGGTTTGGACTCTAATTATGATGAAGGAATGCAAAAAGACATGACAATGTAATAACCAATATCAATCATGGGGAACAATTCTTCTGTTGGTTTTCATTAGTTAGTATTTCTACCTTGCCATTTTCTTGAGTTTAGGTATCCAGCAAAATATAATTATGGTTGAATTTTAAGAGAAATGTTTTTGCTTTATTATGTTTCCTTGCAAATACATTTAATTTGCACAACATGATATCCAGCAGTTTAAAACAGAAATTACATAATTACATTATGAAATACTTGTTTGATGTATTGGTGGTAAAAAGGTACATGTACTAAATAAAAGACTGTTTGATTGGCAATGCAAGGTAACATTTATTTCAAAAATAACAAAAAAGAAAGTTTCTTTTCCTTGAAGTAAATTGCATACACAAAGAAAATTGTTAATAAATGTATTTGAGTAGGACTTGCCTGTGTTGGTATGTTTTGGATATGAAGTGTCAACAACCCTTTTTACTTTGGTGTGAAAAGTTGATGGCACACACTTCAAAAGGAGGAAAAACAGAAAGATAGAGTTATTTAAGGGTTCACTTGTTTTTATATCCTCAGAGCTACTGATGATACTATGTTTAAGGGCTGCTGCTGATACTATTTTTATTAAGGGCAGCTACTGATACTGTGTTTATTAAAGCACTACACTTGTAATATTTAATGTACTTCCCTTCATAATTTGGAATTTTGAACACATACTCAGTATGTTACATCACTTGAAAATGTTATCTCTCCAATTTTTTTTTATTTTCATCTCTTTCACGTTTTTGCTATAAAAGATATTATAAAGAATATGGTCATTTTCAGACATTATGCTATAAACAAATTAATATTTCTCAGTTGTTTGGCTAAATGGAAAAGATTTTGTTTTTGAACAAGATGAACATCCAGAAAATCAAATTCTATTTCTATGACCACAAAGAAAAATGAATATAAGAAGGAAAGAAAAAAAAAATGAAAAAGAAATAATATTAAGCATAAAATTCAGTTTTCTTTATGCAGAAAGAGAGTAAAGAAATATAAAAAGAAAGAAAGAAAGATTAAGCATTGTTCTGATAGCATCATTTTTAAAACTCTGCAGGATGCCAGGCCTCAAAGTAAGGTCCAGTGGGGCTTGTCAGGAAAGAAAGTATAGCGTTTCTTGATAGCATTGACTTCTGTCAATAGAGGACTTCAGTACAGCCATCTTTTTATTCAGATCTTTGCAATATCAAAGCAGTCATCTGGTTGATCTTTTCTGACCAGAAGGTCTAATGTCTCCTTTATCCTGCAGTGACAAACTGTTTTCACAGACATATACCTTCTTTTATTTTTTGCCTCCTTTCTTCCCTGTTCTACTGCCATGCACATTTCTTTTCCTTTTTACTTGTTCCTCTATCTTTTCTAATCTTCTCTTCTGGGGATGGTTCTCTAATCTTTTCAATAGTACAATTTCTTTACACACCACTCTCATCTGGTGCCACTCTTAACCTTGCTCGCCAACCAACTCAACTTGATCTCATATAGCTTTCAAGGCATATGAACAGAGCTTAACATTTTGCAAACTGTTGTAAACATTGCCCAAAGTGATGGTAAATCTTTCAGATCATCAGATTCATTGGATTTAGGATCAACTATTTTGATGCACAATCATCCTTCTGTCTTGTCAAAAATATTACCTCAAATAAATAAATAAATAAGCAAAGATATTAAACTACAACTTTGCACCAACTTATTTCTCTATTTCTATCGTTTACTTTTTCAGTGGCGCTAAAAACATTTCTCATAAATTTGCACATCTTAGTATTACCTAAAGTAAAATGTACATTATGAACTATATTTGAAATAGAATTCTGTACATGGAAGTTTAAAATTAAACAATAATGGTAGTAATTGTTACAATTTAAAATTTTAAAAGATATTAATAAAATTTACAGTAATTTTAATCATTTCATCCCAAGAAAGGTAATAAAGCTAGTAACACACAAAGACTAACTGATTGTGAAAGAATAAAAAAAAAAATAAAGGAGTGAGAACAATAAAAGAAAAAGCAAATAACCATTGATGTTTCATTTAAATTTTTGAAAATCAAAGTTGATTGGAAAACAAGAAGCTAGAAGAGAGTTGCACAAGTGAGAAGTGTGAAAAAAGAAATTGTTAGCATAAAAAATGATGAGACCTTTCCATACTTAAATTCATAAAGTCTATGTACCATAGAGCAAACTTCAGAATAATTACCATGAAAGTATTTATAGAAAAGGCACAGAGAAGCTACATTAGAGCAGTAGAAAAGTGACTGAACTCTCAGAACTAATATCATAGCAGATTCTTCAATGGAATTTAGCAAGAATCTCTAAATATATAGCAGGAGTACCATACCATATGTGGCAGCAGTATTCGAAGCATGGATGAATGGTAGACTTATAAATACGTAAAATAGATTCTGAATAGAAAAATTGTCTAGCACAACACAGTGAATCAACTTTCCGAGCAGAAGACCTAACAGTTGATTTGATGTAATCTTTCTACTTCAAGCCAGCAGGGAACGTTAGCTAGAGAAATTCCAATGAGACACTTTCTTGGAGGTTAGCTGATGGAAAACAGAAAGGGTTCTCTCAGATGATTAATAAAAAACTGTTTTGTTAAGAAGCTCTTCCTTACCCTAGTTTGTTTTCAATAGCTCCTAAAAAATTTAAAATATTTTTTTTTAAAAAATAAGCTGTAATAGCAGAATTTATATACTTACAAATGAATCAAAACAAAATATATCCTTTGAAGTATATGTCCAAATTAATATTAAACATAGTTTCTTTATCAAAATCTGTCAGTTTTGTGTGTATGTGTGTTATAAAGTTTAATTATATAATAATATCCTGTCCTGAAAATTGCTGGTTTTACTTATTGGATATTACCAAACAATCCAAGCTTCCAAAACAAATATAAATTAAATGATGATTATTATCTTAAAGAACACTGAAAGAATTTATTGTTGAAATTAAGGCAAATCTGCCCTTCACTTTAAAAAATTTGCAGTATCTAAATCAGCTTTTCTCTGAAAAAGAAATTTCTGATTTCAGATTAAGCAAAAGATTTCTTCTTTTCATAGTATTTAATTTGTAAAACCTATGAAAACAAAGTCATCTGAATATTGTCATAATTGATTAGTCAGCAAAACAAACTGCTAATAACAACTTAGATTTGTTTATTCTTGTTTCCATGTTTTAGCCATTTTTATGGGAGATTCTCTGTTGTGATTTCTTTCCTTCTTTAAAAATGTGAGCAGTTCATATAACCAGAAAGTTCTCATGCAAGATCTTATCTTAAATAAATGAAAAATTATCCCTTCAAAGAGGAACAGGTCAGGAATCTGACCCTCACTTAATCGGCTGTTCATAGGCTAAGAAGACATCCTTAATGAAACTCAGTACAAATACTTCCCAGGTCTCACAATGACCTTATGATCAATCGATCTTGTTCTGGTTGTAAAATTTCTCTACATCGTTTCTAACAGACCTCTTGAAAACAAACTACTTATTTTAATTTTCCTTCATTTCTCTCTATTAACAGCAAAGTTTCATCTCTACTGTCTCCATTTTTTTTGTCTATTTTTATTAATTTTGTTTGAGTTAACTTTCCTAAGTAGATATTTATATGAGATTGTTATACATTTTATAAGAATATAAATGTACTGAGCACATGGTACATTTTTATTAAAAGTTGTAAGTTGTGTATGAAAACAGTGTAGAAATTATAAAAAGAGTGCCTGGATATGGAATTTTGACTAAAATGCTTTCATTAAGAAATTAACTACTTTTACACGATTTAATATACAGATATACCTAACCCTACATCGTTTATTGGTTCCAGAGGTCAGGATGTCGGCCGAAAAATGACTTAAGTTGAAATAACCACACTATAAACTGCAAATAAGCACTCCTCATATCCTATTACAGTATTTATGATATGTACGTACATTATTTCAACTTTATCTTCTAGCCTTACACTTAGCATTAGCACTTGCACTGAGACTTTTCTTTGGAGGCATGGGCAAAAATGTATTCTAAATCACAATTGAAATGTAATTGAAAGAATGTCAACAGCAGAGAACAAATGTAAACAAGTCTGAATTCAAAAGTGTTGGAGTGGAAAACAACACACAGATGCCACCTGTTGGCAGGAATTTGAAATAACATTTGCTGAACATAATTTATAATGCTAATTTTTTTTTTTTTGATGATTTTATGATATATATATATATATATATATATATATATGATTTATTTATGATAAAGATAATACATAATATTATTTTAAAATTTATTTAAATATGATTTTAGATGTGTTTATTGTTATTTTAGTGTTTTCACATTTCTAATGTTTCTAACGGCTGATGTAAACTCGAGTAAAACAACCTAAGGCGAGTTTTATTTTTTCATATATTTAAGAAAAACCGATATATCTCCAAAAATGACTTAACTCTAAACGACTTGAGCCGAGGTATCACTGTATTGCCATTATTTTTTATGCTGACAATATGATTGTTTATTGCAAACAGGTTTGTTATTTTTTTTAATTTTCATAAAATGAATTAAAGAAAAATTTTTATAGACTTCACCAATTTAACTTGAATGAAATTCATTTAGATAGCATATGAAACTTTTTTAAACATTTGAAAATATTTTAGTGTAACAAAGTAAGTCTTTGTCTTTTTGCATGAATTTATCATTTTGTTTCATTTTATAATGGAAAAATCTTTCTCAGGGAAATTTCTTTCTGAGTGTCAGTGCAGGAGAAAATGTAGAAGCAGTGTGTCTAACATTAAAAAGTTCAAATGACCTGTTTCAGGTGTCATATCAGTAAGTGTTTGACACTTACTGCTTTCTCTTTACTTAATCTTGACTCCCAGTATTGTTATACCTTGCACTTCCCACATATAATCCATTACTTGAGGAACTCTATCCACACCTCCCTAATTAATTAGACACAGGAGATGAGAGAGAGTTGCATGAGATCAAATTCTTAATTATCATTCTCACTTGTGTCCAAGTATATCAACTTGCTCTTGTCACTTAAAGTATTGAATCTATATTTCTAGCTACTTATCTAACACTCATTAGATGATGGTGAAGATGTCTGAATAAACAATTTTGATGTATATGTATCTGTGTGTGCGTGTATATATAACTGAAAATTGAATATTTCCATTTATATAAAAATGTGCTTGTTAAATATGTATGTGGATATATGCTTATAAAATGACTACACACATGTTCATTTGTTTGCAAAAATGTACATTATGTTAGATTTTATTATGCAAATCAGTGTTTTCACAATAAACTTGGTATTAACCAACTAATCTGGATAAAAAATTCAGGCTATGTTTATATTTGTATGAACAGTATATCATGTGAGTTGCAGTTTATAATAAATTTCCTTATTAAAAATATTGATAACTTATTTTGGATTTGGATTTCTTTCTTAATATATAGTTATATACAACAATATTTGATGTCCAAGCATACAAATACACAAACATTACTGTCATAGTTATGTGCCATGTGTGATACATGCTTAGGTGATCATGTATCTTTTGATATATGACTGATGAGGCAGATTTGTTTTTTCCTGCAGTAGGTTGCTGTTTCTTTCTGTGGTACACCAGTTGCCATCCAAGGCTATAGAACCCAGTCTGTCTTGTTATTTACCCATAATTGAGGGGAGAAGGAGAGGATTCATACCTTTCCCAAGGGTATTAGTACATAAGTGAATGTAATGGATTCAATTGGAATTCAAACTCAGCTCTCCGATTCCTCAATCCAAGCCACTATCCATTATTCCACCATACCACCTTGTCATAATAAAATTTCTAATAAAAAAAATCATGCCTCACTTTTTTTTTAACCATGTACAATAATTTTCTCTTATTTAAAGTACAAAACAACTACTTTTGAGGCTAATTTAAAAAATTACCAAGGCTGGTCTCAAACTTTTGAACTGTAGTATATATGTTGTTACTTTTTTTTGTAAAACCTACCTATATGTATATATTTTAAGAAGTTTTGTTAAATTTTCATTAAATATTTTGCTGTATTTTTTCTAATTTTTTAATAAGTTATTGTACATTCAAATCAAAATGTATAATTATAATAACGTTTACACACAGACTGTTGGTGTAGATATGGGTTTGCCTCTTGGTCATACATTATCTAATATCTACATGACTTATGTAGAAAACAAATTCTCTAATTTTGCCAAGCCTATGACGTATCAATGACATATTCAGACTAATAAAAATCTTTAAAGAAACATTTGAGAAAAACTCCATTCTACACTTTATTTTATGACCCTATTATTAACACTTTAGAGATATTAAGCCTTCACTTTATAAAAGCCTATGAGCAAAAATTCATGTCTTCTGAATTGCAAAAGTTAATGTCTTCACAGATATAAAATATCTGTTATGAAGAATACAATTAACTGAACAAAAATAATTTTTTCAAATACTTTATAAAGAATTGAGTAATATAAAACAAACACTTATAAACAATAATTTTGTCAAATATATCATTAACCAGCAAATAGAATTTGCTTCAAAGAATTTTAGAAAAAAATTAAATAAGCACTTATCCTGATATAAACAAAAATAAAAACATTAACATATTTTACTTGAAGCAGATAAATACTTTGTTGGTTGACTTAAACAAAACTTGTTTAAATGAATTCTTACTGTGTAAGCATACTTATTTTAACACATGCACTTATAGTTTTTGTACCAAAAGAATATAAATGTTAATACCTTTTATAAAGGTATTCCCAAGGAAATATTCACATTTTTTAATTGGGCTGTATAAATTAGTATGTATAACATTATATAAATCTATGTGTATCTATCTATATATTCATTTATGCATGTATGTATTAACACATGTTTATGCAGTTGTATACATATGCAGAAATACATTTATAAGTATGTGCATATATGTAAGCATCTGTATGTATCTAGATCTGAATAAATACTGATTATAATAATTTATTACTCCAGTGCTACACATGTTTACTTTGATTGCAAGAATGGCCTTTAATTTGCTGCCTGTCTACCAGTTTAAAAGATCTACCTTTTTTAATAAATGCAACATATCCTTTCTGTAACTGGTTGGGTCAAATTTACTAGAAAAAAAAAGACTTGACAAGAAGCATGTATACAATCCATTTTTCACAAAATCATGCAAACAGGTTCACTACTTGTAAGAAGTTTTTAATCTGAGTGCATCTTGATTTTTCACTGTTACAACCACTAATTTTTTTTTTTTACCAGTAATTTATACTTTTATCATATAACTTCCTGCTTATATCTGTTGACACTACCTTAACTATTATTTTAAAATTGCTGTTTCTCCTTTTATTATTATTTTGACTGTAACTGTTATCTGTGTTATCATTTAGGCTACTCTGATCATTCTTACAGTTATTAATGATACAATCATGTGAAATTTAGTTTCCTTTTCACAACCAGTCTCACCTTTGAAGAATTCAAAACATCATATTTTTATTTTCCACAACAGTTTCTTTTCTTGCACTTTTCACTCATGGAACTCTCTTCCGGCTCTATGCTTTCCAGCCAACTTTAATCTGAAAAAATTTAAATGCAATGTCAATCGCTATCGTCTTGATTATTCTTTTCTCTTCCTGCTCATTATTAATGTTTCTGTTCCTAACTCTTCCACAACCTGTAATCTTTGTGTTTTAGTAGCTTTACTGCCTTGCATGGGATGATACCGATTTAAAAAAAGTAAATAAAAAGGATCCCATTCAGTTTAAAGTCAAAATGTTTGAGGTTTTATTCTTCATATAAAAATTCATACCTGAAAAAGGGAAAATATAGAAAATTACTTTTCTTTAATGCAGATTGCTTAATAAATTCAAAATTACCATCACAAGGTTTAACAAATATGATATTTAAATACAGTTTTTCATATATACTTTGAAAAACCATTGTCGCGTCCTGGATATGACGATAAACTACGTCCAACAGCAAGGCCTCTAATAATATGTTTTTGAAAAAATAATGTTGCCAGCTATACATTTTTGGAAAAATAGTATTACCAGCTATACGTTTTTGAAAAAATAATGTTGCCAGCTATACGTTTTTGGAAAAATAGTATTACCAGCTATACTTTTTTGAAAAAATAATATTATCAGCTATATGTTTTTGAAAAAATAATATTACTAGCTATACATTTTTGAGAAAAAATATTAACAGAAATAGATTTTTGACAAAGCAAAAATATTACCAGGAAAAAAAAAAGAAGTTGTTGGCATTAAATGACCCATTGAGGTGTTGATGTGCCGTAAAACAAACCAAACCAAAAACCATTCTGTTAATAAAACATTACAAAATGTTTCACTTTGATTATTACTTTAATGACCAATACTGTCATTATTACAAATGTTAGTTTTACTCCAATGAGAAAATTAAAATGAACATGAATGAAATGAAAACAGAATTTTCTTTATCTAGCATCCATTACAGCTGGTTTTTATAACTATTTTTTTAAAACGTAGCAATGTTTTTTTTGTCTATAATTCAGTGTCTCAAGTGTCTAATACTGCATTAAATAAAATTATCTAATAGGAAGTTTTGTATATAATAATTGGGTAGGTCATGCATCCAAAATGCATCCCACTCAACTCTCATGTATTATCCTGTTTGGAGAACTCATCAGTAGCAAGAGGCTATGGGGATACCCAAAATGATGATTCAATGATCAGTTAAAAAAATATCCTTGACACAGGCCAATATTGACTCTGAGACCTGGGGAACAGTTGCTGTAAATCAGCCTTCCTGTAGTAATACCATCCAACAGGGAGGACCTAAACTTTCAAGACCAACCGTCAATATGAAGAGGATTTATCAGGAGGTATCAACTAACCCAGATGTGTCCACCACCAACACTCTTCTGTGACTACTGCTCATGACTCTTCTTAAGTAGGCTGGACCTTCACAGCCATCTCCTGTCACTGCCACCAGAGGGGAGAAAGGAGTGAGAATGATGATCCTGATGTTCAAATATGAGTAGGTGCTGACAAGATGTTCTAGACAATGCAAGGAGTAAAGACTTGTAAAACAGTCCAGCTCTGGGCAAGGGCCCAGAATTTAAGGGATGATTTTTAATATCAAGATCCAGCAGTAAAAGAAGTTACTGGCAATTCTTTATATGTTCAGGTTTCCAAAAATTATAAATACTGTTAAGGACATTTATGCATTAAAAAAGAAAAAAAATCTGTAATTGATCAAAGGACATAACTCTAAAGCATTATCTAGATTAGTTAAAATATGAATTATCTCTCTCTCTCTCTCTCTCTATATATATATATATATATATATATATATATATATATATATATTTTGTTGTCATACATTATTTATATATATACAAATATTTAAGTAATGTTTGTTTATAATAAAACAGTATTAACAACATTTACTGGCCTCAACATGCAAGTAATTTCATAGAAATTTCAGGCTGCTAAATATTGTTAATACTGTTTATTATAATTAGTGTTAAATATTTGTATATATATAAATAACATATAACAATAAAATATATTAAAATGGTTGTCTGGCTTAGTCCATTTTGTAGTGTGCATATATATATATATATATATATATATATATATATCAGAAATAGTCTCTGTTAAATATTTGTTATGCAAAATGCATGACAGTTTAATTATATATTGACAATTTACCTATCATTAAATCTGTATGTAAAACACAAGCAACTATGGTATCACAAATTTATGAGCTATCTATCTGAAATTATGAGGGATATTTGAGAAGTAAGGTACATATAATAGACATGTTGGATTAGTAACTGTTTATACATTTTCAGACATCTCCCACATTAAAGTGAATGAAATGAATAAAATATGACACATGATTTCATGAAATAAATTCTTGTTCAAACATTAATGATATATATTTCTAGAAAATAAGTTTAATTATTCACTAATTAATTTTATAAGAAATTAACTTATGTTTGGAAACAGTAACAAATAAGATTATGGTGGATTTTGGAGGTTTTCTTCTGACAATGTTTGTTCCCACCATACATCACCATATTTGGTTTGGGTGTATACTGGCCTTGTGTAATGATGAAAAGAAAATGCACAGTGTGTTGAAAAATACAAAATAAATGTTTATATATCAATACTGCTGGAGGATAAGGTGAAAGTTCAAGTTTCAAGAGTTCATGTGTAAAAATCCTGGCACATATGAGGGAAAGAGAAAGAGTTCAGGAAGAAGTAAATATATATGTATGCATGTATCTAAATATTGTATCACCCTGCTTAAAAGCTTGTGAAAGAAAGGTTGTTTATTTTTAAATGTACTAGGATAGTGTAGCCATCTCAGGTCGCCAGCTGATCATGCAAATGTCACATTTCAGCTCTGGTCATGTTGTGATGAACACAATATCAAAGAATGGATTTATCAATTCTGGTTTAGGTTCATGTTAAATCTCATTATATACATATCCAGAAATCTGCTCTGAAAATGCTGCTTTGCTTCTGATTGGCTCATAGCTTTATATCCTAGTTGTAAAAGCTTTCTAATTGGTTGGTCGAAATATGGCTTTGTGACTTGGTGATTCTGAATATACATCTGTTTTATAGATGGTAAAATTTTGTTCACATTATTATTTGTTAATTTTTATTTATTTTTCTATCACTACAAGATAACAAGAGTGGTTATAAAAGTAAATCTTACTTTTGTTTCCACTATAAATACATCTATTAAAAATGGATATTAATAGCTGAAATTCACATGATGTATCACTTATATAAACACTTTAAGTATATCCTGAAAATTTTACTAATATTGGTTGTTTAATGCCAAATTTATTGTGAAAACATTAACTTGCATAATAAAATCCGATATAGTACGCAGAGGAAAATCATAGTTTGAGGACATTTATCTGAAATCAGTGCATAATATATGCTTTATTTCCTTTCAATATATATATGAAAGTAAATTAAAATCTTTATAATAACCTCTAAACCAATCATTTTTAGATGAAAGTAATCTATGAGCATATTTTTAGAGTTCCCTTAACGATTTATGTTTTTAACATTTTCTGCTTTGTATAATAGCATCAACCGATAGAATTACAGACTTTGGCTTTGAGTTACATATAAATTTATTTACATTATAAAAATCAGAATTCTCTAAGAATATTCTATTTTCATATATCACAGAAGTATTTGAATATCAATATGTTGGCACAAAAAGAGTGGTCACAATGTAAATGTAATAAATATATAAATGTACATTAAGATAAACTGATAGTGAATATATTGTATCTTAGTTAATATTACTCTTTTGCTATTTCTACTACAGTATATATATATATATATATATGTGTGTGTGTGTGTGTGTGTTGCAGTAGAAATAGCAAAAGAGTAATATTAACTAAAATACTATATATATATATATATATATATATATATACACACAGAGTGTCCATAAAATTAGTGTGAACTTTAAAGTTATAAAGTTTTAAAGTGCACACGAACTTTATGGACACCCTATATATATATATATATATATGGTAGTAGAAATAGCAAAAGAGTAATATTAACTAAGATACTAGGTTACTGAATGGTCTTTCATAGCTTTTAAAGCTGCACAAAGTAGTTCTGATTGGATAGAGCTAAAATCTTAAATCCTTCATGAGTAGTTTAAATTTTTCTTTTATTATCTTTACAGATTGCAATATCTATCAAAGAGATGAAATTTAAATTTTTATTATTGTATTATTCCAAAATTTTAACACATCAGCAGATAGATATTAATGTCAACAACTGAGTACAAATAGTTATTAATTAAAAAAATAGTAATTAATGTATAATATTATCCATAACTACATTTACAAGAATGTTTTTTGATAAAAGTTAAAAAAATAACCAAAAATGCATAAAAATTACATATATGGTTGAAAACTCCTTTTCCACAATATAACTATTTGTGCTATGTTATAATGCTTATTACCTAAACAATAATAATACTGAATAATTTTTTTTTAAACATTAAAGTATATTTAATCACATCTCCCTAGTAATCTAGCAATCTGTTAAGATTACTATTTTTCATATTACAATGTTTGTTTTCTTGTTATTATCAGAAAACTCAGTGTACAATATTTTGACTCAAATATAAGTGTAATGAGTAAAGATAAATTTACACTGAAATAATCAATTGTCTTCTTGCAAGGTGAATGACTAAAACAAACGTTATCTTTGATGCAACTGATTTACATTGTTTAATAGTTATCAGCCTCAAGGCATTTTTTTGTAACAATTGCAAATGACATTATTTTATACAGCAATTACCTGAATGACAACTTGATTCTTTTCTATTGATCTGTTCAAGTGAATAGATGAAGCCTGTGAATGTCAATACTATTTCATAGCAATACAAACTTGTCTTTATTCTTCACTCTTTCCTATAACAAAGCATGACAACTTTACTCTCAAGTACTTGTCACAGAAAAGGAAATAACAATTCAAACAAGAAACTGATCTCATTATTTTTGTTTTGATTTTTCTTTTCTTCACTTCTTTCATATAAAAAGCAAATTTTATAGAACTCAAAGGAAACATTTTAAATTGATGCAATATTTTTGTATTTTCTGGTTGTATTACACCTTTACTAATTTCATTTCTAATTTTCTTAATCCAAATGTCTATACTAATTCTGAAAGATCTGAGTAAATTTTGCAATGTATTTTTATTCAGAGAAAGAACACATTTTGTTTAAAAATTATTTCAGTCAGTAATTCTCTGATTATTTTTATTTGCTTTTCTTAAGTAGCAACTAGTGGGGTCTTTATATTGAAATATCCATTTCTTTTTTATGTTGACTCAATATGTTTTTGTTGATGAACAGCTTAACCCTAGAACACTAACCATGCTTATATAGTACCCAGTGCAAATTTTCTTATTTTTAATTACAATTTTCAGTAGCTGATTTTCTTATCTAAATAATGTTTTTCCGTTCATATTAATGTTAATTCAAAGTACAAAGTTTGAAGTGTCTGCATGTAAAATATTTCAAATAAAGATTTATATTTCTTATTTTTTTTGATATTTCCAAAATCTGGTATGATATACCCATGGTTAGTAGTGGTGTAACTTTAATTGATCGTTAGTGTTTTAGGGTTAAAGAAGTGTTTAAAAATTATAAATATGCATCTGAGGCTGAGTTTCTTTTTATCAAGTTCATTTTATAAATGTGTACAAATAAGTTTAATTATGTTATAGTCTTGCAGTGATAGTTGTCATAAATATACCTCTCGTCTCTACATTTGTCCTTATTTATTGGTATTATTCTAAACCAAACAAATAATATGAAATTCTGTATAATGTACAAGAACACAAAATGAATGATGAACCCAGAGTATACTGATTTTCTTTTTTATACAATCCAGTAACTTAGAATTGTGTCAAAATTATTCATTCTAAAACACCAGGTAGTATAAAATTTTACAACGGCAAAAGTGTGAACTGTAATTAAAGTAAGTGTATAAAAGTTCTTCAAATATGTGGAATATAAGTTACCAATTTTAAATTATAGACACAAATTTCTGTCTAAGATAACAAAATAGTGGCAGATATAATTTTAATTTAACAGGATTTCTAGTTTACAGCTCAATTACTCAAGAGACTTTCATGTAAATTTTTGTTAGCTGTGCTTTCAATAATCCTACTCATGCTTAAAGTAAAATCAGAGAAAATTTCAGTTATTTAATGTAAGAGAGTCTATTAATTTTTAATATTGTTTTTCTTTCAGTAAACATTTCCTATAACAAAAATCATATGGAGATTTTAGACAACTTTCAAAGTAATAGAAAAGGTATTTTAAGATAACACTAAAGATGAGAATCTAGTTTATTTCAAAATACATCTCTTTAAATAATCATCTTATTTTTATAAAGCTAAATTAGGTAATGACTCATCCTTTTAATATTTTCTTTAATCATTTCACTCCAAGCAAGACAATAAAATCACTAAGATGCAAGAAGTTTCTCAGTGTAAGGGAGTATGTGAAAAAAAAAATACTATTAAGGAGGGAGAATAATAAAATAACAAGAATTAAGGTGGAAGATAATAATTAACATTACATCGAAATTTTTGAAGATCAAAGTTGACTGGGAAGCAAGAAGCCAGAAGAGAGTTCCATTAGCAAGAAGTCTGTTAGAACAAACTTTTAGCATAGAACTTACGGTTACATCTGGATATATCAACTGTAAAAGACCTTACCACCATCTTGTACTGCATTTAAATTCATAAAGGCTAAGTACCATAGAGGAAAGTTCATCAGAACAATTATCATGAAAGTATTTATAGAAAAAGCACAGGAAAGTGACATTACAATGATTTAAATCCAACAAAGGAACATGGCCACTACTCTTCTTTAAAGCAATGTTGTTTTATTCATTATCTGCCAACTTAATAAAGTGATTGTCAGGGTTTAAATAGTTATTGAAACTCATACAATTTCATTCATCCATTATGAATTGTTGTCACCTTACAATCAACTAACAAAACATTTTACATTATATTTGGTATGCATTCCAAATGAAAATAAAGAAAAATGGTCAGTATTGTTTTTTACAGTCATTCTTCTTTTTGTTTCTGTATTTTGTGGCTTTATATCCTTGTTTACACAACACATTGTTCTCTTGTTTCTTCATTTTAAGTTTTGTCATTTTGTTCCAAGGCTCATTACAGTTTTCTTTATGGGCTTCTCATAGTAAAAAACTTAAGGTGACCTTGAATGTTAAATTATTTTTCATTTTTAGCAATGACAGTGGTAAAGGCTTTGAATTTTGATGAGAGTTCTCTGAAAATTATGACTATTAATAAATTGTGAGTGATTAATTTATTATGATTTTTTTTGAAGAACTCAGTATTTTCCATTCTTATCATATAATCAATTCTTGTGTTTTTCTTAAAGAAATTATTTCTGTGCATAATGAGAATTTTTGGGTTTTTTTGGTGGGGGTAGATAAAAAGGTTTCCTTCAAGATTTGTTATGATCGTCCTTAACATTGTAAAAAGAAAAGGTATCTATTGTCACTGATTTATTTATTATGGTGTTTTTAAAGAAAGGTTGTATTTTTTGCTCTTATAGTCAGTAACACTTTCCAGTGTTGATTTTTTCATAGCAGTTAATTCTGTCTATAATGAAATCATTTGGGAACTTTGCATTTTGTATAAATTATGTTTCTTCAATGTTTCTAGTCCACCTTATCATTGCAAATGACTAAGGAAAAGTACCTATTGTTTAGATATTGAGCTAACACTGTAATTTTCATCATTTAGACAACCTTGCACTGGTAAAATAATGCCATGTAATTTCTTAAGTCTTATATGTCTCAGTAATTTCAATTCTTAACTCATAGTTGCTTTTATCTCAACAAGTGAGATCTTAGTTCATAATCTGTGAGACTATGTGATATAGTGGTGAAATAAACCAAATATTAACAGTACTTTTCATAAGTATTCAGATGTAGAAAGCTCTTCCAAATCTTTAGTAACATCAAGCCATGATTAGCATTAGTATTCACACTTCGAACAATACAACAAAAGAATGTGTACACAATATTACTTTAGTCCATTTATAATAAAAAAAATGAATTTCACAGAGAGCAGCAACTTGTACTTACATGTATATTAGGGCATACATGTTTTGCTCTCATGTCATATAGTCTAATAGCTTATAAGCCCAGTACACTTCTATTGCAGGATTTTATTTTCCTTTTGTTTGTTGTCTATTCTTTAAATACTTTTTATATGCTTCATGTTTTATTCCT
The DNA here is from genome assembly GCA_903632075.3 of Acanthosepion pharaonis. NCBI lineage: Eukaryota > Metazoa > Mollusca > Cephalopoda > Sepiida > Sepiidae > Acanthosepion > Acanthosepion pharaonis. The sequence continues at coordinate 1,051,861 of CAHIKZ030005179.1, read as the reverse complement.
ACAATGCAATATAAAAACTATTGGAATTCTGCTATCCAGTTTGCTTACTTTTCATTCATTCAGATTAGAATGATTTTTTTTTTTGTACACATGTGACATTTATGATATATATAATCTCACAATCTCTTTCTCTACATGACTTTCTATATATCTACCTACCTGTCTTATCACACACACACACATATATATATATATATATAATTTCACATTCTCTTTTTCTGCCTATCTTTCCTCTCTCTCTCTCTCTTCTCTCTCTCTCTCTCTCTCTATATATATATATATATATATATATATATATATATATATATATACACATATACATACTGTGGGCGATTTACTAAAGAAGTCTTATGTAAATATCTTTCTTAGTTTATATACTTCTATTTCATGTACATGTCCCCTCAGGATTAGGCGATCATGGCTCTCCACAATTACCTGTCTCTTGTAGCTCTTAATAAGTTTTGTCTTTCTATTATTTCTCCTAAGCCCTATTCCACTATCCATCTACTTAAGCTCATTAAGTATGTTATGTGTTGTTTCCTTTTGTCCCTCTTGTCCTCTATCTATCCCATGAGTATCAGATTTTCCAAGCCCTCCTTCCTCATTATGTGCCCCAGAAACCTCAACTGTCTCTTCCTGATGTTAAGTATTAGTTTCCTTTTTGTTTCCATTTTCTCCAAAACTTTGTAGTTTCTTGCATATTCAGTCCATGGTATCCTCACCATCCTTCTGTAGAATCACATTTCTATTGTTTCAAGCTCCTCTTCATCTTTGAGGTGATTGCCCAGCACTTGTTACCATTCAGGAGAACTAATGTCTAAAAATATCTACTCAACTATCAGAGATTTTGTATGACCAAAAATAAACTGACCACTGAAAACAAAGACTATGAAATACTTACCGAAAATCTACGCATCTCTTTATGTGACCAAGTTCATATAAACCATTTTCATACCAAGTACCTGTAAAAAATTGAACTTTTTACCAGATGAGTCATCATATCTACCTTGAGTCAAATAATTATTTGCATTGATATATAAGATTTGCCTTGAAATTGTATCTATTACTATAATCTTTATTTTATTAATCTGTTTGTATAGAATGTCCAAAAGATAGGAAAACCTAGCTAAAAGCTAAGAGAAAATGTAAATTGAGGTTTTTTTATAACTACACTAGTGAAACTGTATCATGACCTTTTGTAAGAATTCTTATTCTCAAGTAGACATCCAAAATTTTGAAAACCAATGGAAAGAACATTTTCCATATAAAGAAAAATAATCTAAGTTTAATTTTTATATTTTATCAGTTTGTTTTATCATATTTCATGTAATAAAGATTTTTAAAAGTGTATTCTAAAAAAATGGGAGGAATTTACAATAAATTTATTTTAGTGAATTCAAATTATAGGTGAACTATGTTTTAATTTTCAAAATGGGCAAAGTGGTTAGGTGGTGCCTACTTCTGTAGAATTTTATTTATAAAGCTCTATATTTATGGCTATACCTCTTTCTAAATGTGTATGCATTATTTAATATCTAAACTATGCTTTTTGTGGGTCCTTGCTAACTTTACTGAGTCCTTATCAATTTTAGTTGTTATGGTTTTGGTAAATAGAAGAGAACTTCTATCTGTAATGATTCTTTGTTCTTGAAACTTAAGAACCTTTATTTGCTAATTCAGTATTATCCTATTCAGACATATATTAAGATAAAAATATATTTATTAGATTGTTCCCATCTTTAAGGAGTTTGACAAAATTTAGTTTACCTTGTTATTCAATTCAATTTTATCATTACTCATGTAAATGCAATGAATTATGAAGAAGAAGTCTGTGGAAAAAGAGATGAAAGTGGCAATGTGATATCTTTTCGCTAGGAGGAACTGCAGAAGTTAGATCTGTTTTATTTCTTCTCCAATCAAAACTTTTCCACCATAACACATAATATTATGGCTTCTAACTCTCAGTTTTTACTCTAATCTCTTCTTCAACTTTCATTGTTACTGTATCTAAATTCTTTAATATATTCACAATAAAAAATTCAGAGAAAAATAAAAATTGAAAAAGTTTCTATTAATTAATTACTATTATTATCATATTAAATTTTATCATTTTGTACAAAAAGAAATTCACTTGTGGAGTTTTTAGGACAATAGCAAGCTTTCCAGTAGTGAATGTGCTAAAAATTGGATTAATTTTCCTCTAGAATAAAATTTCTTGATTCTAAAGCATAAATCTTTTGACATCTCTTAATGACTGAGCAAACTATTATGTAACAATTTTCATTTTTTTCTAGATTTAAAATTAATATATAGAAAAATGTTTATAATAGAGACAAATATAAATAAGGTACAAGGTGCAACTGTTCTTCCCTATATTCAACTGTTTATCAACTTGAAACCTGTATAAATGGTATGAGCATTTATGATTATTTAAATGTCAATTTGTATGAATAAAAAATACAAGAAAAAATAGTCTGCCTTATAAAGGTTGAAAAGATATCTTAAAATTTGTATTTTAATGAAATTGATAAAAGATCATTTTTAAAGTAGAATGTATAGAATATAAAAAAGGAATTTTTTAACTAGTTTAAATTCTAATTATTTGAATACTTACTCTAGCTGAAAGAGATATGTCATTGGGTAAATGGTAAATCTGAAAAAAATTCTGCTGCTCATAAAATTTCATTTAAAGAATATCCTATCCTATAGAATGAGCTGAAATTAAATTTACACTCATACACAGTTACTTGTATTTGATAATTTTCTTCTCTGTTCATATCATAAAGACTTTTCTTTTCTGTTTATATCATAAAGACTTTTCTTTTCTGTTTATATCATAAAGACTTTTCTTTTCTGTTTATATCGTAAAGACTTTTCTTTTCTGTTTATATCGTAAAGACTTTTCTTTTCTGTTTATATCATAAAGGTTTTCCTTTTCTGTTTATAACATAAAGACTTTTCTTTTCTGTTTATAGCATAAAGACTTTTCTTTTCTGTTTATAGCATAAAGACTTTTCTGCTCATATCATAAAGACATCTTCTTTGTTCATATAATGACTTTTGTTTTCTGTTCATATCTTAAAGACTTTTCTTCATTTTTCATATCATAAAGACTTTTCCTCTCTTTTCATATCATAAAGACTCTTCTTCTCTTTTCATATCCCAAAGACTTTTATTCTCAGTTATAAACAGAGATGAAAAGTCTTTATGATAGTAACAGAGAACAAAAAATTGTACCAAATAACATAAACAATATCACTTGAGAACTTTCAAAATCAGCAACAACTAAAATGTTTAGCACATGTAAATCAAAGAGAATATAATAACCTAATCAAGATGTTGATGTTCCACCTTACTTCAAACAAAATGTTAGGAAGGTGAGTCCCCCCTGCCATCAATATTGGAAAGAGTCATAACAGCCACTGGACTTGAGAAGCCTATTTTCCTGAAAAATTTTATTAAAACAAAGAGCAGAAGGTGTTTCAGGGGTTGAAGGTCATTGGAGGCTTTTAACTATACCAACTATAAGCACGCATTAACAGAAGGCAGTGTAACAAATGTAAAGATGTTATGGCGAAAGTGCGGATAATTTTTGACTTACCCTCTTATGTCTTTAACTAATGCTCTTAATATTTTGCATTTTTACTCTCTGCTTACATCTGAAATGCAGGCTTATTCAAATATTTTTTTGATGGTCAATCCATTTTTCTTTATTATTGTATTTTTAATTATAATCAACTTTCTTTTTGTGGCATTCTTAAAACCAGTTTTGTGGGGGGTTTTGTTTTTCTGTTGCCAATATTTTTTAATTTCTTTATTATTTTTTTTGAACATTTTTTTTCAGTTTTGAACATTATTTTCCTATCACTCTATATCTTATTTCTCTCTTGAGGTTATATATTCTCATGATCGATGACTATCTTTGTATATATGAAATTACATATATATATATTTATTTACAATATAATGAATGAGTTGCATATTAAAATCTCACATCACCAAATTTAAACTACTGTATTTGACAGCATATAAGACACATTTCAATTTCAACAGGCCAAATCAAGAAAAAATTAGTAATTAGTAAAATTAGTAGTAAATAGTACAGCCTGGGCTATATTTATGATGTATTATTTTGATTAAACAAGGCATGATTACAATTAAACGAAAAATAATAGGAAAAAAGAACACAAGCCTATAAAAACTTTATTATATCCTTTATATGATCTGTACAACCTGCGTCTTGTAGGAATAATTAGGATATAAAAATTTTGATTGTATTTATACCAATGCAACCAGAAGTTATCGCAAGAATAATATTAATGAAACAAATATATTTTATAAATATATAATTTGAATTTATTACATATAATTTTAGTGAAACAAAGTACTAATATTAAATGTGATGAAATTAATATAATGAATATTATCAATGATAACACTCTTAATCTGCATAATACCCTTTTAAATAATGACAATAGGTATATAAAAGTTACTCTAAAGTCTAAGCTAATAGGAGTTGCTAGGTAGCTAATTTCGGCCGACTATCGCAAATTTTAGACCTACATATGGCATATAAGATGCAGGGGAATTTTAAAAGATATTTTTAGTATTAAAAAAGTGTGCTTTATATGCCATCAAATATTGTAGGTATTAAGAAACAGAAAAATCCTGTTAGAAACAAAGAAAAGAGTGCTATACTGTTACGTAATATTAGTCCTCCTATAAGACAGTGAATATTGGACAATCTCCTCACATATGAGGAAGAGACTTGAAGCAAGAGAAATGTGTTCTACAGAAGGATGCTGAGAATACCATGGAACAAATGTGAGCAACGACAAAGTTCTAGAGACAATGGAAACAAAAAATACACTTATACATAGCATCAGAAAGAAAGTTTAAATTTTTAGAACACATAATGGGGAAAGAGGGTTTGGAAAATTTGATACTCACAAGAGAGGGACAGAGGAAAACAATGCAAAAGGCAACCTGAAAAGCTTGAGTAAATGGATAGTAGAGCAAGGTTTAGGAGAGACAGCAAAAAGACAAAATGTGTTAAGAACTAGAAAAGACAGGAAAGTGTGAAGAGCCATAATCACCAATGTTCTGAAGAGACATGACACTAAAAAGAAAATATTTTTAATATAATCATAAGTTGAAATTCACATTGTGTGTTTATCATATAAATTTATCCTGAAAATCTTGCCAACATTGGTTAAATAATACCAGTTGTGGTTGAGAGAAGTTAAACGTCAACATCTGTGTATGTAAAATTACCAATTAGATTTTTAAAATTTCATCAGCATGTAAAGCAGAAAAAGTTATCTCCATTATCTTTGCTAATCAATAAATCTACAATATTCAAAAGTATATAAAGTTGTGTTTTTTTATTTCTTCTTTTCTTTGTTTGAGGTTTTTATTGCAAATATTCATATAAATCTTTATACAAACATTGATAAAATTTTTCCTTTGAATTTCAATCTTCATATTTTGGACTCATAATTATTCATAAATAATTAATAACATATAAATAATGAGATTTGATGATGTAATAATTGTCTCATCCTAAAATTAATCTTGATTTGAAAGACAAAACATTAGAAAATGTCACCAATTTGTTTTTCCAAAACTAAAATGTCTTACCTGGATATTCTACTGCAAACAATGGTTATTAGTGATTTAAGCACCAGTATAGTTTATAAGACTGAAATTAAGTCAATCACCATTCATAATAAATTTCTTGAAGAACTAATGACTTTGACAGCAATTATTCAAGTAGTTTGTAGTTAACTTGAAAGAAAGAATCATGTAATATAGGGAAATATCTATGAATATGATTTTTTGCTAAATTTACAGATGCACCAACTGATCATAATATCTATAACAAGGTCAACATGGTTACTTCTCAAATTGAATACAAGCCAAGTCTTATATGAAATTCTTTGGGGAAGAACTATTCTGTATAGTATAATCTAAGTAGCAGAAGAACCACACCTGTCACCTAATTACTGTTTTTGCCAGTAACAAAAATGCATACTCTAAATAATTTTTATGGGAAATTTATTGCTAGTAGATAATAGTAGTTTTTACAAGTACACAAATGAACTGAATAAGAAAGTCTTATGCAAGAAGTGGGCTTAAAGTATGCCAAACAAATTCTTTTTTAAAAGATATACAACAAAAATGATGTCACTCTTCTAGTTTTTATTTTGCAATTAATTGAAGATCTTTTCAGAATACTATCTTAAACTGGTATTAAGTACCACTGAACTGGCTAATAAAAAAAGCCATAAAAGTAAAATGAAAGCACTTTTGCAGATCATTTTAAATGATTTCTTTAAGAATAATTTAAGTTAAATAAACTTATTATCTCTTATCTGTTGACTTACTGTCAGTAGATGATTTATAAATGATATACGTATTCATTATTAAAAAATGGTGTTACAAGTAAATATTATTTGATAAAAAATAAGTAGAAAATTTTTGTACTATTAAAATGCATTTTTGTATTATTAAAATATATTTTTAAGTTACTGTACTATAATGTAGTCACAAAACATTACTTGAATAATTTTATGATGGGATGAGTTTGAAACAACTTTTGAGCACAGTGTTTCATTAACAAACTTTCAGAGAAATGAGATTTCTTTTCTTATTTCTATACAAGTGCTTCTTGTCAAATTTGATCTTATTGGACAGAAAATTTAAGTTAATTAGAGAAGAAAAGTATGCCGACAGAATTAGAAATGAATAATTTGCAAGTGATTTTAATTTTTCTTTCTTTTTCTCAGTTAATGGCAAGCCTAGTTGATGTAAAAATCTTTTTCATTTTCAAATAACAAATATATATTTTATATTTTGCCTACTGGGCTTTGGTTCTACTGTTTTCTTTATTTGTTGTCTGACTACATGTATCAAATAAATGCAACTTGATTTATCTAGAGATGAGATTGTGTTCAAGTCCATTCAAATTTTCTCTTGTCCAACTTACCTGGCCAGTCAGCAGCATAGTGAATACATACTTAAGTGCATATTTTTCAACTGAGGATGCTTCTGAACAAATTTTGAGTATTTTTCATCCATTGCTTTTGTAATTGGAATAAAGATAAACTTTTTTTTCAACTTTCTATTTCTTTGTCATCCTCTTATCTTTCATTTTTGTCCATGTAAACTTTATTCATTCTTCCTCATGAAATAATTGATTTAATGATAATTTAATTCAGGGTTTTATATGAGTGCCCTCTTCATCAGTAAATGTGAAACATTTGCTTGGCAATATAGCAAACATAAGCAAAGAATATCTGTCTATATCTCTGAGATGAGGTATTATGATTACTTACATTATTTATATTATTCTATTGCCCTCATCTTCATTGCCATATTCACAACATTTCGGCCATTGTACACTCCAGCCTTCTTCAGGTGATTGGAATTTTAAACTGAACCCTTTATTTCATCCACTGGGGTAGATTGCAATATGAGCACTGGTTAAAAATGATTGCTGAGACATTAGGTTTATAAGTCCCAGAAATTCATACACATGGCCCAGTGGATAAAGATGTTGGTTAGATCCAGTGACTAGACCCAAAGGGTTGTGAGTTCAATATCAGGCCACAGCAGTAGTGAACCAATCTATCCTGGTGCATGAAATAAAGTATTTGGTCTGAAATTCCAATCACCTGAAGAAGGCCGAAGTATACAACGACCGAAATGTTGTGAATATGCCAATGAAGATGAGAATAACAGTTTGAATAATGTAAGTAATCATAATACCTCATCGCAGAGATATAGACAGATATTGAAGAAAAATTCCAATCATCTGAAGAAGGCTGGACCATACAATGGCCGAAATGCTCTGAATATGACAATGAAGACGAGGATAACTGTCCAAATAATGTAAGTAATCATAATACCTCATCTCAGAGATATAGACAAATACTGAAGAAAAATTCCAATCATCTAAAGAAGACTGGACGATACAATGGCCGAAACATTGAGAATATGGCAATGAAGATGAGGATAACAGTTCGAATAATGTAAATAATGTAAGTAATCATAATCCCTCATCTCAGAGATATAGACAGATATTGAAGAAAAATTCCAATCATCTGAAGAAGGCTGGGCCATACAATGGCCAAAACATTGAGAATATGGCAATGAAAATGAGGATAACAGTTCAAATAATGTAAGTAATCATAATACCTCATCTCAGAGATACAGAGGCCGAAAAGTTGTGAATATGGCAATGAAAATGAGGATAACAGTCTGAATAATGTAAATAATGATAATACCTCATCTCAGAGATATAGACAGATATTATTTGCTTATTTTTGCTATATTGCCAAGCAAATGGAGATGAGGATAACAGTCCGAATAATATAAGTAATATGCAAAGAATGACACATTCTCTTCACTCCTTGAAAATTTGATTTTGGTTTTCTTTCATTTGTGTTAATATTTTATGTCTTAAAATATAATAGATAAAAAGATAGGTACTCTAAGTTTAGATTAATTCAAAACAAGTCCAAGTAGAGAAAAATGAATAGGAAACTTGTGTCGCACTTATCTTCCAAACAGGGAATACTTGTTTGCCTTAAGAATTAGCATTCAAAATTCTGTCTTCCACTTGGAATCAAACACTGACCAATGACACTGTTGAGAAAAATTAATTTTTCTCTCTTGACATCAAACTGGAAGAAGCCTACTAAAAATGACATATCAGTGTCTGAGTAAGTCTATTTACCAGTGTAAACTGATTAAATGGGTTTTCTCAATTTTATAGATGACTTCAATCCTTCCAAGTTAAATACACAATGCTTCTTTCAGATAAGTATGTTTTGCCTTGCTGTTACATTGAACAATTTCATTTGATGATGATGTAATCAGATATTTGTGTGCTAGTTTGGAATATGTAGCATGTCCTAGACTGGCATTGAGATCTCATCAATTTCCAGCTGAGCTGGCTAGATGTAACCATAAATTCTATGCTGTTTCTTTTCTCAGACTTTTCGCTTGTGGAACTCCCTTCCAGCTCCATGCTCTCTAGCCAACTTTAATTTAGAAAAATTTAAATGCAATGTCAATCGCTATCTACTGACCTCCTGATTACTCTTTCCTCTTTGTTTCTGTTTCTAATTCTTCCACACCCTATAACTCCTTGTGTCTTAGTGGCTTTACTACCTTGCATGGGGTGATACTGATTAAAAAAAAAATAAGAGAATATATTGGTCTATAAATCTCTCTCTCTCTCTCTCTATATATATATATATATATATATATATGTATATATATATGTGTGTGTGTGCCTGTATGTAGAAGAATAGCTGTAAAAGTAGAAATACAATGTGGATTTAGAGAAGAAATTTATGCAATAATCTGAAGAACCCAAAAGAAGCATACAAAATGGTTACTAGTTGCTTAGTTCTTTTGTGTAATCATCTACAGGGTGAGCAAACAAAATTTTCAAAATTGCTGTGGCCTTTTGAAACTCACATCATGCATTAATAAGTCTATTAATACAAATGAATATTAATAAAATAAAAAAATAATATCAAAAGGAATAATTTATTTAATGCTGTTTCCAATAGTTTCTATTAAGGTCTCAACACAATCTCAAAAAGTTGTATAACTCTTGACCAAGAAGGGCCAGATGTCTGCTGGCCATAAATCAACAAGACTTTGCAGAACTTCAGCACATTCATAGCTGTGTGACTGGGGGCACTGTCTTGAGTCCACATATATTTGCCCTCTGGGTAGTTGGCCTTGAGCCATAATATCTCAAGAGATTGTAGTAAGAATCAGAATTCTTCACCTTTTCTCCAAACTTATAGAAGAAAGAAGGCATCTTTTTTCTTGTCAGAGGTCATGATGCTCAAGACTATGACCTTGGATGAATGTTCTGTCCAAAAGTTCTTTTGACATCAATTCTGACAGACACTGGTCATTTCAGCATTTCAAAACTGTGTTCACTGTAAAACATTTTTTTCATCAGTGAATATTTTAACATGACCATGAGGCTTGAGGTATCTGAATACATTATTGCATCTTACCAGCTTCCTCACCTTCATAAACTGCATGTGTTTCCTTGATGGATGATTTCAGGTGTAGATCATCTTGCCCAATTGTTTTGTGGTTCTTGTGGAACACTTTTAGCTCAACGACTACCTTATATATGGTTGTTATTGATACCTTTGAAATTTTAAGGTGTTAATGAAGTCTTAATTTTACTTCTTTTTGACTTTCCTATTGCTTGACACACTCTGGATGTCATTGCCCAATGCCCATATCTGTGGTCTTCTTGACATTGTAGATAGCTTGTTCATTTTTGCACACTGTTTTTAGTAGTAGTTGGTATACATTTTAATAAAATTGAGCATTTTGCTTTTTCATCTTGTCCCGATGAAAATAGTAAAAAAAGAAAATTTGTAAAATTTTTGTGCATATGTATTTGCAACAAAAAAAAGGCACATACAAATTATATATACACACACACACACAAAAAAAAAAAAATTTCTCTCTTTATATATCTTTATAATTTCATGTTTTTCTGAATTTATAATTTTTCATTCTTTTATAAATATATCAGTATGTCTGTGTTTGTATACACACACACACATATATATATATATATATATTATTAATAGAAATCTTATAAGTATAAGAAACTATGCTCGCTCAGAAAACCTTCAATGTATTGATTTGCAAATAAACAAGCCAATACCAAAGGGAAAAAAAAGGTATAAAAAAGAAAGAAGCAAGAACATGTACGTTAACCGAAAATAATCATCCAGCATATGAGTTCAAGGCACACCCCCTGCCAAAAAAAAAACCCCGATGCGAGTACCCAAAACAATTAAAGTGCTCAATACAATGAGTAGAGCAGACCTAGTTAAACCTAGAGAGCCAGAAAAACCTACCAAGGTTTCACCTAAACGGATCGTCAGGGAAGGCCGGCTAACAAGGTAAAGAAAGAATGGAATATATAGTCAATAAACAAAAACCATAACCACATGACCAAAAAAAAAAAAACAACCAAGAGGGTTGGGGAGTACTGTTTATTCAAAATTGACGAAAGAGGGAGGGGGTTAAAAAAAGACCCGGATAAACAAGGGTGGAACCTTGTTGGCTTTCCCTGACGATCCGCTTAGGTGAAACCTTGGTAGGTTTGTCTGGCTCTCCAGGTTTAACTAACTATATATATATATATATATATATTTATTCAAACCTTATAACCTTTCTTTTTTTTTTTTTCAAAAAAGTGGCTGTATTTTGCTTTTAAATCCAAATCATTCACTCACCAGTAATTTACAATCACCTTGAGAGATACATTGATATGCATTGAAACACAACTGCAATTGTGTAGCAATTTTACATGTTTTCAGAGTAATATCCTTATATATATATATATATATATATATATATATATATATATATATATATAATAAATGAATGTCTATTAATAGAACAATGCCACATAGGAAGTATTACTTTTTGACCCAAACTATTTTCAGACTAACAATTTGAAGACATTCACCTTATTTTTAAAATGTCAGTGTCTGCTGGAAATTTTTAGCCATTGACAATTGAAAGAGCTAGTATTGTGGTCTTAGATAAAATGTTGTCATGAAGGAAATATCAAAAGAATTCACCAGTTCATGTGCATATATATTTAAGCTTGCACACACCTTCTAAGGTGTTACAATTGTACCTGATTACCTTGATATGCAGACTTTCATTCTACTTCCTCTGGATTGCTTCTCATTCCTTATGTAAATCATGAATATTGTTATGAAAACTGTTATAAGTAAGGATTATAAGTAAGGATTATAAGTAAGGATTATAAGTAAGGATTGACAGAGTTTAAAAATACACCACCACCTCTTAGTATTTGTTGTTTTGTGTTCACAACATTATGTAGGATTTTTATGAGTGACTTGTTTTTTCTCTTCTCTTATTTTGGGTCAAGTTTAATGGCTTCCAAAGTTTTTATTTATTTTCCCTGTCATACTTCTCATTAATATTTTAGATGAAATTGCTTAGACACATTTGCACATCTCTAATTACTTGTATTAAACATTAGACATTTTAATGATAATAATGCTTATGGAGAAAATAAAATTGTTTCTTTATTTTAAAAGTTTCATATAATTTGTATCTTTATAGTCTTCATTTACTAGCAGTTTTTAAATATTTATTTAATGAAATTGTTTTTTAAAAATAAATTTAAGAATATTTGTAAATTCTACTATATTTTAGAAAACCCTGTCAAATGATAGAATTACAAATAATTGCTGACTTTAAACGCTTTATGTATAGCACAAGAGAAAAACTGAAATTTTAGTGCTGTCATTTTCATTTGCCACAAACTCATATTTCATGACACTACTGACCCCTGCTGAGAATGAGCTTGGGGTTAGGGAAAGAACGAATCTAACAAAAAACATCTTAACTTTTTGAAGTGTGTTTTTATCCTATTATAAAACAGTAGAAAAAACATATTTAAAAACTCCCAAAGTTATTGGAGAAGTCCTTTGCCTCATAGAATCATACTTATTATAAAACCCAGGTTGTGTGTGTGTCTATTCGTTTATATATTGGATCGGATTTCCTACATTTTTCAACCGATTTCAACAAAACTTCACAGGACTATGTAAAATTACCTTGCGGTGGTTCTGACAGCACCAAAAATTGGAAAAACAATTATTTTTGCACAAAGTCAATTTGAAAACATGATTAAGAGGCGCCACTGTCACGAGAATGAAAGGGGGTCAACTCATATCGAGTTATACTTATTATAAAACCCAGGTTGTGTGTGTATGTGTGTTCGTTTATATATGGGATCAGATTTCCTACATTTTTCAACTGATTTCAACAAAACTTCACTTTTTTTTTGGCAGGTAGTGTTTCTATTTTCTTTATTTTTACATTGAGAATGCTTTAAAAATTCCATTTACAAGACAATTGTTTATAATAAAATTCTATTCAATTGGTAGACTCATAACGATTGAAAACAATGTTTTTGTTTGAGTTTGACCAATTCATAAAAAAAAAAAATAAAAAAAAAAAAAATAATTAAGACATGCGTGTCCGTCAACTTTAAATGATAATTTTTGTCAATTTTATTTTTCAGTCTTTGTGATGGTCGATACTTGATCTATCACTTACTGTTACATCCCCGGGCAACGCCGGGCTCTACTGCTAGTGACTGATATAATTTATATATGATACATGTAACACTCATGAATACTTGCTACTAAATTTTGCATGTAAGCATAAACTAAAAAAAATGATTAAGGAAGAAATTTTATCTATCAACTGGTAAATTTTGGTCAACCAAAAACGAAAATGAAGGAAGAGCCTTTTCTTCTTTTTTGAAATCAATTTTTCTTCTTCACAGTGAATATGTAATTTAAGGATCACCAAAGCTGGAATTAGAAATATGACCATCAAGGAAGTGTCTATGTTGATTCAGTGCAAAATTTTGCCATTTAGCAAAAATGTACTAAAAAAGTTACATACTTCACATGTTTGTACAACTCTTTGAAAAGGTTTAAATTACTAATGCATGTATCTATATGTTTGTGTGCGATCCAGTGTAGTGAAGTAAAAATTATTCAGTTTCTATAATTTTTATTTCTAATATTGAATTGGTTTTTTTTGTAGAATTATTTTTTACTGCTATACAGATACTTGATGTGTTTATATTAATAACATCACTTAGTTGTAAATGAATGTTTATATTATAGTGGATCCCAATATAAATCTTAAAGTAGCTATGATTGAAATTTGTTTCACTGATAGAAACAATTTTAAAGTACTCTCTATAAAGAAGTTATAAAATTCCCACTTGCAAAACTCAATATCTACAATACTATGATTATTGATTACAGTTCAACTTTTATTGGGATTTTTTTTAAATAACAAAATTAACAACTGCAAGGAGAAAATATTAAAAAAACATTATTAAAGAAAACTAAGTTTCAGCATTAATAAATATAAAACAATTAGAAAAGATATTTTTAAAAACTGTAGTATAAATATTTATTTTGAGTACATTCACTTTTATAAATTTATCTTTGTTATTGATCAGCTTTAGTCATCATTACCACATGATACTAATTCTGGAAGCAAGAAATAAGTATAAAAGACATGTTGGAATAATTTTGCATACTATGGAAAATGTTTATTATTTTGCATGTCAATTATATGTAGCATTTACCTCTGTAATCTGTTCTCCTGATAAATTAAAAATCTTTAATGGGTTCAAGTGACTGAATACAGAGCTGGTGCAAAGAGTTTTGTGACCCCACACTATGATACAGCACCCCCCCCCCCCAACTCTATTACATCTCAATTTCTATAAGATGTTATTCATATAAAATACAAATTTTAATGTAACCTAATTATGTACACTATGATAAACAGTTTAACTAGAAAAATTGAAAATAAATAATGTATCTAAATACAAATTAGAGACTTATAATGGCTCATTTCATCTTAAATAAATCAACAATGTTTTGTGGCAATTTCTAACATTAACTTGAGATTTTCTTGTTAGAAAGTTGAATAATTTTAACACATTCAACATTATAGATAAGAAATAGTGAATTTTATATAGTGCTTTTTTTTTCAAGACTTAGCATGAACAAAACAAATTCACTGATTTGGGTAAAAAAAAAAAGACCCCAGAATGACATCAAAATCCACAAAATTTTTTCATCCTTTAGTAGTCAGTTTTGCTTAGTTATGTAAACACAACTTAGATAGAAAAAAAGTAAATGTTGATAAGATAGCAAGGGTCATAAAGCACTGAATACATTTATATATTTGTGAAATTCATAAAATCTAAAGAAATTAAAAAATGAAATATTGTTTAATTTCTTCATTTTCTTCCTTCTTAGCAGCAATTAAGAAGTAATTAGAGTTTAACAAATAAAACAAAAACTGATTTACATTCAGTTGAATGGAAGTTTAAAATAGTTTAATTTTTGATACATCAGTAAAACTGTCAAGTATTTTTTAAATATCTAAATTAATCTGTTTTTTAAACTTTCTTTTTCACAACATCAGTTATTATTTATTTAGCTAATATTTGAAATAATATTTTACTTCAATTTTTATTTGATTTGAAAAAAAATGTTTTTTTTAAACTTCACTATCTTGATATAAATACTCTAATCCAACTAAACTTAAATTGAAATATTAAGACACATTAAATTGGACTTAAGATGAGTAGGCTGGGTTTATATCAGTTAAAAAAATGTTTTGTGAATTGGATAAGTGAAATCTTTGACAAAATATCAAATTATACAAAAAGAGTTGGAAGTATCTATCCTTCATAAAAACTTGTTCAATGACAAGATATCTTTGAGCAAGACTTATTTGTAATTTCTTCAATAAACATTTAAAAATATTTTAATTTGAATAATGCAAATTGTTTTACAGATCTACTTATTCTTAATCAAGTTCTTCTAAGATACCTTTTCAATCTCTTTTATCAAAAGTTCAATATTTTTTTTTCAATTTAATTTAATATTCTTCAACAAATTTACCAAATATCATTTATTAGTATGAACACATGTTAGCATGCAATTAATGCAATCCCATTTTGATTATTTTTTTTAAATTCAAAGAAAAACATTCTATTTATCTTTATATTATTTTATTCAGAACATAGAATTTGTAGTAGAGATATTGTTTTATATAAAATAAATGTTGTTATTAACTGCTTGTTATAGAAATAATTTTGTCTATTTTCTTTAAACTTTGCCTAAGTTACGGATCTTGACTTCATTCTTTGAAAAAATTTGATACTCAGTTTAGATTAAATAAATACCAGTGCATTTACCTGAGTAAATTTCTCAGGTGTTTACATTATTCCAAAACCACCATTTCTTATTTTTCAACCTGGTTGAATTTTCCTGTCATTTTTTGAATGAAGGCGATCTGCTGCTGCTGCTGCTGCTGCTTTTCACAAGCCAAACCATACAGAAGCAGACTTTCAGTGGAACCAACACACAGACACAATATTGCAATACAAGTGCACCAGTTTCCCTGCTGGCAAGAGAAACGGGAGGCAAAGTGTTTGGGTGGAGTTGCGAGTGGATGTGTACCCTCTTTCCACTGACTTTTTTTTTTTTTTAACTCATTTACTGATACATTTTTTTTTTGTCTGTCTTTGATTTATTTTCTTTCTTTCCCTCTGTGAATTTCTTCCTTTCATTACACTTTCTTTTTAATTAACACTGAACTGCCTCTTCTTTTCTCTTAAAAATCAAGTTTCTTTTTTTTTTCTCTCAACACAATTGATTGCCTATTTTACTATGCTTATCCATTTATATTCAAAGTTAATTTTTATCCTCTGTTTCTTGCCATCTCACCCTCCCGCTTTTATGAGTTTGTTACCCTACTGTGCATCCCTATAAGTTTTTTTAAAATATTTTTTTACCGTTTTCTTTTCTCTTTTGAGCCTAGTTCTGATTTTACCTGCTTGATAATTCTTTTTGGGTTTTTTGTACCCTCTTTCTTTCTTATAGATGAATGACGATACATTCACGTGTGTGTGTGTGTGGGATCCCTTGTGCTTCCATGCGTGTTGAAGCCTTCCATTAAAAAAAATCTTATTTATTCACTTCTCTTCTTCATCATTGTCAATTTTTATTTTATTCTTTATCGTCATCATTTTTTGTAACTCTTCTTTTTAACTGACTCACGAAAAAAAAATCCTTTTTCTCCCCACACCTTTTCTTTTCTCCTCCTTCTCTATTTTCACTTTGTTTTTGATCTTTTTCTTCACACGATGTTTTTTTTTTTTATTCGTTCATTTGCACTATGGAGAATCACACACTTAGGGGAGGTGCCCTTATTCGGGGTCAAGAAGTTAAATGCCGCTGATGAATGGTCAATGCAATGGGTATTTCGTCTGTTCAAGCAAAATAAAAAAAAATTGAATTGAATGAATGTCTTCCTAAATCCAACGAAGGGATAAAAATGCAAAAGATACGGGACGGCCGATGCGAATATGCTCACTTCATTCACAGATTTTTTTTTTTTTAAGGGATTAACCCTTGTATTGTATATTTAGCACTATAAAAAAAAAAAAAGCAAGGCACAAACAAACCGGCGATGGTGTTTCAAGTGAATTTTCTTCTTTACTCCCCTGCGCACTTTCAGTCACCATTGTAATAAGTGCACGCACCCAGGGTGGTCATAACGGGTAGGTGTTGTTACTCAGCCAAGAAGAAGGAAGAAGATCAGCTTAATAATAATTTAAGCATTATTATATTCGTTGGGGTCGGGTAGGATTAGCAGAGATATGTGACCGCTACCGTAATATCTTCAAAAAATCTTTCGCCTTAAAAATAATTGACTAAAAATCGACGGTGGTTTAAATGTTACTTAAAATAAATAAATTTTACTTGTTTGAGATGACTCTCTCTCTCTCCCCACCTCTCTCTCTCTCTCTCAGGAATAATTTGTTTTTAACAGCAATAACAATAATAATAATCATCATCATCATAAACTTTTTTTACACGATAAAGAAATTTTTGTAGTTTACTGAAGAAATGACTTAGTGTTTTTTTTTTTTTTGTGTGCGTGTTTTCTACGTCACCTTATTTACAAACTAGAGAATGAATCTTTTTTGTGTATTGTGTGCGGTAATCAAGCTTTTCTTTTCTATGGTCTGTCCACTCTCTAGTTTGTTTTCTGAAATTAGTTTTCTTACCACTAATTAAAGCGTTTTTTGTTTTCGATTTTTTTTTTTTGTTTTGTTTTGTTTCATTTTGTTTTTATTGTTGTGAACCAGTTGAGTCTTTCCTTTTATTTTTTTTATTACAATGTCAAATAAATAAACAAAATAAATCAAAAACATTTATTTCCATTATGGAAATGATCCTTCTTTTTAAAATTGTTAACAAATAAAATAAAACAAAGGTACGGACCAGATAATTACACGCTTTTTCACGAGAGTAAAATAATGCAAGCCATGAACAAATGAATTTTTAACTTTATGATCATCACTAACGTTGAAATTAAAACTAAGTATAAAATGATTCTACTACACTACACTAATTATACTCATTATAACAATAACATTCTTAAAAAAAAAAAAAAACTTCCTTTTGATTTCATTATTTTTTTTTACTTTTTATAACTTCGAAAAAAGTCTCTTGTATTAAAAAAAAAATTGGACAGTGAAAGAATTTTTACTATAGATAAAAAAAAAAAAACAAAAAAAAACGAGGGTAATTGCCACTAAAACTTGTTTCAGGATTCCTGATTACTGAAATTGTATGTAAAGACCCAAAATTAATAGGAAAATAAAAACCGAAAATTATGAGCACGTTTTATGAAAAGCTTCGCGACATATAAGATCTGTCATAATCAAGTTGCAGTGGAAAACGCGCGTACACACACACACACACACCTCGAAATTTGGTTAGCATGCCACAGACAATTATTTGTGCTTGTATAGTGAGTTCGATTCTCACAAAGTACAACATTACTATTTGAATTTGAGCCTTGTCACTATAAGCTTAGGAAATAATAATGTGCATCTGTAAAATGGACTTTCCCGGTATTATCCAGGTGAAAAATAGATGGAAAATAATTTGTCACAAAAAGTTACTTAAAAAACCTAACAGAAAATGGGTGGAAAGTTTGTTTTGCTTCTGACAAAATCATACTTATCAGTCAATACCCAATTTTATGAAAAGTTACCCGAAATTCGGCTTAAAAGCCATTATATCTACTACCTTGTGGACATAAAAATGTTTCCTAATTCCACATTGTCTATTTATAAAAATGGTCCATCTCCAATACTGAGCAATCTTCACCTATAAATCTTAAAGCGTGGAAAACAGGTAGAGAAATTAATAAAATCTATAAAAAATGCTAGCCAGTTTTACTGGCTATGGCTATTTAATCTTGATATTATTTTTAACACAATACTTTACATAAATCCAGGTTCAGTATCATTTAGCTAGCATTTGTATTATTACCTCGATTTGCAGTTTGATTCTGATTAAAATTTTACGCCTTGGTCAGTGTTTTATATTACTCATCCTGTTCTTGAGCTGATCTTTAAATAGAAATTAAAAATGTCTGGGAAGACTCTCCTAAGTGATCTCACTTCTCTTATGTGAATCTATGGATTATTAAAAGACACTGAGTTTTTTTAGCTTTAACACAATTCAAAAATAAACATAAAAGCAAAGCGTTCCAAGCTACAGACATCAGGGAATGCCTTCTTAACTATCTTTTCTCGGTGTCAAGAACTGTAGTAATCGTATCGACGAGTTCTCAGTACTGTTGATGAAAACATCTGGATTTTTGCCGTATGTAAACGGACACTATTCGGAATGTTCAGCGTATCGAAAAAAAAAAACAAACATCATTCATTTTCTTCTTCATCGTTTTTTTGCACATCTTTCCCGATATTACATTCCGCTAACTATAACGTGGTTTGTCCTTTCCCACTTAAAACAAACACAAGAATAAATTAGATTTTCAGTTTAAAAAAAAAAGAGGGGAAATTGTTAACAGTTCCATAAAATTCAAAGATTAGAAATATTTAATGTCAAAAACAACAACAACGTATAATAAATGCGTTCTCGTTAAAGAACTAAAAATACTTTTAAAAGTAAAACTATCCCTACCTATATAAAATATCTTCAAGTTCTTGTTTTATTTTTGTTTCTTTATTTAAAACAAGAAAAATGTATTACATGCAATTTATGGAACACAATATGATTTTTGGCAAAATACACATACATAAAACACGAAGTTGCGTGTTGTTGTTTTTTTTTGTTTGCTTTTTGTTGCTGTTTTTTTTATTTAAGAAAGCTGTTTTACACATTAACTGGTAGTGATCTTGGGGTACCTCAGTACAATAAACAGAAATATTTGAAAATGCTTTTTTAAAATCTTACTGATCATATTAATGAATTATAACTTTTTAAAATTTTAGAAAATAAATAAAGAAAGAAAAGATTCAAAAGAATAATGAAAGAAGTCTAAAAGAATTTTTACTTAGCTCGTTGACCGTTTCTGTTGCAAAAAAAAAAAAAAAAAAAATAACCTGTGTTTTTTTTTTTGTTGTTTCTTTACTAAACTCAATGAATGTAAAAAAATATTAAAATGTGTGAATGGAAGTAGTATTTACTAAGCTAATTACATCTGATGATTGCGTTACAACAAAAAATAAACGAAAAGGAGGAATCTGATAATTTTTTTTTTTGTTGATTGTTAAGATATGGAAGCAGGATCCTCCATAAGATATCTTTCAAGAAAGTGAAGAAAGTCAATGGCGAAAAGTTGATTACCATCATTTTTGAAGCAACAAACGAAAAAAAAAAAAAAAAATAAAGCATAAAAAATGACAAGGTGGGAAATTGTAGTCATTGTAGTGAGTTTGTTAATTAAATAGATACAAGTTTTTTAGGGTTTTTTTTTTCAGTTCTACAATGAATTTATTATAACTTTAAAAAAGACAAAAAATTTCGCCTAAAATACAATTGCATATTATCTCAGATTCTCATGTCATGTAGATTTTTGTTATCCATTGAAGAAAGATTTGACGGAATAACCAAGAATCTCTTAAAAAATAATATTTGGTCAGATTTTGGGAGATGGGTCGAACCGAAAACTTTTCTCTACTTTATCGTAGAGAACACTATTTCGAACATAAACCAAGTCTGAAGAACCACAGAGAGAATGCAATGCATATATTCGCAAAAATACGAGTGTTTAAGTAAAAGAATATAACAACATTTACACGGAGTTCTCGTCATCAAAATCCACTAGACGAAACAAACCAATGAAGGAATTATTTACGGAATTATAAATTAATAAATACAGGTGCGGTAGAAATACCTCTCATCCGCATAATAATAAGGAAGACATTTTTACTGGCAATAGTGTCTTGTAGGATGCATTTCGGTCTTACCCTCTGCTTGAATTGATTTAAAAAGTTTTAACTACTGTCCTTGGAACTAAAAGTCAAAGCGTAAAAGTAAAAAACTGATAGAATGAGATAAAGAAGATTATTACTAGTTGCATTATTGAACTAATTGCGAGTTTTTTTTTTCCATAATCTGGAATAGGATCAGATAAGTTCGCCTATCGTCCGGTTCAAACTGTTCCCGGTCTTTTGAACAGGAGTAGAGATTTATCCCTTATTTCCGGTTCTTCTTGAAGTTTCTTCATTTTCTTTCACTCCCACAGTAGCCCCTTGCGTTTATGGAATTATCACCTTGCTTGAGTTGAATTCATTAAAAAAAAAAGAGAAAGAATTGGGCAGTTTATTCTCATTTACTTTCAACCTGGTTCTCTAAGTAAAACTTGAAAACTTTCGTACGGCAATCTGTTGCGTTAAGCTCAGAGTCAAATTTGCAAGAGAAACATGGTTTGTATGAATTTTTAAGTTTTCAGGTGTGTACAGGTAGCTTCAATTGTTGATACCATAAAACTCTTTAAGAGTTCCCTCAAGGTTTTACTTCGACGTCATCCGAAGCCAGTTAAACCAAAAGTGATGTCTACCGGATTATTCTACGCTCTCGGAACGAAAATATTACTAATGTTCGTCGATGAGAGCTGATTAAAAAAATGATTCAAATATTTCAGTCATAAGGGGTAAAAAGATCTGTACAGTCAAACAGTTGCTCTTTTACTGGGGGTCGTTAAGTTTTATGGACGCGGTAGTAGTGGTGGCATCAGTGTTCACTGAAAAGTTCCCATGAATTTTTATTCTTTGCGATCTCTGACTCAGGTCCGATAAAGAAAAAAGGAAACTAAAGAAAATGTGAGTGACTGTGCACATTATATGTGTGCAATGTAAGACTACTCATGATTTGTGATATCAGTAATTCAGCTGGTTAGAGGATGAGGACTTTGTATTGGGTAAGGGGCCCTACCAGCTGCTGGCAGCTGGGGTGAGATAACTACAGAAAAATAAATAAAGACGGTAACCCTCCCTCCTTCCATACATTCCCATAGGTACTAATTAACATACACATTTACGACAGTTTCATACGCGTACTTCTATTTCCAATTACTAATTTGTATCATTCTTTAAATTTAAAACATTTTTCTTTCGACCTTCAGACATAAAGTCAAAACTTGAGGGACAATTGGGTTAACTTATTTTTGAAAGTGTTCTCTGGTTTTGAACAAATTTCTTTTTTTTTTTTCTCGAGATACAGTTGTTTCATTATTTGTCTGAAGTAAGTTATTTCACAATTTGAATTAAATAATTTCAATATTTAATGTTTTTATTTGTAAACAAAATTCTCAAGAAAATTTAGTAATTTTATAATTGATTACTGAAAATTAATTACACGTTAACCCAACCCCCGCGCATATTTTTTTTTTTTTTTGTTGGTTCCATCAAGAAAAAAATCTTGATCATCTTCAGGCTGAGTGCAGTTACTGTTTACGATTTCGATTAAAAAAGAAGAAATCAATGGACATTTAAAATTAAAAAAAAAAATTATTGCCACGAGTATTTAATTTCAGAACGGATCAGGATGCTGCAATATGAAACTAGCATCTCTCTCAAAGTATTTGAAAATTTAAACATTATTTTTATGTTTTAAAAATTAATTTTGAATTGCCATAAGGTAGTAGTGGTAGATAGTAGTATCCTTAATGTCACTGATTATACAATGTTAGTTAAACTAGAAGGAAATACTAAGAATTCATCATTGTATTTTTTTTTAGTTATGAAATTGCAATACTTAGGAAATATTTTTAGCTTCGACATTCACATCGCCATCATTAATGGTCAACACTAACAGGAACACTGGGTGGAGGTGTAGTAAAAATACATTTTTATTTTAAAATCTCTTCGATGAAGCGTGTTCACTATTATTACTTTTTTACTTCTTAAACGCATACTCTCTTCTTAATCTTAAGTAATGTCCGTGATAGGCAGGCTACCTGAGTGTGTGATGATGAGAGGTCTCATCATCACACACTTTTTTAATTTTTTTCTGATTCTATATACTGTTTTGTTTTTTTTTTGTGTGTGTGTGTGTGTAAGAGTAGTGTTGTTATTGTCATATACTTAGCTTAGCTTGGCACAAGGCCACTAGTATATGGCACCCCGTGAGAATCGAATTTACTACTAAAATATTAATGGTCAACAAACTACCATGCTAACAATTGCACTTACGTTGAGGCGATAAATAAGAGTTTTAAAAAAGCAATGTACAACAACTGTACATTGGTGATAATCTTCAACAAGTCTCTTTGCGATAATGTCTTTCAATTATTAATGAATTGCCTTTGGCTTTCTTTTTTTTTTTTTTTGTGTGTTATTTGTCTCGATTACTTGAACTGTCATCGTCGTAATCTGCAAGAAAACGCGCTTGAATAATGAAGAGGCTTGCTGTCACTTGATCTCAACATATACCACTACTCGCATAGGTATATAATAATGTGCGATATTAGCTCCTTGATACATGGATATGAAAACAAATACAAGATTGCATTTTCTTAACCTTTCGGTTTGGTTTTAAAGTTTTCAGTAGTGTAACAGACACACGCGCACAGAACTCCTTTTTAGACAGTACTTTAAAAAGAATATAACATTTTGCATCGGTTTTACTTTTATTCACCCTTTCTTTTTTATTTCAATATTCTTTTTATTTTGACTAGTTTCAATAGCTCGTATTTTTTCTTATATTAACATTAAGTCAAAGTGTAAATTTTATGTTTTTAACAATTAAAAAAAAAAAAGATGTGCACAATGCTATTGCGATGTCAAACTCTGCAACTATTGCTTTTGGATTTTTCTTCAAACGCTAAAAAAACTAATGCGATTATTCCTAACAAACACAAATAACGAAAGAAAAAATTTTAATGCCCCCCCCCTCCGGAAAATTGGCAAGAAAACCTGAATAAAAATTATCAAAACTCTAGGAACGAAAGAGAAAGGAATTGTACTTTTAATTGCAAAGCGCAAAAGCCCATCCCAAATGATTCGGATCACTTGGGAGCGCGTATTTGTCAGGGCTCTAGTCCCTAACACACATACACAGGGCCACACACACATACGTGCCAGTGGATCATGTACAACAGACACGCACAGAACATGCATTGAACCCATTTGTTTTGTACGAGACGAAAGGTTTCATAGCAGCATTTTATGCACACACACACACACACACACACACACACGACTATTATACACACGTCATATCGATCCACTCCTTTTCTTGCACACGCACAAAACAGGGTTGTGGAAAAAATCAAGGTGTTGTACAGTTTGTCAGCCACTTTTTCGTCCAGACTTGTCTTAAAAGAAAATTAAACAACAGTTCAACATCATGCATAAATATTCCAGAAATCTGGGTTTTGTGGGGAATTATTTTTTGTCAAAGCTTTTTTCCTTGTGAAATAAAAGTTTCACCAGAACTATGATGATTGATACTTGGTCATTTGTAAAATAATTAGTAACATTGAAAAGTCTTGAATAAAAAATCAAAAAAGAATGTATCACAAAAATCACATTTTTCAACTCATTGCTTGCTGAAATTCAGATCATTTTTATTTTATTGTTTTCTCTTTGTTTGTGAAGTACAAGTTTATGCAAGTATAAATGTTTGTAACTGTTTCTTAACTACATAAAGGCTAAAGCACTGACTTATTGTAAAAAGAAGATAAATATCGCGTACAAACTATCATTTAACAATTTTCTTACTTTTTTCTCTCTTCATTAACTTGGCAAGTTGAAAAGAATTTACCATGCTATCAGTTCTTTCTTGTGATGTAATATTAAAAAAAATTGATTCAGTTACCTTTACCATGACACTTTAGTGAAGGGTAAATCAGTTTTAAGAGATAAGTAAAACAATAGAAATGACACTGTCAAAGAAGATAAGCTGGTCTTCATAATACAAGGACAAGGGTAACGAGCAGAAACAGGTAACAATTTTTTGTGCACACTGTGCGCTTAATGTATACACTCACTCAGAAAACGATTTTTATACATTCAACACACTTTTATGAACGGCATATGCCATAACATTTTATTCCTGAGATGACGATAACTTTATTGTTTGTTCTATGATTTATTTAGGTGATTATCTAAAAAAAAAAAATAAACTCGAAACAGGTAAGAAGCCACTTGATGATCGAAAAGTTCAATATACGTACTGTTAGAAAACTGATTAAAAAAATAATTAGATCCTGTGTTCGTGAATATTTATCTGCAAATGTGATGTAATTTTACAAGTGACTTTGTGTAAAAAGAGTTTGAAATTAATTAATTTATTAAAAAAAAAGATTTGGGAAAATGCTAAAGAAATACTTCGAACATGTGAAATAACAATGTTGTTACGACTGTTCAAGCAATCTCTGAACTACTAAAAACATTATAATTTTTAGAACATTTTAAAAAACATTTTAGAAACACTTTATTAAAGTTTATAGTATGTTTCATTCATTAATTATTCACCGCAATAATATAGGGATAAAAAAAAGGTTAAAATTCTTATACAGCCATACTAGTTTCGAATGATGAATTTAATTTATTTGTAAAGTACTTTAAAAAAACAAGTCATAGTACATTTGTAAAAGAATAGCATTCTTTATATATTACACTTACTTGCCACTATAAATTAAGTAAAAAAAAATGTATATGCAGTTGTGAAATGTGATGGTCATTTCTTCTTATTGAGTAGTTTTTGTCTTGTATTCTCTCTCTCAAAAAAATTAAATAAATAAATAAAAATAATAATAAAAATAAATACAGATAATTGTGGTATCCGAAGTCGAAAGTCTCTAAAGAGAATATTAGCTGTAAAAATAATGGTGAAATAAATGCAAAACTAATGAAAGAAGAATTATGAAAAAAACAAACAGTAATTAAAAAAAAAAAAAAAAAAAAACGTAAAAAAAAGTAAAGGGAAAGGTTTATCCGAGCAAATGAAAATAAAAGATAAATAATTTATCATAAATTGATCAGAGTAAAAATAAAAGAACAATCAAATGTTTTTTTAAACTTTTTAATTTCACTAAAAACCAAATTGGAAATTATTTCAGGAAAATAGCACTTTTTTTTTCTTTTTGCAGCACAAAATTATGAGTAGAAATTATTATACGAAAGAAAAGAAAATAATTTAGGAACACTTACTGGCACTTGTTTTTTTTTAGCGATATAATACATCTGAATATACAAAGATAAATCATTCTCATCAATAATAATAATAAAAAAAAAATATGAAAAAGTTTTTAAAATAATTTATCGTGAATGCAAAAAATAATAAAGAGTAGAAAGAGAACAGTAACACTACTGGTCCACGACCATCGAAAAAACGAAAATGAATGAAATTGAAATGATATTTATTTTAGAATTTAATTTAAAAAATAATTTTTTAATTGACAAAAGATTGAATTTTACAGAAAAAAAGTTTATTACTTTGCAACCCCATCTCCGGTCACCCCGAGTGCAATTCCATCACACTCTGAAGTCCCAATGCTAATCAACGACACAGGTCTTAAGAAGTGAATAACAATCACATCTCCGGTCTTGAATAATACGTAAAGATCGAGTGGTGCCTCAGTGAACACAAGTTCTAAAGCCGATGACGCGGACTGCATAACTTTGTTTTTAATGTTCTGCTATCCAACTGCAGAGTTGCAAGAGCGAAAAGCTGATACGAAAGAAAGTTTGTAAAGTTTAAAGAAAAAAGTATTCTCAGAAGTTTATGAGACAAAAAAAAAAAAAAGAAAAAAAGAAAGGGAACAAGTTGAAAACTGTGGGAGGAGAGTTTGGGGGAATATGATCATCATCGGGGAGTGAAAATCAAAGACCGGAGACTTACAACTTCTAAGAAAGGAAGAAAAGAAAAGGTGAAAATAGAAGAGCAAGGAAAAGAAGAGTCGTTGAGAGATAGCAGTGAGGAGAGGTAAACTTAGAAGAAAAAAAAGCGTAGGTGTGAGTCTCTAAGAAAGAAAGAGAGAGAGTGAGAGAAAGACAATGGAAGAAGTTACTGACAACTGAAGCGTTGAGTAAGAAGAGAATAACTCTATCACCATTTTCTCTTTCCCTTCAGCAGTTTTTTCTCTGTCTACTCTCGCTTTCTCGCTCCCTCTATACACGAGGCCATCATCTGAGTAGTAGCTTCTGAATTTACTTCGACTACAACTAGTAGAACTATTACTGCCACTACTCCAACTGCTGCTGCTGCTGCCGCTGCTGCTAGCCAAACTACTGATACCACTTTGACGACCAGGAGCAGAAAGGGACGCAGAACAACTCCAAATATCTCGGCCTACAACAACAACAACAACAACAACAATAAATTAAACACAACAAATTCTGACAACAGTAAACAACTTCTGCCCGTAGTGCACCAACCGTAAATTGCAATCGGAGTTTACCATAAATTATTATTAATAATACCAAAAAATACTGTGTGTAGTAAAACAACAATTATTTCTAACAACTACAACAATTACTCTTTCTTTAACCACTACAATTACTAGTACTTCTTCTTGGGTTTGGTACACTCTACGATCCAACTGGCTTCGGAGAAGAAGAAAGTTATCTACTAACTAAAAAAAAACTAAACTGACTTCCTAGTTTGGTTTATTGAACGAGACAAAACACACTGTTAAAAAAAAAAAACTACAACAATAACAGCATATTCCGCAGTTTCAATCATAACAACAATTTGATCACACAGAAAAAAAAGTATACCTTCATATAGTTTCTAAACATTTTGGTTTCTAAATCCGAAACGAACAGACTTCAACATCACGATCACTACTTTCTTTGCAAACTACTCTTACTACTACTCAAGTCGGACTGTGACGACGTCTCTTGTAGATGTACAAGCAACCACTTTTTGGGGGGACTCTTTAGAAACTTGTTTTTTTTTTTTCTTCTTTTAAGAAGCTGCTGCTGACATCGGTTCAAAACCTGGTTCGATAACGCCGAAAACGGCTTTAATATCGTCTATACATTTACAACAACCCAAAATATACACACGAGGCATCATCATCATCTCTCATTTCCACCATCATCACCTCAAGCTGTAAACAACATTGCATTATTTGTTATATTGCATTGCATCACTACTATTATCAACAACATTATAAGAAAATAATTATCATCATCATCATCACTCTCATCACAACGTAACAGCATCAACAGCTCCAGCAGCAGTCCTAGCAGCAGCACGCACCTGGCCACCACCGCCATCGCCAATATCGTCTCTCGCCCATCAGCTAACAACAGCACAATAGCTTCACTAGTATATCAGTTTCGCTGGTCCATCTTCTTAGAACACCGTTCGGACTAACGCTCCCAATCTACAACATAGGTGAGTTGTATTTTCAGACAATATGTATTTTTCAATATCTATTTTGTGCCATTGATTTCCGCAGCTTTTTTTATTTTATTTTATTTTCAAATGGCAAGCTTTATCAGACAAATACACACAAAAAAATTACTGTACACCGCTAACGGTACTGTTTGGATCTTTTTTTTTTTTTTTTGCCAACGCTTTTCTACAAATCCTTGCAAGAAGCATGTGCACACATACACAGATTTGCATATTTGTACAGTATCTGCTCTTTGCATACCTTTTTCTTTTTCACTGGTAACACGTTACTTTTTTTTTTTTTAGTTTTCCCTAGTCTTTTGCGACACTTTATTATTTCAGTTAACTTATCTTTATTTTTGGTAAAACTGGTTGCTATGGTTTCTGGTGTTCTATATTCATATTATTACTGAAAATAAAATTAATTAATGAGCGTTTATCAACAGTAGTTGAAATGAGAAAGTGCGTGGTAAAGTCGAATAGTGTCAACATTTTCTTGAAGAAGTGTATAAACAGCTTTCAAAGAACTTAAAAGTTTTGTGTGACTTTCTGAAAGAAGCGCCATTCATTTATATAACGAACACACAAACACACACACACACACACACGCGTGCGCATGTGCGTTCACTTGTACGCGGGTAATTTTATCATTTTTTTTTTTTAATTTTTACTTATTTATTTGTCTGCCTTAAAAACGAGAAACGTTATCAGTAAATGATTTTAGTTTAAATTATGTATTTATCTTCTCCCGTCGAGTGACAGCACTTTCTTCAGAAATACTGATCATCAGTGATAAACATTTTCGTTACCTCTCACAATCATACACTTATTATCGATTTTTTTTAATGTTGTCTTCGTTCCATGGAATGTCCCGTGTTGAAATCTGATCGTGTAACTTTTATTAGTTTTATTCTTTCGAATTTGATCTTCAAAATGTTGGGGGTTAAATGAATACTTTACTAGTGGGTATTGTTAAAAGAAAACTAATGTAATGACGTTAAAATTCGAAATAAAATAAGAGATTTCTCTTTGTTGGGTTAGTTTTTAAATGATACTTTGGCTTCTTGGTGATAAATTGGTCATCCAAACGTCCAAACTATATATTAAGCTTACTTTAATCTGGCACAAGGCTACAAATTTAAAGCACGCTGAGAAGTTGAGTCAAAATTACCAGACTAGAGAGAACGCTAATCATTGCTTCACGATGATGCGCACACGTGACAGTAACAGAATTAGAGAGTCAACTACGAAAATGATTACAAGTTTGGGCCGAGTGTAAAAGTTTAGAAATTTATTTTTATACTCACAATTATAATTATCTAAAAATAAACGGAAATAAAAACATCACAAGAAATTACTTTTGTTGTTTATTAACCATTATTTTTGTTTTTATAATTTCTTAAACAAATAGGAAATCGAGTAATAATGAATTTCTGTTTTTAAGGTTTCGTTAATAATGTTGAATTCACTACTACTCACTTCTCCGGGCTGTATAGGTTATTAAACTAATTAACAACTTACCTCGTTAATTAGGTTGGTAAGATGAATGTGCTTAGCTTAAAAAGCAGATAAAAAATAACTCGTGCGTTGTTCTGGTGACCCATCTTACGCGTCAGCTGGTTTGAAAATTTGAGAGTTTAAAAAATTCGTTTTTTTAAATTGATTTTATTCTCAAATGATTCTCACTGAATCATTAGCTTAATTAATGAGTAGATGAGATGAGAGTATTTATTTACTTATTATATTGTTCAACATGCTGTATACCTTGAGGTGTGTGAATATGTGGAGTAATGTGTTTAAATTTAAAAAAGACTTCATATTTATTTTTGAAATGCCAGCATTTTTTACAGTTATTCTTCGATAAAAAGTAGACGCGTAGCTTTAAAAAGTATTATCAAAGAAAAACTATTAAATCAGTATTGCAATACCATTTTAAACAACTTCATGATTGATAGCAAATTGTTTTATATTTTTAATGCAAAATTGGTAGAAAAACATTTTGTTAATTAAATGACAATGATGACTGATAATGTTCATTAATGGCAAGTTATAGTTTTTTTTTTGTTTTTTTTGTTTTGTTTTGTCATTTACACTTGAATAGCATCACTAAATAAATAATATATCTTTTTGTCTTCATCTCTTTTGCGATTGTTGAGGCCAAACCCTCTAACGTTCGAATTTCTACTGAAGAATGCGTTCTTTTGCCTTCGCAACTTAGTTTACTGGGTCAGCAAGGTGCGCTTAGAGTCTGTCCAGCCAAAGTTGGCCTACTCTCTTCCGTCTCTCTCGTTCACTGACAAGATGCCCCGCGTGTGGACGGACGATTGCCGACAAGTTGGACACCATAGTTCTATCAGCTATCGATTAGTGTCAAAGCATTTGCTCTCTTGTCTTGTACCTTCATCATTGGACTTCTCAAAAGTTCGCGTTTCTCTTTTAAGTCCCATTCTTCCTTTTGTCGTATAATTACTATCTGTAAATCAGTGGCATGGTTTTTTTTTAATTTCCAGCTCATTGGAATCGCATCCGTGCCGGTGTGTGTTTATGTTTGTTTATGTATGCTGTGAAGGCATCTAAGAATGATAATGTTATTGAATCTTTCAGATAATTTGTATGCACAACGTGATGATACACATTATTATTTTCACTCACTATCTGCGTTTAATACAGAGACTTATTGTTTGTGTAACATCATCACACCTCTTCGGAAAAGCATTTTATTTTTATTTTAACAGGCGATTAGTGTGTATTACTATATTCATTCATCATTATACGCCCGCTTTATTAAAATAAAACTTAAAACTAAAAGCATATGAGTTTTTTTTTGTTCATCTCGTATACATACATACATACATACATACATACATACATACATACATACATACATACCTACCTACCTACCTGAAGTTTCGACCAACTGTATTCCACTGTTCTTCATTTTTGTTTTGTTTTGTTTTGTTTGTTGTGTGTATGCGTCTGATAATGAATGGGAATTTATATAGGAAAGTTTTTATTTATTTATTTTGTAATTTCACAATCCCAATGAAATGCCCAAAACATAAAAATTAATATTGTAACAATGTAACTCAGCTTGAAAAACTAATTTTCTATCAGAACAAATTTTTATATGGTATCCGGGTCAATAGTATCTTGTGTTCCAATTTTGGTAAATTCTTGGTACCGACTACTTATCGAACATAAACTTATTTAAAACATAACAAATTTTATGCACAAACAACATGCACACGAGAAAAAAAAAAAAAAAAAAAAGTCGTTAAAAGTAAATTAAAATTGAATTTCTCTGGCTTTCACACTCAAGCGGATAAAACAACCCCAAAAGTAGATATGAAACATTTTGAAGATTAAGTCTCTCCTCAACTATAAACAAGCAAGCAAGTTATGCGAAAAAAGTAGTATATCAAAAGATACCAAGTTGAATTAAAAAAATAATAATTTGGAAACTTGCATGTTTTTGTGAAGAAGTTATTTTTATATTTGATTTGGATTTTTGGAGCTTTTTTTTACAAAAAAATAATGTTTTTTTTCTTTCTTGTTTTTAAGTTTCTCAAAAGGATAGAAATTGAAAAAGGGGGAAGGGTGGCAACGGAGGTGAGAACATTGTAGCAAATTAAAAATACTTGTACTTGAAGAAATAAAAATACAACAATGTAAGTAAAATCATTTTGCTAAAATGCAAGAAGGACTTATCGCGCGATGAGCATGTCTCAAGTGTGAAAAAAAAAATAAGTTAGATAAAAAAAAAAAATAATTTGCTGGTCGGTTATGGCACTGCACGGAAAAGGGGTGGGTCGAGCTGGGAGAAAATGCGAGTTCTGTTTGGTCATGCCCAACATGAATCTCACTCTGCACTTTTTTTTTTCTCTCTCTCTACACAATGCATCTGTTCTATTTCTACTTCACTTCTCTATTTTCCTTCTTTTTTCTCACTGCTTGTTAATGATGCTTGAAACACGCCGATGGCTATATATACATAGGAATTCACCTAACACTCACGCACAGTCATGTATGTGTGTGTGCGTGCGTGCGCGTGCGCGTATACACACATGAGTGTGTATGATATTCTTAAGTACTATTATTTTCCATCTGTATGTTAGGGAATACAACTTGTGTCCTAGTATATGTTGTAGTAAGTAGATATTTATTTATAATCGGCATAAAAATACACGTGCCTTTTATAAATTGTTCGCGCACACACACAGTTCCGCGTCTGCGGTATGTTGTGCTTATTTAAAGCACTTGTCTGTTTATTTTTATTTACGCATTTATATCGGACATCTTTTTTTTTTTTCTCTTTTTACTTTGTTAGGCGCAAAGAGAAAAGTATACACAATGTGTGTCAGTAAATATACGAAGAAAAATATTGCGTTTTTCTAAGTCATACTCAAAAAAACAAATGTTCAGAATTAATTGAAAACTTAGTGAACTTTACAAATTATTAAGAATTTTTTTTTTCAATTGAAGGTGTACAGGTAACGAGTGTAGAGCAAAAGACGTACACTTGCACGTTTGCACCGTGCGAATTATTTTCGTTCTTTCTATTTCATTTTTTTTTTTTTTTTTTTTTTTTATTATTCATTTTCAGGAATTTACTAATAGAATTCTTTGAGTCATTTTATTTTGTTCCTTTTTTTATATTGATCGGGTAGAAATTAAAAAGGGTCCGTGGTGGTCAAATTGAGTGTACTTTCTTTCAATTCAAAGATGCATTATTTAATTTCTAATTGTTAGTATTTCTTTGTTACAAGAGTCCGTACCAACCAAGAAGTAGACAGAAATCTTTGCAACATGTCTAGAGAGACTGGGTTATTAAATTTTATTTATTGGGACTCTACATGCAAAGAGAAAGCAAATGAAAACATGCACATAGGAGAGTGCTCTGAAAGTAATACCCTTTATTATTATTATTATTATATTGGCCCACAACGTCTGAGGCGGATGTGAATGGTATAACGGTACTAAAGATGAACCTTCCCGCCAATAACCATTAATATTCTTTCGATTTGTTACAGCGGCAATCTGGCAAAACAGCGTTTGACATGAAGTATGTACGAAGCTGAAGCGTCTCATTGAATTTTCCACGCGGAAAAAAGTACCTACTGATATTCACTGAGGTTTGCTGAGCGCTTACGAGACCAAACAATGTGAGAACAGATAGAGACGGTAGATAATGTGTTTTAGCAATGGCAAGTTGTGTGATAAGCCATGTTTCTGGCGATCTTACGCAAGCTCTTGTTCATCGTCAGTGAAAAATAAATTACATTGCCAGCGGCGGTGACTATGTCAAAAAAAGTGGGGTTTTTTTTTTGTCGTTGAAAACTTCCTCTGTCCAAATGTATTATTGTTCCCATCCCTCTATCTGTTGTAGTTTCCAAGGGAATAAGATACGTTACTTTCGAAACACTCCTCCTCTAGTATATGTGTGTGCATAGGAGCAATATATACCTTGATTCTTTTACAATACATAGCGTAAATTATTACATATTTAATGAAAATCGTATTTTCGACTAGCGATATAGCTGTGTAATGTGTGTAAACACTCTCTCGATAGTGCGTAAGAATTTAGAAAGAATTTTTACATAAGATTTCTGCATGTGTTTTTAGTTTACTTTTCGCATGAAAGCGACAATAATACCCCACGCCGGTTTTGTCGTTTTGATTAACATTTTTATTTTATACAATACATCCTGTGCTAAAGGCCGGGGCGTACTACTTCCGACCCCTTCCAGGTCGTGGAGGTGGGGAGGTGACTAGGAGCCCCGGACAGTGCTTTTTGGCCCTCGCTATCTTATCAATATTTTCTATTTCAACTAACCACAACTGACTATTAAACTAAAGAATAAACAATTGTTGCGGATGTTGAGTAATTCTGGGTCCTTTTTTCCGTCCATATCCATGAAATTTTTGGCACATGCTAAAGCCTTGAAAAAACAATGTAAAATTCATTACTTTTTTTTTTATCCATAATGTTGAATCTGTTAGAATTATTCTTTTTTTTTTAACAATAAAAATCTGAAGTTGATATTAAAAA
The DNA here is from genome assembly GCA_903632075.3 of Acanthosepion pharaonis. Lineage (NCBI taxonomy): Eukaryota > Metazoa > Mollusca > Cephalopoda > Sepiida > Sepiidae > Acanthosepion > Acanthosepion pharaonis. The sequence goes on along the minus strand of CAHIKZ030005179.1, from coordinate 1,017,484 downwards.
TTGCCGCAAAACAGTTGATTTATTTTCAATTTTTCTAGTTGAATTGTCCACCTATATTGCATATGATACATTATTGTTAGGTTACAATAAAAATGGTTATTTTATTTATAATATGAATACTACCTTATGAAAACTGAGAGTAGTAGAGTGGGTGGGGGGTATCATAGATTCGGGACCCGTTTCATAGATTCAGTGGGGGGTCCACGATATCCTTGCACCAGACCTGTCTGTGCCTTTGAGACACACAGAAAAGCATAACATTTACTATTATTTGCGAGTATTTTTAACCTTTTTGAAAAAGCGTGTCTTCTAAGTGTAATCGGTTATGTACGGGAGAGCGCGCATATATGTTGGTAAAATTTTCTGTGTGTACGAATAAGCATTTAATACAGATGTTGTCCTTTTGTATGCCTTCTCTTTTGTAAATGGAAATGCATTATGTATCTGATCATTATTGTGTGCATGTGTGCGTACGTACAACTGTAAAGTTTCCTTGTGTTTCGCTTTTGTACTACTAGATGAAATAAAACTTAGTTATCGTTTGTCCAAACAAATCTAAAACTACACAGAGAAAATTGTCCTACAACTGAGATGAGTTACTACAGTACAAACGTCCTACCTTGTTCTATCGGCGGTGGAAATGGATGGAAGCGCAATAAAGAAGGTTGGAAAATCAGTAAGAATACATGATGGGATACATTTGGAATGATTGGGGTGTAGCTGCCGATAAAAAAAAAGTAGACAAGACTAAAAAGTAATGGATTTTTTAAGGGTCGGATTTAATTTAGGAAAATAAAATGTCCTAAATTCTACAAAGCAAGAATTCTATCTGTCAATCTATCTCGGCCTGTTTCTATTTATTTAATTATCAATTATATCGACCTGCTTCTATCTATCTATCTATCTATCTATCTATCTATCTATCTATCTATCTAAGTCAGTTTTTATCTATTTATCTATCTATTTACTTCAGTTTATGCTTGTGATATGTGCCTTCCTATTTATTTTTTACTAAACGGTCTTCCGTCTCAAAATCCTTATTCGCTTCTTTTTAAAGATATTTTTTCTATATTCCCTGTGCCGTTTATGGTAATTGTTCGGATGAGTTCTTCGCTATGCTACCCAGTTTTTATGAATTTAAGCGCAGTACTAGATTGGCGGCTAGGTCTCATCAAATTACAGTTGAATCGTCTCGATATAACCGTAAGTTCTATGCTAACGGTATCTTTTCTCGCACTTCTCGCTTGTGAAGCATTCTTCCGGTTCTCTGCTTTCCAGGCAAATTTGATCTTAAAAAAATGTAAATGCAATGTCAATCGTTATCTACTGTCTTCTTCGTCTCTTATCTAGTGTTCCGCAATTCTTAATGTTTGTTTTCTAATTCTTCCACGCCCTTTTGTGTCTTAGTGGTTTTACTGCCTTGCAATTCGATTTTTTTAAATTCCATAAATTTCATGAGTGTTATCAATTATTAGTTTTTTTTCTTCTCTTCGTCTAACTAATTCTATATATTTTATCCAAATTAACAGAAATGTACCTAATTCAACTGATTGTCCTGTGCTTCAATTGTTACTAGTACAACTTTTCTTTTTTCTTTTTCTACTATCATGCACTTCTCTGTTTTTATTCTCTCTCCATTTGGGATACACACACATACACAGAATTTGTGGTCACATCGATCCAGCCATCCATCCCACAACAAGCAACAGGAAGCCTCTTCACTGCTGCTGCTGCTGCTGCTGGTCTGCCAGTATAACCAGCTATTGATTTATAGATAGTGGTTTGGGAAAAGGAAAGGCAAATAAATACTTTAAGGAATGAGAGGGGTGGGTGAGACTGCAAGGTTTGTGGCTAGGAAGAGATGGGGGAGATCTAATTGTTTTGTGGCTGACGATCATACCGATGATATTGATGACGATGACGATTGTTCTGAAGACCTGAGTGTATGATGGTCTATTAGCATTTATGCGCACTTCTCTGTTACGGATTGTGTAGTTATATGTGTGTGTTCTTTGCAGGCATTTATATGCCTATCGGGATTCTCGCTTCTTTGCGTCTACCTATGTTCATGCATCCGTAGTTGGTCGTCTCTCTCAGTGATTAGTATGTGTCTATACGCGCAAATTTACCTGTGTTGTGTACTAGTGTAAGACTGATGGACATTTTTATTCTGGATTCCTTGTATCTGTGTGAAGCCTTCAATATTGCTTTAAAGAAGCTCTGATTCGCTAACAAAACAATTCTAGTAAGCTTTATCTCAATTCTACTCAATCAAGTGTTCGAAACTATTTCTTTATCATTTGGTTGTAACACCAGCCCAAGCTCTAAATCAACACCCCTTCTTTAAAATCGAAAGTAAAAACACCATCTTCATTCGTTGGGTATGCGATTAGAAATGATTCGCGTCGTACATCCATTGATGAACCTAAAATAACGTATTAAATAGTGCAGATTAAAAAACGTTCATAGAAAAAAGAAGAAATACAACTAAGTATCAAGTAATGTTTGATTGTAATAAATGGACAAACAAAATATTCCGTAATATTCGTTCACATGTCTATACTGAATGGAATGATGTACAGTATTAAACATCTACACGTGTTCATGTTTAAGAGAATGTTCAATGTTTTGATCGTCCAAATTTCAAGTGAATGAATAGCGCCAAATATGGAAACAAAATGATAAAAAAAAAAAAATGCCTTCCACACCATAATAGTAAACTAAATAAAAACTATATCACCAGTGAAGAATAGTTTGCGATTGTTAATGTTCCGTCGTCGTCTTTTCTGGTAGTTTTGAGAGTTTTGGTAAAATCTTATTTTATTCTTTAAAGTTATATCAAGAAACTATCTGATCACGGCCTTTCCCTGGAATTACTTCTCCAGGTGAAAGGAGCAAGATCGGATTGAAACGATCGAGCTAGTCTACTCAGATAGTCATTTGAGGGGAATTTATTGTAAACGACCAATATTTTTCACCAATCCAAGTAGATAAAAAAAAAAAAAAACGCTCTTTAAAACCCTTTCATTGTTTTTGTTCCAACATCGCAAATTATTGAAGAGGAGGATTTTTATTTTATTTATTTAAGAGGAAGAAAAAAATGTTTATCGAACATAACAATAGTATGACAATAATCCCCAAACACAAAATAACTGAATAAGAAATTAAAGGTGGGCGCAAATATTTAAACATGATGGCCTTCCTTGAGAGATAAATTTTTGTAGTACTTTAAAAGCCTTTCAAAAGTGGCATGAAAGTTCGAAATATACAAATATATTTGTTATCCTTAAGAAGCTATTCATTGCAATCACACAAACTTGTCAAAATACTGAATTTGATAAAATCTTCCAGTTGGTTTTCCATAATAACAAAAAAAAGCAAAACCTATAATTTTACTGTTACTTTTCGCACTACTTTTTATGATGTAATCCTTCCTTGTCCATCAATTAGAAATAATCATCTCGCTATACGGTGGGAAGTCAGGTACCATCGAAATGGTGAAACTGATAAAACAACGAATTTTCTTGCGTCCAACCCGTGCGTCTAAGAAATGCGCGTTCATTTTGAAATGTTTATTCCGCGTCGGATCATCTAAGTGTATAAGTTTGGGCTGATTGCAAAGTTTGCTTACTTACATTTATTTGCCAATATTCGTTTTTGCGTGCACTCATTTACTTGCTGCAGTTTGACTATCGGTTGGCCATTTTGCAACATGAACAATAAAAGATGTATTTGGGATTTTAACTTATAGCCGTAGGTGTACATAAATATAAAAATTGGTATTTCGTTTATATGCATATAGAAGTTTGTGCGTATGTACACTCGTATATAGGCATTTGTTTGGGTGCATGTAGGCAAAGATTTTTATTTTATTTGCCAAAACATACATATATATATATATATATATATATATATATATGTGTGTGTGTGTATGTGCTTCAATGCTAAGGTCGTTTGTATACAGGGGTCATTTGATATAATCTTACTTCCATTCATAAAGGAAAAGTTCAAAAATACATATGATTTGCGGAAGAAAATTTGAGATAAGAATTGTGAAAAAATGATCATGATGTTATGAAATCATGATACAAATTAATAGCCACAAATATTGTGTCCATATTTTCTCTCCCTCTTTCTTAATCACATATACGCAATCTCAATTTAATTGTTGCAAACGATGACAACCGCTCAAGTTGTCATTTCAGATTTAAATATATTGTCTATAGTAAAAATAAATTAGCTTGCATGAGTTTTGTTTTACCTATGAAATAAGCGCATGAATTGTTATCTATCAACAAGATGCCAGATATTCAACTAACTTTGTCTCAAGCAAAAAGTTTCTTTATTTTCCTGTTACTTCTATTACCATCAGATATAAAATAAATAAGTCATTTTCAGTAGAAATAAATTAGTGAAAATAGTTTGAATGTTTATATATCAGAGGTTGTATAATAATATGGACGCTGTTAAGTTATAAAATACCCGCTACTCGAGTATCTCAGGCGCACGCTCTCCTTAGCAAAAACATTAAAACATTTTTTAGCATATTTCGTTCTTTCCATTAGTCTGTACAAATTTACACACACGCACGCGCGCGCGCACACACACAGTGTATGTTCGCCTATCATCCGGTTCACACTCCTCCCCGGTCTTTTGAACAGGAGTAGAGGTTTATCCCATGTTCCCTGTTTAGGACTGGTTTTCCAGTTCCTTCTAAAGTTTTTTTCATTCTCTTTAACTACCAGTAGCCCCTTGCGTCTTAGTGGCACTATCGTCTTGCAAGGTATGAATTGATTTATATATATATATATATATGCACTAAGATGAATCTCTTTAAATCATAATGTGGCAATCCCATTCTGGTGACTTTTTTCTGCATTGTACAATCAGAAAAAGAACATTATTATGTCAGAATTTCATACCAAAATATAAGGAATGAACACGCGCATTTTATTTATTCAGTTCTAACGTAGATAGCCGATTATTATATTCTAAAGAATAATATTTGAATAATAGACACGGTTATTTTCTGAATAATAAAAATAAAACCAGTTTGTACAATGTTTAAAATATTTTTAAACAACGAGTAAAAAAAAGTTCTTTTTCAACATACATGAAAACAAACTTAATGTTACTATTTAATTTATTTTAATATTCAGTTACTTCTGGCTATTTGTAAATGTTCGTTCTGTTTAGTATAAATAATTAAAAAGAAAAAAAAAACAACTATTTCCTCCTCTTCTTGCATGCATACTTTCTAATGGCAGCCCTTAAATATCGGTCAGGGCCGATTTTCTTTGATTTGTTGATCAGCAGACTGATAAAGTTCGCAACTTGGGGCTATTGATTCCGAATCTTTGCCAACAAGTTCCAGTCTATTTCTTCTCCATTTTTCTGCCTTTCTTTGTTCCAAGTTGCAATTACGATCCTCTCACTGGAGTCTCGCGCATCAATTACAACAATGAAACTTTAAAAACATAAACTTTCTAAACATTTTATTTACGAGCACTCTTATTGTGCGAAAATAAATTCATCACCAAGTTATTGTTTTCACACTCTTCAAGTCATCTCGCTTCATAAAGTACATCTCTCGTTTTGTTTGTTGTGTGTTGGGGGGGTGCTATTTGTTTATTATTTGTGTTTTGTGGTCTCTTTATTGTCCTTCAAATTGGCCAAAATGAATTTCGATTTGTACATACATACTAACTGCTTTTGCAGTTTATAGAACCGGTTATGAAGATGCAGAGATCCCTAAATGATACATAGAGTTAAAACAAAAATGTGTTTATGTCTGAGACAAGAGAGGAATGCAGAAAGATGGCGTGAAAAGAAAATTAAAGATGAAAGCTATTAAACAATACGGTAAATGAAGATTATAGAAAGAAAATCAGGTAATTAAAAACATGATTTAGAGTGGACGAAGCGGATAAAAGATGAAAACAAAAAGTGTAAGGTCATGAAGAGAACGAGGGAGGGTTGTGTATGTATGTATGTGTGTGTGTGCGCGTGTGCGCAGTTGGTGAAAGCAGCTTCAGTTCAGGTACTGTTTCCTATCTCCGTTGAGACAACACGCAATTACAAACGTTCACCCACGTCTCCACATTGCATATTGCATACCTTTGGCTACGGTAGCCGTTGTCGCTGTCTTCTCTTCTTCGAGGTATGTACATCTTCCTACCCAGCTACCAACTTAGGCAGATGCGTACTTTTCTTCGGTTCTTTTCTCATATTTTTTTTTCTTTACTGGCATTAACTATTTCCCTTTTACTTATTAGATTTTTTTAAAAACATCTTTCTTCTTTTCCGTTCTTTACTCTTTTTAAAACTTCTTAACCCATGTTCTGTGTGGTATGCAGTCGTTCTACAAACTCACGCCATCGTTGTTCATTTCTCCTGTTCATGCTTGGTGGTCATTAAAAAAAAAAAAAAAAAAGGAAAATAAAAATAACAATTCTCTTCCTTTTCACTTTCGACATCTCCCATTTCTTTTCAAATTACTTTTTATCTACTTTGCAAACTTTTCATCTTTTACCGCATCTTGGCTTTTTCCATTCGCAAAAAAAAAAAAAGAAAAGTAAAGAAAAAAACTTTTTCACATTGTTCGAACTTATTTTTTTCGACTGGTCCTTTTTGTTTGCAATTTTAAAAAAATGCAAAGTCAAGCGTTTCACCAATTCCCCATTGTTTGCTGTTTCCTCATTTCTTTAAGAAAATAATTAACACTTTCCGACAAAACATCATTTATTTGTTGTTATTTTATCAAGATAATTCCACTACATGTACAGTCCCAGTGTACGTGACGTTGTATATATATATATATATATATATATATAAAGAACTGGTTTCAACTTTTCATCTTCATTTTCGCCACAAATAACTAAGACAATGAGAAAAGTTTAGTATGTGTGTCTGTATAAGAGTATTAAAGTGTATCAAATTCAAAAGGCTGGTTGTCCTATAATCACTGGTTCGAATCTCAGCCGAAACTTTATTTTAGTTGCCAAAAAGAATAAGTAGTGGCTGGGTTTCACGCGATTATTCAGGTATATTTATGATAAATAATGTTTATTGTTTGTTCATTTAACATACGCAAAATATAAAAAATAGGAAGTAATTTGCGAAATAATTATACATTTGTACTTGGTATGCATTTTTACATTTGATTTAAGTATACATTAACATAAAAGCTGAACAAACTGTCACCAAATAATTGCTGCGTAAGTGTTTAATAACTCGAGGCTCCTTTCTTGCAACAAAGAAATTTAACACGCTAAGTTCAAAGAGCAACACTTGTGCCTGTGTTCGGTCCCCTCTCCCAACCAACAATTATGGCTTGTGTCAAACTGTTTTCCCTCATTCATTGTAGATTTACTAATTGGTCTATTGTCTTTCTATTTTCTTTTACCCATTCGAGGTCTGTGCATCTAACAAGTTCTCGGCAAAGGAAGTCACGGTTCTGGAGTTCTGGTCGCTTTCCGATGATAACCTGTTGGACACATACCTATATGTTGGAGAGTTCTCTCTACGTGTAGCAACGATCTGGTAAGTAAAGATATCGTTTTCTTCTTTCCGCCTACATCATTTTAGTTCAAGTTTCCTTTCAATAACTGTATAATTTGTTTGCACCTTTCATGTTTCTTCAAAGTGACGGTCAGTGTATTAACGTTATTACGGAGCACATAATAGTGCGTACAGATATGTGATTTCGTTATGCCAAACAACAATGTATAGACTTGATTCTGATATAGTTTTATTTGTACACTTCTGTTTAACTTCAAAACCAACAATAAAAAAAAAGTTTGTACGTATCGATTGCATACTCTTCCGTCTCTCCTCTCCAAATATCTTTTGAAAAAATGTACAAAATCATTCCTTGGATATTTTTTCCACGAAAATTTCAATGATTATTTTATATCCAATGATTAGATCTAAAATTATTGTAACTGATGCAAAACTTTATTTTTCTGGGCCTGGATGCTGCATATATTCTTGTGAGAATGCATTAAGTTTGCGTGCGCGCTTAGTGAGGTGTTTTGCAAAATTTAATGAGGAACAGGCCCTACTTACAGTAATTAACAACCATCAGATATTATGATTGCTAATTAAATTGGACTTTTATATCATTATGAAACATGAAAAGTAACTATAAATAAATTACGAATACCTCATCATGTCTTTTTTCGTTATCTTCTTGCATAATTTTAATCGAGGAGACCGAAAACAATTATTCATTGAAGTCTTTAAAAAAACAACACTGCATTAATTAAAAAAAAACAAAAAAAAACAAAACATTTTAATATTTTTAATTAATTTTTAATTAATATACGAAACAAGAAAAATGTTTCTTAAGTATTGCAGTCTTTATGTGTGTTGTTCGATGTACAAGTTTTTAATTAAAGACGAATCTCTGTAACTATCAGTTCATTTCGGTATTTGTAAAATCTGTAACTAGTATGAGTTCTGTTATATCAAAGGTCAGTCGGGTTGCATTGCTGGGAGTTGTGGGGAGTGGCAGGCGCAATTAGGGGGTAAATGAAATCAGAAAATCGAATGCGTGAATGCCTCAGGTTATTTTCCTTTGAAATTTCTTTAAAAATACCAAGAACAATATAAAAAAAATTGAAAAGAAACACAATATGCAGATTGTCATGGATTAAATTTGTAACTCTCCACTCATTTCAACAACAAAATATCATCTCAGACACACTTGATCCATTTTTGCGTACTTTGGAAATAAATATGAAGAAATTCAAAACTTGTTCAAAAATCAAGTCTTGTAATGATCCCTCGCAATACTTTCCAAGTTCTTTCTGGAAAGAGAACGTTTACCTTTTACTTTAATTTTATTCCATTTTCAAACTTTCCATCTGTTTCTGAATTGAATCTAAGATCAATATTTCTAAGATCGACAGTTTCAAAACCTATTTTATCTTCCGACATGATTTTTGCATCTTCGCCGCCTTTTTACGCGTTGGTCTTTTGCGTCTATTTCTTTTAAAACATTATTTCCCCTTTCCTTATTCCTTCCATTTGTTTTACTATATTTTCCTAAATGAGCAACAAAGAAATATTTTCCTTGAGAAAGTAAATAAAATTTGTAAAAGACGGAACATTTTATACACGACTCGGTCTATAGGTTTCTTTTCTTTTTAACATTTAGTTGAAAAACAAAACAATGTTTTTTTTTAAGTGCAAGGCAAGTAAAAATACATTTTAGAAAAAAAAAAACAAGTGATTTACTAACAAGATAAATGTAAACTTGTATATCAGGTCAGATGAATGTGAATACTGGCCAGACTCACCCGTCTGCCGTCAAACTGACCGATATGTTTCATGTGAAACATTTCATCTTCATCTTCATCTTTTGGGAATTGCTTTTCTTTTCAACTGAGATTGATTAAGGAAATTAAAGACTCCAATCGAACTAGCTATATTTTCTACTTTACTCGTAAATTTGATAAACAAAAGCTGGATTAACTTTGATGTTCGCAGTAAAACTAACAACACGTTTTGTGACTAATCTCATAACTAGTATTGGTATTTCTAAAAACGTAAAACTCTCTATGCATATACACACACAAAGGACCAAACAATTATATAACTACAAAAAAAAGTATGTATATTGCATTGGACATTTAGATTTTCTCCGACATATCAAAATATATAGATACATACAAGAGATATGTACAAGAGTCCTACACCAGTTTTACCAAGATTTTACGGTGGTACAAATCGTGTAATACTTTAATCTCAACCGAATTCTTCATGGCACCTTATAGTAAGGTAATGGTTAAATTAGTGACTTAGTCCAGTAAACCATTAGTACTGTAGAGTGAGTTTGATCCTTACTGTGTAATCTTATAATACACTTATTAAATAACGATTGTTTGGAATCTTCGGTGTGTGCGTGTGTTTTTTTTTAATTCCATTTATATGACTAATATTATTCTGACGCAAACTGATCTTCGAGCAAATGCGATATTCAGGATTTTTAAAAAGTAATTTCTTCAAAGAAAAACTTTGATAAGAGATCCATTATTTGCAATTCTCTCATCAATAGATTCCCAAAATTTAAAGGAACAGTTCCAGCCAGTGTCTAAATGATTATTGCGTCAATGAGCTAAATTGTTTTAGTGATTACGATATACAGATACATAAAAAAAAAGCCGATAAATATAAGAAAGCGGGTGTTAGGCTTTTCATAAAATGATTAGTTGTGATCCTTAGAAAGCGTTACTTTTTTTTTTTATCTTGAAGGTCACTTCTTCGCGTGGACTTAACTGAAAGAGAAATAAAGGTTTAAAAGAGAAATACGCGTTTTTATTTGATAAAACTTAGCATTTGTACAACTGAGAGTTATTTTGACAAAAAAGTCAGTTTACTTTTAGATTGTTGATGACGGAAGAGAACTGCACGAAGATTATGCTACCATGAAACTTTTCTCCGCTTTTAAATCATAAAGTAATACTTTTATTGAAAAATAATGATTTAAGTTAAATCTTAAGTAAATCTATCATCCCAGTATCGTAAAAGGCGTTCTCAAGGAATGTTTATTTCTTCAAGAGAAACATCAGATCGTTCCCATAAAGGATTCATTCATAGACATAGAAAGAAAAGACCAGTTTCCATGTAATTCCTATATTACCGTAATTCCCTATATATAATACGCCTTCATCCATAATACGCACACCTAAAATTGTGCTGAAAGTGTGATAAAATGCTTCTACTCATGCATAATACGCACCCCTTGTTTGGTAATCAAACCCTATAAATTGTACTTCTCCAATTTCATTACGGCCAGCGTTTCCTACTCTTGTTTTAAAAAATGGTTTTAAACATAGACCAATATTATTCTAATTTAGTTTTATGATAATTCCTATTGTATTTTACGGCAATCTTTTAAAGAGTTTTTGTAGCTGTGTATAATACGCACCACTAATTTTATTTATAATTTTTTAGAAAAAATGCGTATTGTATTATCGGGAATTACGGTAATTAAGATATTTGTGAATTAAATTTATCTTCCGTAATTTTCTTATCAACTTTTAAAATGCAACCCACCTTTGATTTTGCAAATATGTAGTTGTTACTGAAACTATGCTCAGTCCGAGTTTTTTTAAAAAATTTTTTTATGAGTGACCACACGCTGTTTTTTACTTTATCTTTTAATTATGAAGCAGCTTTTTATCTAAATATCGTCATGGTTTAATTGCTTCTTAAATCACGACACTTAAACATTTCTTCGCATGTAGCAAATTGCATAGAGTTGATATCATTAAGCAAATAGTTTTAAAATCATTTGCTAAAATAGAGCGAAATAAATTTCATATTACAATTATGTTTCATTGTAGTGCGGAAGAGGAAGAACAAATATTGGTTAGAATAAATTTCTTTTCAATAAAAAGAAATATTTATTATACTTAGATTGAAAAAAAAAAAATAAGCATAACGTAAGTTTATGAAAGAGATTTAAATTTTTATGTTGAATTTATTGCCATAAATTGTTTTAACGTTTCTTACGTATAAAAGAGAATGTGGATTAAAAGTTGATTCTGTAATACAAAGAAAATACTCTGATATTGTGATTTAAACTGATATTTATTCTTAGTTGATATTTTAGAGGACCACGTTAGCTCCCCGAAGAACATATCGCAAAAAAAAACTAAAAATCTCTGGTGGTGAATAAACATACCGATAAGTTTGTATTAGTAACTGATTAAGGATCACAGCGGTGGTCGCACTAATAACGTTTGTCCAACATGCAGCAGCGACAAATACAAAAAAGTTTTCTTTACTTTGACTTCGTGAAAGCGGGAACATCGTGTTGACCAATAAACAAATGCAACAGCAGGATTTGATAGAGACAATTTATTCGGAAAAGACTTGAAAAACAAATGAAAAAGAGTTAAAACTATATCCTTATCGCCTCTTTTATTATTATTTCTTTATAATTGGTATCTTTGAGTACATATTCTGACGCGGGCAAAATTAATAAAAAAATGCTTCCTTTTTTAAAAGAAAAAAAGTAGATTTTTGTTTTCTGCGTAACTGGAGTTAATGAAGCAAAATTCAAAACAGACTTTCGATTCATTTTTATTCTTGAGATTCTATTTTATTAATAAATTTAGTCGAAGACTAACATATATATTAAAAATTTGAATACCTCTTCGAAACTAAAGCCGGAATCGGACAAACTCAGTTGTCCCCGATCATAAAACTTTATTAGATATAATATGAAATAAGGTTTATATGTAGCCTTAAATTTTAATATGTTCTCGCAGTCAATTAATAACAGCCGATTTTCATATTTTTTCGAAACTTAAACGTTCTCCTGGAAAACTAGTAACATTTCATCGCAAACGTTCCATGCGTTGGGGAACGGTGGAAAACAAATTTGCTTTAAAAAATAATCCTATCAACATTGATAGCTTAATTCACATGAGTTGATTAGCATTATTTTAGAACTGTCTTTGACAAAATCATATTCATTCTCTATCCGATAAATAGTTTTAATACTTTTTCATTGGCAGCCGACGGAAAGTTCGGCAACTTCAAACCAGCCGTTGACAATGGGTTACTTTATGTAGTCCACTTCCTTCGACCAATCCAATATAAACATCTTTTGAACATCCGTCTATCAACAAAATCTATTTACCGTTTTTACAAACAATCTACGGTGGATAGGATTTAAAAAGAACTTCATGTTGAAAGCTGAAAGCAGAATATGACCGTCAAAATGTAGTAAGAAAGGAGTACCTGTCAATGTACTGAAAGCTGAAAGTTGTCAACATTATAGGGAAGGGAATCATTTGGTGTATGTAAAAGTATTCATAAAACTTTAAGTGTATGCAAAAGTTCTTTTTTGAAAATTTGAAACTAAATGTGAATAATACATAATTTAAAGTGTGTGTTGTTGTTTTTTTTTACCGGAAAACTATTCACACCTCTAAAATAAATTAATTTAACAGGTCGAAAAATCTTGCAGTCGTATTAGAAATAAAAGATATCTGAGATAAAGAACATCAAAAATATTTTAATGAAATGTTTAGACTGTCAAATGATAAGTATAGATAAGATCAATTTACAATTCCCCAGTTGGAAGTTTAAAGTTACAATACCTCATTTGAAACTCATTTCTGCTATGATGAATACCTTGATTTTTCAACAGGAGTAAAAATTATTTCATTTTTACCTACATTCATTCATTCTTTCAAGAAATCTATTTTATCGGTTAGAAAGACTTTATTATGTACACTTTATTGACGAATAACAATTAATAATAACCAAATATTTAGATAAAGATAGCTTCTGTTATTGTCACAAATCTATACACGATATGATTTTATTGTTTTCTCTTTTCCATTTCAATTCAATTTGTCCAGTTTCATTTATCATATCGTTTGCACACATGCATTTATGTAAAGTTTAAACTGTGAACTTTGTTCATGAATATTAAACTCTAACTATAAATTCATCATCTTAAGTTTAAAACTTACTTTATTAGTTTATTGTATAGCCCATCATACTAATAATTTATTCATGTATAATGTATCCTTAAAGACAGCAACAATAATCTGGCCCCTTTTCAAATTTGACTGTTAAATATAGACACAAATTAAGCTGAACTGTATTGACAAAGCAGTGTGTGTGCGGTTGGGATGTACAGTTTTAATGCATTAAGAGACTGAGTCATAAGTTTCGACTACAAAATTTAGCAGATCCTTGTAATTAGACATTCATATCATAAACTCAACATATTCATTGACATGTAATATAAAATACATTAGATTGACAAAAATAGCCTTTCAGCAATTACCAATTAGCAATTGCAACAAAATATCTGCATTTATTAAATATACAAATGTATACGAAATTAGCTGAGAAATAAGCTTTGTCGTAGCTTATCAAATGTTTGTAAATTGAATAAATTCAAAGAAAGTTTCCATTGTAACGAATTAATAGATTTGTGCGTGCATGCGTTTTAGAGATAATTCTACATAAATTCCATGACTCGAATTGTATATACCTTATAGAAAGTATTTGGTATATGTTCATGTCAGGCAGGCGAACAAAAATTTATTACTTTGTACAATTTGACTCTATTCTATTTGCATCAAATCTCATTAGCAAAATTTGAAGGCTCTGAGTTCAAAATTCTTTTCGCTAACAACAATTAGTGTGTAAAAGCTGGAAAAAGGTAGAATATTATTCGAATCTTTGGGGTACTTGGTTTATCGTCGTAGTATGTACATGCAATTTACATCCAAAATTTTCTTATGGACAACTAAATTCAGTACAGTGATATTTATTTATTTTTTTTTTTTTCAACTATATCTAATTTTGGAAATTAAAAAAAAAAAGATTAAGATAGAATGCAATTGCGTCTTCTTGCTTAGTTTCGCCACCACCTGGTTTCCTCTTTGCAATCGCTTCTTTAGATTTTAATTTATTTTGATGATACAGTAACCATTGAATAAAGCTCCCTTAAATGCTCACCAAAAACCGATAATCGTATACATCCACCCTCATGTTTTCTCTTACTCTTTAACATGCATACGTTTGACAGTTCTTCAACCAATCGTTTTGACAAGAAAGTTGCTTGCTCCGTCTCTTGATCTTTAGCACTTTGCCTTAGTCAAGCAAAACGCACAATGCATTTCTTTTGTGGTCCTTTGAGAATGATAACCCACTGTGTGAACATTTAAAAGCACGTCAACTTTCTTTTCTTTTTTTTTTTAAGTTTTTTAATGCGTCTCTCTAACAACAAACGAAACTCTATTCAAAATGTAGTTTTTACTTTTTAAAACATATATATACGAATGTGGTGTCACTGATGCGAGAACAGTTAAACAAGCAAAATGTGCATCATATGGACGGGAAGGTGTGAGAGCAGAAAACTGACGAGCTGTTGTTGCTTCTTGTTTTTCTTTGATTTTTCCTCTGTTGGCATCGGTAGTTTCGACGGGCCATGCACCTGCCTAGCCACGTGTTCCTTGACGAGTAACTATGTACCTCCGCTACACACACACACACACACACACACACAGTGGTGCGCAGAAGCATTCTCTTTAATGCTTATCACCAACACCTGTGTACAATGCCCGTCTTCTCAGGCAAGTAGAAGCACTAGAAAACATACATGCAACTTACTTAACAAAATGTTGTTGCAGTAGTTGTTGTTGTTCATTTTTTTCACCATCACCATCATCATCACTGACAGATATTGTTTTTCTGATTCCATTTCGATTCCTTTCTTTCTTGCTTATTGTATGTGCCCGTAAGGTAATTAGGTAAAGACATTTGTTGGGGCGTTATGACGATAGATCCGGAGAAATACAGAAAAGAACGAAAAACTTCGAATAAATTCCAAATTTCTTTTTACGTCATTTTCTTTCTTGATCATCTTTGCCTTTATCTTTTTTTTTATGACTTCCGTTTCCTTCCACCATCCACTCATATAAGTCGGCTTTTATTTCCTTGATATTTGCGGTCAGTCTACTTTAGATAGAACAACCCGTTCCCGCCTTCCCTCTTTCTTTCTCACTTCTTTCACTTCCTCCTTTCAAATGATGATTCTAATCAAACGACGGAACAATTGAACGATCAACAACAACAACAACAAAAAAAAATTAATTCTTCTAAACTAGCGACACCTCGATCTCTCTGTCGTTACGTACATAGATACGATTACGTATGTATATTTTTGTTATCCCTTTGAATGCTAACGAACTTTGGTGAATGGAAAAGTTTCCACAGATTTTTAATATTGCGAGATTAACTTACAACTTTTCTGTGCAAGTATGCAATAATAAATTTACTAAATAAATATGTGTATCTTTCACACACACATGTTGCAAATAGGTGCAAACAAGGAATATATATATATATATATATATATATATATATATATATATATATATATAAGCATATAAATGCGCATATGAAGGTATGTGTATATGCTGAAAAGTTCTCGTCTCAAGGCAATTCCCAAACTAAGCAAAATTTCAGAATGTATTTTAGAATCCCTTATTGGTCAGGCTAAGAATGTTTCAGTTCTAAAGTCATTTCTTTATCTTGGTTAGGAAATGTTTTCTTTAATCTTGTACAGATTTTTTTTCTATTTTTTCCCGTGCTGCATTTTATAATGTTTTCCTTTGTTTTTCCCGTTTGAAGATGGTCGGAAAATAGTTTTACAAAAAAATAATGGAAGCTACCTGTATTGTGTGCAGTAACAATTTCACTAACAACAACGGATTGAAGTGAATTAAATATATTTCTCTTATCAACCACAACAATGGTTATGAAACACCTTCAGGTTTACTAATTTTTTTTTTTTTAAGTTAACCCAGTTAATTTTACTTCTGTGCCATTTATTGGTAAATTAACAAGTTGAAATTATTATTGAACATTGGACATTGGGTGACCTTTAAAGGAAGGCTAGCAGCCAACAATCAGTTGATGGCCAGAAATCAGTTCTATATATTTCCCTTTCATTCACATCTGATTGTTTTTTTATATTTTTATTTTTTATTTATTCATTAAGTTGTCATCTTCATATGTCCTATCAGAATTATGTTTGAAATTTTCTCTTTTCTGATTATTCAGAAACTGATGCTACCTGAAAAGAGTATAGAAATCATTTAGCAGATTGGAAAATAAATAATTATTTTTTATACAAGAATTCATAATTTTTGCTTAAAGCCAATTTAAACCAAACATTCTCAGTTCAACACCTTTCTAAGTATTCTGGACATTTTTATTTTTATTACTGTTGTTTTTCAAGCCGTTTTTGTTAATAATTTCAGGCTTTGCATCAGTAACTAAAAAAAATTAACTAAAAAATGTAAACTGTGTTTTCGTAACTGTAAATCTCTATTTTAGATTAGTTTCCTCAAAACTATAACTTAAATTTTTGATTTGGAGATGGAGATTTTCGACTGAATTCTTTTTCTGATTATTCTACTTGCTTTATTCAAGCAAGAATTTTCAAAGACAGTAACTTTCAATTTATTTTATTTCCACCTGAAATATCAAAAGGAATCTTGAATATTTGAAAACTTGTAATACAATTTCCATTTCTGCAATAAGTCTCTTCGATGAAATCAGGGACAAAAATCTAGTAACTTACTAAACATTTTCTTTTTGACCTAATGAAGAAAGAGTGACAAGATGACATTTCTTCACATTTGGACAAAAATATAATTCCAGTAAAATCTATCACGGTTAATTTCGAATTTTATACTCCTTGAATAACATTGGAAAATAAAAGTTAATATATTAATACCATATTATGTACATTTAATATAGAGCAATTTTTTTTCATGATTTTAAAAAAAAAATAAATGTATTGAAACAGTTGATTAGAAATAATCATGATGGTAATAATTGTTATTATTATTAAAGATTTATTTATTTTTCTACTTGAATATTCAAAAAAGAACTAAAATTTAGATTGATTAGAGTGATTATTTAAAATAATGGGTTAGAAGAACTGGTCTTAAGTGTAAGGATTTTCTCAGATTTTAAACATTGTTACCTACATATCAAAACATATGAACAGACTGAGAGAGATGACTGCTGAATATATAAAGATCTCTTTCTTTCTACCTATCTATATATATATATATATATATATATATATATATATGAGAGAGAAATACTAGTTGTTTAAATCAATTCTTGTTGGCTAAATATATTTATCAATAATTAATTCAAATAAGTTTTATTGAAATCAACTGACAAGTTTTTATTACATATTTCTAGTTTGCATATAAGCTGTCACACATTCTGATCCAAATTTATATGCAAACTAGAAAAATATAATAAAAAAGTAATCAGATAGATATTATCTGTTAATATATATATATATATATATATATATATATATATATATATATAAGAATATACTATATTGTTTCTTTGTATACAGTTTTGTAAACATATTTAGATATAAATAAATATGTGTGTATATATGAAAATATATTCATTTAAATGCAAATGTTTATTACAACTAATGTACAAGTCAGTGTAGCTTAAATTTTATTTTAGCTATATTGAAATAGGCAAGGTTTTTAAAGGTAAAAAAACTTAGAAAATAATTTTTAATTGTGGGGAATTGATAACTATAATGATATATAAAGGAAATAAATTACACAAATTTATGAGTATTAAGAGGAGGGATCAAAAGATATATAGTGAAAGTATAAGTTATTCATTCTAAGCCAATTTTATGTGACAAGAATCTTTCTATTTGGGACCCACAATACATACAATAATATTCGGTATCTATTAGTGTAAAGCTGTCATGATATTGCTTTCTATTTCACACTTACTGGAGCGAAAAATTTAACTCGTGTATGCATTTTCTCTCTTCTTGTTTTCATACCTTCATGAAGTGAACAAAAGGATGTGTGTTGTATGCTTATTTTAAGTACACCCTGAATGGTGTATATATATATATATATATATATATATATATATATATATATATATATATATACACACACATACACTTGCTTACTAATTAAATCTGCTAAATGGTGAAAACACACATACAAGCACACTTGTTTTATATCATTTTATTCAATACTTATTTGTGTGATAAATACAAACATTCACATTGGCATTAAAGGAAATAAAAGTATATATTGGTTTCTTTTACTCCCCCTTTGCATTCCTCTCTGTTGATAGTTTTCTATTGATTTATACAGCTGATTTTCCTGGTGACCCTCTACAACTAGAGAAGAAGATCTCTATTTAGTATTTGCACCTGCAGTTTGTCTTATTGGCTGGCCAATACATTTATTTCATTAAGTATTTAATTCAACCTAATGTTTTCAAGATCCTTTTTGTATTATTTGTATTCTTTTATTCTAATTCTGTCTTAAATGCATAATTTCTGAAAGTTCACTCCCCCCCCCCAAAAAAAATCTGATTATTTTTGTCTCAATTAATATACTTTCTGCTTTTTCTCACTATTAGTATACAGAGTTGTATATCACTAATTAAGACATTATTTACTACTGGGCATTTTGATTCTGGTTAAAAAATTATTTAGCAGCTATTTGATGTTATTCTGGCAATTTTCTGACTGTTATCTCCTTTGCCATCTATCTGTTTGGGTGAGCCATCTCATCTCTCAATATCTTGGCACTCCAAGAATTGTATAGTGTGGGAGGGACATAGATTAAAGTTTAAGAAAAAAAAAAAAAGAGTAAAATGGGGTGAAGTGGAGATTATTCACTTTGCAGCTAAGACATTACATTGATAGAGCACCATTTTTGGAGAAAGGCATAACTTTCTTATCTAGAGAATTAGAAGGCAAACTGATTTTGTCCTTTTCTTGCCTCTTTCATGGGCTTCTGTGTGCTTTTTTTTCACTTCAATCAGTGCAATCAGATCTGAATGTCTCATTTCTCTGGAAATTCCAAAGAAAGAACCCCACACCGACCCTTAAAAGAAATTCAAAGAATGTAAAAATGAAAACTTCTACTATTCACTACAGCCAGCTGCAACAAGTCACAGCTCGGGCAAAAAAAAGAAAACCTGTGTCCAGCCTATCTGCAAATTGTATTGGAATATATCAGATATTTTTGAAACCCAATTTCTGATTACTTCTCATTTATCTTCTCATTCTTCAAACAGCACTAAAGTGTCAACAGTCATTTTTCTTTAGTTGATTCAGTAAGCAAATTATGACTGTAATTTTCTTCATATTAATTTAATCAAATTATATCAACTCCCAGCCTTTTTCCACCTGTCTACTCTCTCGATAGCCTTCACTTGCCTTGTCACACCTTCAAGTTAGAAGTTTTTGGCATATTATGTTATCTTGCTTTCTCTCTTTACCTTTGGAAATTATATTCCCTTCTCTCTAATGTAGTTTTAATTTATTTCACTTGTGTTTTTTATAATTTGTTGTTTTTGAAAATTTGCTCATATTCTTGGAATAAATTTTATCATCATTACAATTACATTTTGAATATATTTTTCCCTTGATCAGATTCCATCTTGAAAAAGAAATATATATGAATGTTATTGTACATACATTTGCAAAAATGAAAATATCTTATTTACTAAACTTATACATTTGTTATCAAGCATCTTTGTCTTGCTTCTTATCATTTTATAAGTGAATAAGTAAATGTATGCATATATGTGAGTGTATGTTCATAGCTACCTTTTTTTTTTTTTTCTTGGCATGGAAGAAGTATTTTCTTGTGGTGTACATGATTTAAAATAATTATAATACTGAGATAGTTATTATTCTCTATTGTTTTTCTTGGTATGTTTTACAGCTCTATTTTTATCTCTCCTTCACAAAAGGCAGTGTGATATAGTTTACTTATCAAAATATTGTCAAAAATTGTTTGTTTATCAATATATTACCAAAATTGTTCACAATGTCTGCCTGGCTATATTATATGCATAGAGCTGAAAGCAAGTTAAATTTTATCTTGCACAATTAAAAAAAATAGCACATAAAAATAACTAATCTTAGATGGATTCTACTCAGCATATTCTCTTCCTTTCTTCTATGTGACCTTGATGATCATGGCTCTCCACATTTTCCTGTCCTTTGTAGCTTTTAATAAATTCTTCCTTTATTCATTCATTTCCCTAGGTTTTTAAAGATTGTTTCTAAACAGAAAATAACATCAACCTGAAAAAAAGGAAAGAAAGTATTATTGAAGTATAATTTATGATCAACCACCAGTTGAAAGCTTTAGAAAATTAAATAAAAAAAGATGATAATGTCTGTAATACATAAGTATCAGAGTATCTCATTTTAACTGTGCCATAAATAACAAATTTTATTTCAAATTGATTATTCATTTTTTTTTTTTTTAAAATCTCATTTACAAGTGAATTTGAACAGGTAAATTACTTAAAGTGAATATTTCATTGAAGAATAATGCAGATACATTCTTCAAATACTCTTAATTAAGGCTGACTTTTTTCCTATTTTACTGAAGCTGGTTTTACTTCAACTGGAAATCTCTGACTCATTGTTCTTGGTCAAGAAGAGGAAGAGGAGGTCTAAATAACTTTACACATTTTGTTAATATTTTATGCTCTTTAAAAAAGAAAATTGAAATAATACATGTACGTGATATGTCTGAGTATAAGCAAGAATTTAATGGCTTTTATTTCTCAAAACTTGTTTTTGTTTGAGTCAAGAAAAAATAATTTTGGGGTATGGAGTGAAATTTGTCAAAAAGAATCAAAAAAATTTCTGATGTAATAGTTCTTCGATAAATTATTTTTCATTTAAAACATGCTGGCTGATATTTGATCAGATTTTAAAAAGATCAAGTGTAACCTTTAAAAAATAACTACCAGCCTTTGTTTTCTTCCCTTTTCTTATTAACTCTTAAGGAATTATTCTTTAATTCAAATTAATTTTTACTGAAAACAAAGGAAACTGACCTTTTCTTCAAGGCAATTTCTAAACCATTTTTTCATTAAATGATTCATTTATACATCTGAAAAATATGTACCATCCAAAATGTATTTAACATTTATTTTTGCTAAACAATGCAAACTTGTTTTTTTTTATAGCCTGAATTGTAACATGGCAGCAATATTCATTACTTTACACGCTTGCTTTTTATCAGATTTTTATCAACATTATTTTCTGGAAAAAAAGACTTTGTAATCCCAGCTAGAAAATTATATTTGTGAAACTTTTAAAAACTTTCTTTTTATTAATTTTGCCTTATATCGAAAATGAAAAATGTAGACAGAACTCAAAACAAAAAGAAAAAAAAACATGTTTTTTTTAATATCCAACCATATTTTCCTTATGCAATGTCTTGTCTATTCTGTTCCAATCTTTTAATCTGTTAGATATTTTATCTTTCTTTCTATTTCATGTGTGCCTTACACTTAATTTCATTCCTGATTTTTTTCAACTGTCTCTTCCTACAAATTTGCTTTTAAATGTCTTTTAGAAGAACTTAGCCTTTCAAGCAAATTACAAACATTTTTGAAAAGAAATTAAATATTAACAAATCTATCTTTTCAGTTCTTCCCTTCCTTTTCCATGTAAAGTTAAATCAATCTCTATTTGTGGGAGGGGTTGTTTAATATTTTTTTCATAAAAAAAAACAAAAAAAAAAAAACTAAGCAATTCCTGTTTTCATAACCAGTACTGTATAAATTTGGTGATATTTCAAAATTCAGCCTTAAGCTGTAGTAAATTAGTAAGAGTGACTTTCAATCAGAACTACTTTTGATTTATTGCAAAGGCTGGCCCAGTTGGATTCCTAACCAAATTGCTCAGTACAGTTCTTTTCAAATTTTTTTTTTCTTTCTTGCACCCATGACATATTGATGAGTGAACAGCACAGACTGAACTTATGAGTAAATACTTGAACTGGATCGATGCAAACAAAAATCACTTTCGAATGTTCTACACACAAGCATTTTGTGTTTCCGATGCAGGCTCCAACTTGGGTGGTTGACAGGCGCATGTTCCTAAGTGCAGGTCGGCTGCCACTGGCTGGTGAGCTTCCTGTCACTTGGTGTCTTCAAAGACATGCATTCTCAATGACAGAGAAGGTATAGGTTATTTAGTCATTTATAGTTTCCCTTGCATGGTAGGATGCTATGCCTTTTCCATGTCGTTGCATCAGTCGGTCGTCTGTTTGATTCTTTGGTTGAGTGGATTCTGTATGTAAAGATACCAACTTCTGACTTGGTATCTCTTGCACTACCCGACCCAAGGGCAAAGACATTTACTTTGTGCTTTAAGGCTTCTCCACAGCTTTAAGTGGTGCAGTCAATGTACTTAACATTTAAAGTTTGATTTAAGAGAAAATACCAAGAAAATAACAAAAACTCTCTTTTTCATACAGATATATTACTTGTTTGCATTTTTGTTTTTAAAAATATCTGATTAGCTATCATTTTAATTTCAAATATATTTTCATTGGCAAATATTTGATGCATTGACTGCCTAATGGATGCAGGAGTCATATTTCAAATTTTAAAAGTGAACAATTGAAATATTTTTTACTTCTATATAATTCCATTGTGAAAAAAGAGATATACTTAATTTTATTTTGTAACATTCTGAAAAGAGGAATCATTTAAATTAAAATTCAACAACGAGATACAGATTTGCTTACAATAAAAAAAAAATAATTTCAGCCCATGGAACTGAATTTAGCACCACATCAAAATATATATATTCACTGAATTTCAAAAACAGAAACAGATCAGTTTTTTATTTGGCATAATGTATGCCTAAATTATATTCAAATGTTTTTCTGGTGACAAGGAAGTTCTTGGTTTGAATTTTTCCTAATCAAATATTTGTCCAGGTAAGTCCAACACAAGTTCTTTTTATATCATTGATTATGAAGGCTGTTTTGTTTCTTAATTTCACTTTATGACTACATTACATAATAGCATCTTTTTTGTAAGTCATGATTTTACAACTTTCTATGTGCGCGCACACACACACATACTTATATATATTATACAAAACTGAAGTCTGAACAACTAAATCATGAATTGGGCTGCAAAATTCAAATATTTTATAAATGAATTTAAAAGCCAAAAGCTTTTGGCACAAAATGGCTTTGTTATTTCTGTAAGATACTTGCAAAAAAGTAATTTTTTTTTACAAGCTAAAATTAAAAAATAGATTCATTGAAATTTAAACAATTCTTATCAAAACAGGATTAAATTTTTATGTTTAACTTTTCTTTTTTTCAATGTTATTATTTCTTTTTCATTGATATCTGTTGATTTGTTTTTTTCTCAATTGTTGTGTCCGTTCCCTTCTTTTATATGGTTATATTTTACCATTTTATCCAGATTTTTTAAAAAACAAATTCTTTCATTTCTTTTCTTTTCTCTCCCTTATTGTTTTCTGTCTCACATTTCTCTCTGTATCTTCCCTATATATCTATCTCCCTTTTAGCATTACTTATATTAACTAGCTTTGAGATTTGAAAGTAATTTTTTATTTGTTTTTGCATCCACTTTTGCCTCCTTTTTCATTTGATCTGTCCCATTTGTTCTCTGTTTTTCAACTGGAAAATTTAAATAAAAGTTTTCTAACTCACTCTTGGAAACTATAAAATCAGATGCACACCACTAAAAAAAGTGATTAAAACTAATTCTAATGCAAAAAATTTTTTTTCAATTTTGCTTAATTTTTTGTTTCATGTTTGGTAAAAAATTTAACCTTCTCTTTTTAATAAAACTGGTCCAAACCACAGTCATTGAAAATTGTTATCATTTTACTGAATGTGAAATTCAGATTTCACCCAATAATGTAGTCATTTCTTCAAATTAATCATTAAATAGTGAAATGCTATTGACACTAAAAGGAATAAATTTGAAACTACTGCTCAATGTCCAACAATATATTCTTAGATGCACACGTCTGAGAATGTAGGGTTGAAAATGAAAATTCCTCCTCGCATTACTTGAAGAAGCATCTGCACACATCAGCAAAACAAATTCCCAAAGATTTTCTCTCACATACAACTCCAAACACATTCCTCTCATTCTGACAGTGTTATTTTAATGTCCAAATACAATGTGTGCTTTAGTTAACATTTTGCATGTGTCCTTACATCATAATTGCTCCAATAGGAAATAGTATGCCTTATTTGCCATCAGTATACACTTTTGATTCGATCAAATGGTAATGGTAATATTAACTGTTTCCCTAGGAAACATTTGGCATTCACTGACTGAGCAGCAAGTACTGTTTTTGGTTGAAATTTAGAAAATCTTTCTCTTAAAACAATTTTTCAGGAAAATAGTTTTCTCAGGTCCACTAGCTGTTATTGCTCTTTCTAGTATTGACAGAGAGGTTTCCTTCCTATCCTTTTATTTGAAGTGGTGTGGAATGTCAACATCTTGATTATGTCATTATTTTCACTTTGAGTTATATGCAATATCCATTTTAGCTGTTTCTGCTGTTGAAAGTCCTCAAGTGATATGGTTTCTGTTAGCACACACAGAATAGATATAAATGGATATACATGAATGTCTTTAATAATATTGCTTAATTGAAAAACCAGAAAAAAAGAGTAGAAATGGCAAATAAATGTGTATCTTGTGAGGTATTGTAAAGTATGGGATTCTTGTGCCAATATGAACCAGACTTACTGAAGGTTAGGTTATAGATTTGTTGGTTTGATTTACTTTTAATTGGAAATGATAGAATTTGTTGAAATTATTTCTCGAGTTGTCTAAAATAGGGGTAACTACTTTTCTTTTGCTTTTTTTTTTTATTTTAACATTCTTTTTTTCTACTGCATTCCATATCAGATGAAATTTTTGAAGAAGTCAACAAAATATTTCCACCCAACCATAAAATTATAGAAAATGAAAAAAAGAAATGTTCTTTTTTTACAAAAGGACATATATACTTAACATCAGAAAGAGATGGTTGAAATTTCTAGGACACATAATGAGGAAAGTGGGTTTGGTAAATTTGACACTCACAGGACATACTGAAGGCAAGGGAGACAGAGGAAAACAGTGTATAACCTACCTAACAAGGTTGTATAAATGGTTGGCAGAATAGGATTTAGAAGAGATAGCAGAAAGATGAAATTTACTAAGAGTTACAAAGAGCAGGAAATTGTGGAGAGCCATGATCGCTAACATCCTGAAGGAACACAGTACCTAAGAAAATGAAAAGAAAAGGCAAATAGAAATCCTAATCTTTTTTTCTAATCCTTCTCTTTGATTTTTAGTTTGTGCTTTGTGTGGTTTTCTTGATGTTTAATATTTTATTCTTCTGTTACAATGTTTCCCATTCCCATTAAGCTCTTCTGTTTTATCAAATAGTACTTTTTAAAAATATTTTGAAGTATTTCTTTTTTGTACATACTAACACTCTTGTTTGATCTAAGTATAAAATATCTCTGCCTATATGGATGTATATGTGAGTGCATATATCTTTGCAGTAGTTATGTTTATTGTAGCAGTCACAGCATGTTGAATATGACTGGCCTTACAACCAGGTATACACTTTGTCCTTACTTCTATCTCTTGGTAGTTTACGATGATGAGAAGAGGATATGATGTTGATGAGTTGAAGGACTTGGCTTACTGGCCAACTTTTCTATTTTCCCTTTCTTGTGGCGAGGAAAAAAGAAATAGAGAAATTAAATGATAAGAAAACCTATTAACTAATTTCAATCAGAATTAAATGTATTCATGTCAATCTCAATCTCAGAAATACTCACCTGGCTTTAAGGAACAAAGCAAAATCAGAAAAAATGATGTACCTTTTGAAACCATTACCAAAAATATTGAGGTACTTTTTTTTGTCATTCTATTCATATATTTTGTTAGGGGCATAAAAATGAATGCATATAAAAATATTTTAATATCAAACATCTGTTTACTTAAATTATCCACAGGATTAAATGATTTACTATTCTAGCATAATGTCCATGAAAATGTTTGCCTGAACAACTCAAAGGATAAAATATTCTTAGAATAGCTTTGTTACTGAAGAACATTGAAGTTACCACTGAAATTGTCATTAATTCATTTATATAGGCTGTTAATAGATAAGTATATGAACTTTATCTATTAATGTTACTATTAAAATACAAGAAAGAAAAAGTATAAATCATTTTGACAGAGAAATTGTCTAAAATTGCTGCTTTATACTTTTATAATTTAGAATTTGAAAAGAGTTGGCTTCATCAGAATTTAATTAAAGCAAAAAAAAATCATTTCGGTGGATTTTTTTTTAATTGTTTCTTTAAGATAAAATGCTATAACAGAAACTTTTTTTCAATGAAACAATATTTTATTAACTTGTATATTTTTACATACTCATTGCTTAATAGAATATTAAGATTTTCTAACATTTACATTTTAGGAAAGTTGTTTGTGCTCAATTTGAATATTTATTTACATTTAAGTAAATGATTTAATACTATCCATCTACAATTATATTATACTTATTTCTTACTAGAATGATTTAAACTATTTAAAACATGCCATAAATATATATATATATATATATATATATATATATATATATGTGTGTGTGTGTATATATATATATATATATATATATATTTGTGTGTATGTGCATGCTTAACTTTAAGGAAACAAGAGACTGTAATTTTCAATTAGACTGCAAAATCTCCATTTAAGGTAGATTTAATTCATTTATCAGTTAATGACTAACTTGCCCAAAAAGATATACTAATTCTTTGTCATTACAAGAAAGTGCATGTACTTCTTCATTTTCCTTTTCTCTTAATGAAGCACAAACAGTTGATTTTAAAACTAGGGAAATAATTAAATCATAAATCATTTGAGCGAATATATAAAGTTCACAAATTTATTGCTTTGCTCATGTAGAAAATACATCAAGTTATAAACTGAACAGGTTTATTGTCTAGTCTGCTTAAGGGTTATTTCTTCTTTTTTTTCATTTTGTTCTCTATTGGAATCACATTTTAAAGCAATTCTCAAGGAAATGAGCATTTAAAATGTTTAACAGAAAAGGAAGCCTACAATTATTTTTTACATGTCTGATAAACATGATCAAAAGTTACATAATTCCAAATCTTTATTCAAACACTCCAACACATTCACATGTTGTTATGGTTGAACTATATAAAAAGAAAGAAATGAATACTAATTTGATTTTTTTGATATTGTTAACTTGGCCCAAGTAAACACAACCTATTTTACACAATTTTCTTTGCAAAATAAAATACATAATATTAGTATTAAGTAAGAATAATTTTTTATTTCAAGTAAATAATTATTTTCAAGATATATATAGAATATGCCACTTTCTTTTTCAACTTTTTCTTAGCATAAGCAATTGTTCAAAGCCTTTGAGCATGCACATGATACTAGTCCTATGCAAAATGTGCATAAGCATAATGTATGCAGGAAATGTCCGGTTGGTAAAGAGTTTGTGTGTTTTGGAAATGCTTTGGATTGTTTGGTTTGTTTTATTTTACGGCATATCAAAACCTCAATGGGTCATTTAATGCCAACAACTTTTTTTTCCTGGTAATATTTTTGTTTTGTCAAAAATTTATTTCTGGTAATATTTTTTTCCTCAAAATCGTATAGCTGGTAATAGTTTTTGTTTCTTCAAAAATTTATTTCTGATAATAATTTTTTACAAAGTATTTCTGGTATTAAAACCTATTTTTACACTTTCATAATGCTTTTTACCTTGGTTTTGGGTTTAACTATTTGCCCATAGCTGGGACCATAACAGGTGCCACTACCCCGGGTCAGGGTGGACCTGGGAACACCAGTAATTAAGAGGTGGTTCCACACTCTTCAAAGCCTCCTGATCAAAGGTCTTGCTGATGAACATAGTTTATTGTCTTACCTTGGACACGGATGTAGTTTATCGTCATACTCAGTACGGGTTTTGGAAATGTTTGAAAGACTTCTTGTATATAGATATAACTATATACTTTTATTTCAGCACATACTTGCATCACAATATTTATATAGATGTTAGTACAATTAACAATAGTATGTGAAATGTTAATAAAAAGTGTCCATAAGTGGACATGCATCTGACATAGTTCCAAAAACAAACACACACAATGACGAACATTGCTGTCACCACCTGTATTGTCCCTGTTCCAACAGTTACCTATTTCTCTATTGCCATGATTTCAAAATGGTCTTTTCATCTTTTTCAGTCTTTCTTTGATTTGATGCAAATAATTAGCCAACTCTTTCACTTGCTATTCTGTACATGTCAGTTAACTTCCTCAAACAAAGCTAATAGTTTGTTTTTTTCTTTTCTGATATTTGCCTGATTGTTAAGAGGCTTATAGATTGGCTTATTTTCTCTTCCAAAATCTTTGCTTCCACAAAGCACTTGTAGATTTCACAGCAGATTTCTCTTGCCCAGTCCCATTCAAGTTCAAACTAATCTTCCACGCACTCATTTTCTGTTTTCTTCTATAGCACTTGGCTAATTACGAAACCAGTTTTCACTTGATTTTTCAATATTTAGCTGTATTTTATGATGCCTTTATCTCTTTTGTTAAATGGAATCTATCTCTTGGGATATTAATTTGTCATTACTTCAAACTGCCTACAAAAAATATTTACTAAGGAAAAGGATTATAATTCTCTTTGAATTTATTTTGCAATTTGAAAACTAAACAATTGGTTATTTTTCCTTAAAATCTTTTTTTTGATGTTTTCTTTAGTAGATAGTAAAATAGAAATTGATTTAAAAAAATCTTTTAGAACCCCTCACTAAATGAAAACATGACATCAAAGACTTTTTTTCATTTAAAGACATGCATTTTTTTATGATTTTACTATTAAGTTTTAGCTTCAAGCAAATCTGGAAGAAAATCTTACTCTATAACTCTCTACCACAAGTAGTTCTTGCGCCTTGTACAGTGTGAAAATCATTGTTAAAAAAAAAAAAGATATTTCAAAAGGAATGACAGTAGTATTTTTAATGGTAAATGTTTTCAAAGATATAGAAAGATTTTTAGGTAGCATTGTATAAGTTCATAACTGACATTAGGTCTGCTAAAACATTATTTTTCTATTTAAATGAATAAATACAAAATAAAATTTAAATTAATTTTATTTTGTAAGTTTATTTTTTCCATGACCTTTTGTTAGCAAAATATACTTATTACATTTTGGTCAAATGAAACAAGTAAATAATTTTTCACAATGTATTGGTTATATTGTAAAAAGGAGATTTTATATATGTTTATTGATGATGAAAATAAATATGAAAATCTAAATAAAAGATGGATGCTTGTACAGCTGGTATGGAAATAACTCAAGGTTATTTTAACATTTGACAAACTTTTTTGAAATTGTAAAATAATCAAAGAAGCCATTTAATCTATTGTGCAGTAAGAATTCTTTGTTCTGTAAAAAGAATAAAAAACAAAAGAACTCTATTTAGTTACAAGCAATGTCAGTCCTACATCTACTGCTTCTCTCTTAAGGCACATAAAGTGTTATTAATTTCTGAGAAAGCAAAATCTCTATCAAACTCTTCCTTTATGTCTGGCTGGAGTAACCAGGTATTTTGTTTGTTGTAGGTTTTCTTTTAAGTTGCTGATAAAACACTAGAAATATACACTTATGAAATTTAGCCTTAGAATATAATTTTGTTTCATAATTTAACTTTACTCTTATTAAATCTGGCTTCTCATTGGATTTGAGAGCCAAATAAAATATAGTAGATATATATTTTGGTTCATAATAAATTAATACCAAAAGAGAAATTTAATACAATTCTCATGCCTTTGTACTGCATAATTAATTTTAACTAGAAAAACCCTTGAAAATTTCAGTTTTCCTATTTTAATATTCTGATTAATCTTAATTCTTAAGTTAATGATTGAATAAGCTCATGGCATGTACTACAACAAAATATCTATAGAAATTCCCCTATTGCATCATTAAATATTTGTGTTTTGTTTATCAAAATGGAATAGTTCATTAATTATGAGGTATTGGCTGGAGACATTAAACTTCTATCTTCACTTTCTGTATTTCTTTCATTTTCTCACTGAAACCAAGTGGTATCTTTTCCCCTCTTTCTACATGATTAAAACAGAATAGTCCATTATTATGACATATTGGCAGGACATAATGGTCGTGCAAATTATCAAAGAAGGACATGCACAATTATAAGTGGATGTTAAATGATATTAATCTATTTTGTATGTTCTACTGAAATTACATGGAATTCATAAAATTAAGCTATTAAGAACAAATCTTCTCTTTTATAACATATAATTAAATGACAAAATTACATACCAGTGATTTTTTTCTTAGAATAAAATAACTAAAATAACATGGATAAAAAAAACACAAATTCTATGGATATTTAAAAAGATTTTAAAAATGTAGAATAGTCTGAAAAAGATTTGAAATTTATTCAAGCAACAATAATTTCCAATTTTCAAACTATATAAATTATGAATTGTTAGGATCATCGTAACATAATTTTTATCTTACATACCTTAAATCTATAAAATGTTAAGTTGAAAAGATTTTACCTT
Organism: Acanthosepion pharaonis; assembly: GCA_903632075.3. Lineage (NCBI taxonomy): Eukaryota > Metazoa > Mollusca > Cephalopoda > Sepiida > Sepiidae > Acanthosepion > Acanthosepion pharaonis. Next base: position 986,453 of record CAHIKZ030005179.1, on the reverse strand, counting down.
TAATAATAAAGTATGACAAATTTAAATAACTGATTATAAAGCTGGTGACTGATATAAAAAGAAGTTAGTTTATAAATGTTTTACTACTTCTTATTTCTATAAGACTTGTTACTTATTTTTGTAAATACCGAGTTATTTGAATATGAAATTATGATCAGTCAAACTTTATTGAAATCATTGATTCCAATGATATGAGAGAGAAAATAGAAATTATGTAGTCGATCACTAAAAATCCACTTTATCAATGATGCAGTTGGGAATGTCTCAATTGTTGCCTATTATTTATATTCTTTAGCTATTTCTTTCTTATTTCAGAAATTTGGAATTTTTTTGTCCATCAAAGATACAAAATTCCTTTCAGTACTTGGTAATTCTAATCACTATTTTTCATATCATTTCCTATCTTCCCCAATATTTTTATTCTTAGCTTTCAAGTTTTTATACTATGTTTTGTAAGGTTCTGTCAATTGAAATTTTTATTTTTAGGAATAAAAATTACAGAGCTTTGTTTAACTTAAACACAGGATTCATTAGGAATATAAAACTAAAAGCCTATTTTTTTTCAAAGTGTATAAATTTGCTCTGAATGAAAAAAATCAAATAGCTACTATAAAAGAGAAATGCTTTTAAATGTTACATTTATTATCATTAGTAATGATGTTTTCTTCTAAATTAATATTATTAGACAGGAAAGTTATTTTCACTTCAAAAGATATCAACCCATACTTATTTGCTATTGCTGAATTAAATGGTAGAACCTATCATTGATGACAACTGTGAGTTCAATCCCTGGGCTGGACACTGTGTACTCAGTGGAAACAGGGCAAGTAATAATTGAGCAGTACTAAAAATAAGGACTAGATATATGATTAGATATGGGTAGTGGAACAAGAACACTCTATCTCCGTAGATTAAATAAAGGGTTCAATTCAGAATTCCTTGTAGTTATCCAGTTTGGTATATACCTGAGAAAGACACAACAACCAAAATGTTGTGATCAGAACAAAGTTAAAGACAATGGTCGGAATATAAATAGTGTAAATAACCTATAATGCATTTTTTAACTTCTTGAATGATACATACTAGTGTCTCTCTGTAATTAAAATAAAACTCAGAGTAAATAGAAGAGTGTTATTTGTTAATTTAATTCAAAGATTTCATAGAAAACATTTTGGGACCATTCACATTTGTTGTTTTTCTTTTAAATTTCCCATACTGTCCAACAAGTAAAAGGTGAGATGTAATAATTAAATGTACAGCCAAGTGTCAATTCATTTCAACAAAGAATTTATCTTAAGCACATTAAAATAATAACTGCATTTTACATTCTTAGTATTATTGCATGCTCTGAAATTTCAGTTACATTTTGGTCTTATAGCTTTTATATTGGTCTTCTACAAAGCTTCTGCCTTGTGCAACATCCCTGGGCAGAAATAAAACCACTATCTTGGTAGAAGAAATCAATGAAATTCTTTCTCTTCCGTAATCTTGGATTTATTGGAAAATCAAATTTTTTTATTTAGATTGGTAATGGGACCAGAAGTCATAATTGGAATTGTTGAAAAGTGTCTGCTTTGTATTTTGTTTTGAATATTGAGGATTTTACAAACTTCCTAATATTTTTACATTGTTTATTTGTGCATAGAGCTGTCAGATATATATATATATATATATATATATATACATACCAAATGATAAGCCAAGAAACCCTGAAAACATTCTTGATAAGCCATACTTTCAAAGCAATTCTTTAGACTTAAATTGTTGAGTAAAACGGAGCTTCACCCATTCGTGTCTCCCACCTGCCTGTGTTCAATTCATTCTCTCACTTAGTTGCATAATGGCAGTGGTTCAGCTTAAATTCAATTATGAATACGAGGGAAACTTTGATCCTAATAAGTTAATCCTATTTCCAATGTAGCAATTCAGAAGCAAGATCAATAGCTTAGTGACATGGAATGAAAAGTTCGACACATTGCACATCAGTTGGCAATATTGATTATAATCATCCTAGTGATGATAGTTGCCATGATAACAAGGTTGGAAAAAAAAAATAATACTTAGCATGATGATCATAAGGATAGAAGTATTAATAATAACAACAACAGTAGTTGAACTGATAATGATGGTAGTATTTCTAGTGACAGTTTTAACATTTGTAAAGTGCTAATGATGTTGCTATATAGCTGGTAATAGGGTAGAGAAGGATATAAAAGTTTGGTGTCTGATAGAATAACAGAATAACTAGCAGTTATTAGTCCTTGCAGTATGATAACTTTCTTTTGACTTTGATGAATTTATCTTTTATTAATGTTGTATTAAAAGGTACTAAACTTATCTCCTGTTTAGATCTGCTATTTCCAACTTTTGAAATCCTTACTGTATACAATAGCAGAAATGAGAAGATTAACCTTTAACACAGTGTTATTCTCTACTTTCCTTTCCACTGCATTTTTTTTTCAAGGCTCCTCTGCTACACTACTTAATTTCAGTCATTTTCTGTTGCCATAGCAGGATATGATAACACAACTTCATAATTCAAACATGCTATCATTCATTCACCTGAGTCACTTGCAGAGGTGGGATAAAATTTTTGATTTGCAAACAAAATCACCTCCAGAATGTTAAAAATGTTGAAATGCTGGTAAATTTTTTTCACAAACTGAATCTAGCTGAATTAGTAAATTTAGTTTTAAATTCATGTCTTCTGCTAATAGGGCTTATCTGTATCTGTTGTTTGATATTTAATGTTACAGATGTGGCAATGAGCAGACAAGTGTATAGATTTATGAAGTGCAAAATGAGTTTTGTTTTTATGTAGATTTTTCTCTTTTTTTTTTTTTTAGAAAGAATGGTAAAATCATGCTATTTAGTTTGCATCACCATTCAGAAAAAAATAAAGAATATAAATCAAAGTTAGAAAGTTTTTACTCATCTATCAAAGAGCAAATCTTTCATAAATTCTATCATCAATTCTTTCATGTTTGTTGATAAGCATATTATCAAAAATAGATATTACTATAGCTAATTTCATCTAAAGGTTGCTATTTAAACTTTAGATAAGCTTTACTTGTATTAAATTTAATCAGTTCACCTATTTTATGTCTATATAAAGTTCCACCAATTCTTTATTTATTAATGCTCACCAAATTGTTCTTTGAGTACTTATTAAGGAACAACATGCACATCTTGCGCATCAATATATGCAATTACTAAAGTCATAGGGAAAACTGTTGCACTAATTTTCTCAATAAGGAAGACCTACTTTCTTTATAAATTACTATTTGAAATTGTAGTTTTTAAGGGTTTGGTTTGGTTTGTTTTACAGCATATCAACCTCAATGGGTTATTTAATGCCGACAATTTCTTTTTGCTGGTAATATTTTGTTTTGCCAAAAATCTATTTCTGGTAATATTTTTCCTTCAAAAAAGTATTGCTGGTAATATTTTCAAAAATGTATAGCTGGTAATAATTTTTTACAAAGTATTTCTAGTATTAAAACCCATTTTTACACTTTCATAATGTTTTTACTCCAGTTTCAGGGTTAGCTATTTGCAGCTGGGACCCTAACAGGTGCTACCACCCCGGGTCAGGGTGGACCTGTGAACACCAACAATTAAGAGGTGGTTCCATGCTCCTCAAAACCTCCTGATTAGAGGCCTTGCTGTTGGACATAGTTTATCGTCATAAACAGGAATTCTTTGAATAACAAGCAAACATTATATCCAATGTTTCAGATCCACTCTTTAAAAGTTATGTAGAGCTTTTTTGTATGAATTAGGACAATGTTGATATAGCCTATAAGAAGGGATTGCCAAACTTCCTGGTTTCAGTCAACAACTTCGCACACTCTGCAATGAATTGTGAAGCATTTACTTATAGACTTCATAATCATCAAGCTTTTCAAAAGTATAGACTAATGTTACTATGGTTGCAAATTAGTTACTTTTGGCCACAATTAATTTTGACATTATAGTAACTATATGGTAATTTTTTTTCAAATGCTTTCATCTTTGACAAATAGCAACTTGAAGTAAAGAATGAAGCACTAAACTCCTTGATATTTCGATATGTGCTTTTCATCTTTTAAATGTAACTTTCAACAGATCTTAGAAAATGTAGAATTTTTAATGATAATGCTCATATACCAATATTACCATTCCCACCAAAATTTCCTTCTTTCTTTGTTTGAAATATTGGATGACAAGCTTAATTTTTGATAAGAAAAAATTGGATTTTAGAAAGAGATGGAAATACTGATTTTTTATTTTTTTTATTTGAGTCAATAAAGAGAAACCATTACTAATTTTGATGTGTGTTAATTCATCACCAACTACCGTTATACACTTATCTAAACATTTGTGCATATTGAGACGGCAGTGCTGAATAGAGAGCTAAACTCCCAATTACATACTTGCCTAAGTGTCAGAGCTAACGGGACTTTCTTCATAAGCTTGTATTATACACTTTAGACGTAAAGTAATGTCTTTGAAAGTCACACCTAGGCACTTATCAGAAAGGCAGCTCAAAAGGTGGGGCTACTATTAAACACTTAACTAAGAGTTAGTCAAAAGGTAATTGGTTTAAAGTTGGTACTAATATTGAATCCAACTAACACTGACTTTGGTCTTCTTTCTAAGCTTTGCTAATTACCTTTATTTAATCTCTTAGCTATCAAAATGGTTGTTCACAAACATGTAACATCAGTTCAGTCTCAACTTCTTGTACAGGGACTACGTAAGTGGGATAGCTATTCTTCTTTTATTCTTTGACAGTGAGGATTCCCTTATATACTCTTGAAAAGGTATTGATCCACTAAGGTAGCCACAACAAGTTGGCCTACCTACTTGCCTGACACTGGTGTGGACAAGTTTTTCAATAATTACCCCTGCATACTTATTTGTGCAAAGGCTTGACAGTAATTATTGTCTTGTAAAACTGAGCCATCAGCAGGAATCTGTATAGGAAAGAAACAACATTACCTTTTCTCTATCTGCATGATGCTTGATGGCTTGCCATAAAATGATCCCCACCTGTGCAGTTTTTCAAGTAGTTCAGGGCATGTGACCTTTTTGTCATTTATAGGACTTAAGATTTCCAAGTTAAACTTGTGGATTTTTTATATGAGTTTAAATACTTTATGGTTTTAATATATAATGGTTCTTTTTTTCTGGATTTCTTTCACTGACTTCACTATCTCAAAATTCCTTAGGAATAAGTTATGGATTAAGCAACTATATTTCTTTTATTAATTCTATTCATATTGGAGAAAATGACTCTTCTTCACTATCATCCCTGCAATAAAATACATAAAAGGAATAAATATATGAGAAATAATTGTACTGGATTTGGAATAAATGTGTTAGTGCCTTATTGTGCTTTTCTTGAGACTAAAGCCATGGTTATTTCAGTTTAAATGCAAGTAACTTAGAATAGTTAACAAAGAAAATGTAAGAATATGACATAAATATGAATGTTATTTTTATCTTCAAGTGAGTAACCATCGAAATTATTTTTTTATTCTTTTTTTACTTCTAGTATTTCATGTTAGATTAATCACATTTTTGATAAATTTAACATTTATTATTATTATTATTATTATTTGTTTTGATTTGCTGTGTCATACAATCATTTACTAAGTCTATTAGCTGAGACCTAAAGTAACTAAAAGTTTTTCTTAGAAAAATTATTTCAATAATTTCCTAAACATGTGAGCAGTAATTGTTAACACTAATACTTTTGCATAAAGCATAGTAATATGCTTGTATAATTTCCTCATAATCCTGTCCATTTATTTGTACAATCATTTGTTAACCATCATTTATAATCATCCATTCTCATTTATTTAGAAGAAAAGTACCAATAATATATTTTTCAGCCCCAGTCTGGTTTCACTACTGAAGTCATGATCCTTGGTAAGCCACAAGATGGCTGACGTTTAGAAGTAGGTTTTCATTAGTTCTATTAATAATTCTAATAATTAATAATAATAATAATAAATAGTTAAATAATAGAGTTCAGTAATTTAAAAAAAAAGTATTTATAATTTGTTGCTTCTTTAAATTAAAGAAGAATATGTATTGGTGAAAAAGGTAAAAAAAACATCAAAACCCTAATTCTGATTAAAAATGAACTGCAACTTTGTTACAGACATACAGTTTTGAATTTTTTTAAATTCACACACAGAAAAATTATTCAGATAATATTTAATTTTCAGCATGCTTGATTTTCTTTTTATGCATGTTTTCATGAAGGATACTGTGGATGTCCAAGCATATTACGGTCAGAACGACAATATAAGGTAATAGAAAGAAAAACAAATTGTTCACACCCCTTTTATTGTTTTTGTATAGTTGATAAATCCAACAATTAAGTTTTATTTTGCTTCTTAATTTTTTTCATGTAAATATTCATCTCCTTTAAAAGGTTTTAGTTTGCAGAATAAAGCTTTTTTTGGATAAAAAAAGGAATATTTTCTTGCTGATAAAAATATATTAAGTATGGCTACATTATATTTTTAAACATTTTTTTGTGTAATGTCTTTATAAGCTACTGCTTATCTTAACCATATCCTAGAAAATCATAGAAAACTATGAATTTAACTTTTATTCCTTTATGTTCTTTTTGAAGCAAAGAAGTGAATCTTTAATTAAATGTGGCAATACCAAAACCATCATTCTTTCTTGACTGGTCTGCTTTGTCCTTTCTTCAGAAAAGATGGCAGAATAAAAAGGATGGAATATGAAAATTATTCGCATGAGAAACAATGGAATATCATTACTCTTATGCCAATATTTCTATTGCCTTATGTGTGCCTGAGACAGATTTTGTTTTTCATTCTAGTGGCTGTTATCAGTATCCAAGTTTTGCTTAAAAATACAATCTCAAATACTGATTTATAAAGAAAGCAGGTTCTCTTTATTGAGAAGATCATAGTAACAATTATCCTATGACTCCCACAGTTAATTGATGTATAAAATCTGCTATACCTCTCTCTTTCATTCTCTCACTCTCTACATATCAGAACGTGGTTGGAACATAGACAGCCAATCACAACCTCTTATTAATCAGTGATTAAATTTTGATTACAGTATATACTCATCTATAAGCTGAATTCATGTATACCTGAATGTGACCCTGAATGTTTTTGCATGAATTTTAACCCCTCCAGAAAAAATTTGCCTATGTATAGTGCAACCAGTCACTGAAAATAAAGGATTTTTAACATCTTCAAAAAAATTATCTGTGTATAGTGCAACCCCCTATTTCTTGCATAAAAATTGATCAAAAAAAATCTTGCATTATACTTGAGTATATAGAGTATATAACAGTATAGGTGGTCACAAATCAGAATTTGAAGGGACTCCGATGCAAATTTTTGTAGTTCCCTTTCTCAGTCTTGCTGTTTTCTTGATGTAAATACACAGTTCTGTTTATATATTCTGTATCATCATCAAATTAAATGTGAAAGATAGCAATAATGATGAAACACTAAGATTATATATGCTGCATGAATGGATAAATGCATCTATAAAAGAAGGTTGAAAAAAAATGAACCTACTTTCTCTGAATAATAATTTGGGGAACAATCAAAAATGCTGATAATTATTACTTAAGGTTGGCAGAGTTGAGTGCACATATGGCAGCATTTATTCTTTTCTAAAGAATTTTCTTTCTTTACAATACTTGGCCTGCAAGAAGAATTACTGTTAAGTGGTTCATCAAACACCTCAGTAATTTTCAAGTGGTTCATGAATAAAAAAAAAATACTGTTAAACACTGTATTCATAGATTCAAAAACATACAAATACTCTATATTTAACCCTGAAAAATATATACATTAGCATGTGCAGGTACATTCATAGGTAGTATTCTATAAGCATTTCTCTCTGGCTTTTCTACCCTAAGGTTTATATATTATAGATTAAAAACTGAATCACTTGAACCAATAGACTTGTTAAGACTTCTAAAGTTTCTTTTGTTTGCTTTGAGATTGCTAAGTATAAATAGGAAAGAAATATTTTGCTTCCTAATCAATTTCTTCATATCATTTTTGTCTTTTCTTTTCTCTCATTTCATTCCTTTTTTTTATTCCCTTTTTTCTCTTTCAACTCTCCCTCTCTCTCTTCTTTTTGATTTCACATTGTTGCATACTTTGAAAAAATAATCAGTATTTTTTTTCCAATAAATAACGGTGTATACTTTATTAAAAAACATTTGTCCACTTTAGTTTCAATCAGTATGTTAATTAATAAATAAACGCATCACACAAATCTATTATGCTATTTTTGTGGACGCAGATAGAAACTTGTTTGAAAATGGAGCACAATTTTTCTGTGAAATTTGAATCTGAACTTAAATTCTCTTGCTACCTAGGACTTTAGAGGTGAAGAAGATCATTTTTCTTTTCTTGAACTAAAAATAATTTTTGTAATTGATCCTTCTGTTCTAGATCAGTGGACACTGATTTGAGGATTATCTTTACTCTTTTTTGTTGGTGTCTTTCCCATATACTGAATTCAGATATAACTTTCCAAAAAGACAAGTGTAGTAAAATTGCACTTTGGAAATTTGAGAATTTCTTTAAAAAATGTTATATTTTTTATTTGTTTGTGTAAAAGTTTGATCAGGCTAAAATCTGAGCAACATTTTTTACATAGCAAATTTGAAACTTTTCATTTCATGATTTTCACTTGAATTTTATGTTAGTCTAGTGAAAAGTACTCTTTAGCTTTAAATATTTTCATAAAATTGTATTGTTTTCCACAATTTCATAATTTCAGTATATGATACTTATCATTTTACTCACCTTTATTTAAAATTTTTATTAGGTCATATATTATTTGATAAAATTTAAAAACATTTCTCCTCATGTTTTTTTAATAATTTTAAAATTAAAACAAAATAAAGTAATGTATTTTAGTGTTTAAGCAACAAAAACATGTTTATTTTTTGCATTGTACTTGAAAATCTTTGTTTTTTTGTGAAACAAACTATTTTTTCCTGAACCTGGCATGTGATATTAAATTGTTTTGTATTAGTGTTGTCATGTATCAGTGGAGAGTATCATGTCTTGAATAAACTGATGATGATTTAGGTCAGCCCAGGGACACATGCCAAAAAGGTCAAACTTGATATGTGATCATTTCTTGAATTAGTCCTTAAAGTAATATATTTACTACTACTTTGAAGGTACATATTGGCCAGTTGATATTACAGTGGGTATTTGCTTCATACTAAACTTTATCAATGTACCTAATTGTTTTATCTACTATGAATACCATATCAGTAACACTTTCAACCTTCTTTTTGGTTATCAGTATTAAAACTATTTGTTTATTATTTTTAGAAATTTGAATGAGGCAAAAACTATTTGAATTCAATAATACTCCAATTGTTCAAAAACACTTTCCTTTCTAGACAGTTTTCTTTTTTGATCTTTAATTTTTCTCAAAAAATATTTAGGGTAAACTGTCTTTATTTTTTTTAGACTAGACATTATCTCAAAGAGCTTATAGCTTTGCTAAATATTGATAGCCAAAATGAATATTTTTATTCACATTTATAAGTTATTTGGAAATCACTTTGGAGTCAATTGATGTATATTAACATATCCATTGTAAGTATGAAGCAACAAAATGCATACATGAAAAGTGTTTTGTTTAACCATTATTCTTAATTTTCTGTTTATTTCTTAAACTCAGTTTGCCTTTTATCTATATTTTCCATCTCCCAACCGCTTTGCTTCCTCATTTTCAATTCTGCAGCATTTGCATGTGTACCCCTTGAACTAGTATTATTTGTGGGTAAACATGCTACATACCAACAACAATGCTGGTAGACATTTTTGTTTTCTTTCTTGTCTTCTACTGGATGGAAAAACAACAGCATCAGTCATTACTTTCCCTCTGCTTCCCATTCAGTCAGCTTCTACCCAACTTCTTCAGTTCTTTCTCAACTTACTGAAGTGAATTAAGTCCTCTGCTTTTGATTGGTCATTTGTTTAATTATTATAGTTTCAGCAAAAATTGCATCCATCCACACACACACATACTTGTATGTGCAGATATGGTGAATGCTGTATTGCAATTATTACAGTTCAACAGAGACTTAAAGACTGCCAGACAACAATTGTTTTATTGTCTTGGGTGGCAGGGCAAATGAGGGTGGGGTCTGCTGTCTTGAGCCAAAAGTTGAAGAGAGGAAGATGAAGTGAAGGGTGGGTGGGTGCCTGGCCAGGAAAGAAGATCCAGGTAGCAAATGAAGAAGCAAGGTAGGTTTGTTGTTGTACCAATGATCTGCCCTCGTTAGTGCCCGTGTGCCCACCTGCTGCTGCTGCTGCTGCTGCTGGCTCCCAGCAACATTGTATTGAAAAGTAAATGAAAAAGCACAAATTGTTCAGTCATTTGGTACATAAGGAAGGAGTGGGGATAGTGAGAGGATGGGCAAAATTTTTAAAAATGTAGCGGTGAAGTTAAAAAGAGGAATAATATAAGAATGAGGACAAGAACAAGAAATGTGGAAGATGGACAAAAAGAGAAAGAGAAGGCAGGAGAAGCAGTTGTAAAGTAAAACAAGGGAGAGAAGTAGGGAACAGAGAAAGAGTTAATAAATGAAAATCTTAGAAGAAAAATAAATATCTACATGAAGGACAAAAAGGAAAAAAAAAATACATGCATATGGGAATGGTTCATCATAAGAGAATTTTGTTTTATTTATGAAACTACTAAATAGATGGCAGTTGTAGTAGCTTCCTAGCCTTTGGTAGACACTAGTCAGATCAGGAAGATTACAACTATTGGAATAAAATGGAGAGAAAATTAGAAAAAATTCTTGGCTATTAGCATTAAATTTTGTCACATTTAGACTGTTTAGTTGGCATTCTGTCTCTCTCTCTCTCTCTCTCTCTCATACACATAATCTATCATATATAATCTTGTGTGTTGTAGTTAATGTAAAATAGAAGGAAAAATAAAAATAGAAAAAAAAATTGCACATTTTTCATTTTTTGCATCTTTTTCTGATTTATTTGATTCAAATGTTTATATGAAAATATCAGTATAAGAAAAGACTGTTATTGGTCTTATTTAGTGTTAGATTTAGGTTTGGTGAAACCCTAAGCTATAGAAAGAGTGGAGACTTCTTATAAAAAGAAAAAAAAATATGCCAGAAGGTCTCATGTAAGAAAATATTTTGAGGCCCCTTCAGATTGTAAGGTTCTAAGAATCAACTTGTTTATCTCATGACAAAATGTAGCATTCAACTTATCAAATAATAATCATACCAACGTTTATTTCTTTAAATCTGACTTTGCAAACCAAGTTCCACTGGGTTGGTACACTATTTCATTTCCTTTGAAACTCCTTAAAAATAAAAAAAAATAATATATTGTATAATATTGTAATACCAATAGATCAAATATTTCCAGATCATCTTGTCAGCTTTTGTCCTCATCAAATAAAAATCTATTAAGCATTTGCTTTTATCTTATTTATAATAAAATTAGACCTTGAGCAATTTCTTTTTTTTTTTTCTTTTTTTTTTGCTATTAAAATACAGTTTTTAATTAGTTTATACATTTGAACATTCAGATTATTAAAGAAATTTAATATCAGTTGCCATTGATATATTTGTCGGAGAAGAACATTTAGACCGCAAGATTGCAGCTTTGCCTTCTACAAAAGAAGCTTGTAGTTTTTTTGCTTGTTTGTTATTTTTTTTTTCATCTTAAGGTCAGAGGTTGCCGAACACACGAATATCAAGGTGAGTGAACAGTCCAATTGTCAAATTATGTCTACTCTTGATCCCTTACTATGAGAACCAGTCATATTGTCTTCAGAGAGTTACCTCCCTTTATTATAGCTAACGTTAAAACGACAATTTTTTTTTTTCACTTAGGAACATGCATTCCTCTTTTTTGTTAAAATAATAACCACTTACAGGCCATGCTTACAAAATAATTATATCTGATACTGATTATTTTTCAGGCTTTGTATTGAGAATATATCTATATATTTACCAAAAAGGTACTCATAAGCTACTATTTAAAATGTTTACCACAGTGTTAACTGGGTAGATGTTGATTTACATAGTGTTTAATATTTGTCTTGTATATCAATTGGGAATATAATTGTGACTTGATCAGAATGGATAAAAGTGTATACAAGATAATATGCTCATTGCAAAAAGATCAATAGGATATTTACAACCCACTGAAACAGATATTTATGGATATGTAAATATAATTATAAATAGTTTTTTTTTTTTTTTTGTACAGTTAAAATCAAAATTAATAAATTTGCCTTTTTCTCTTTTCAAATTTAAGTGAAATCTTGATATTAACAACTTTGCAAATATTTTGACCTCTAAAATGTACTAGTTTCCACAAGTATGCAAATAATTGCAATCACCCATGCATAGCGTTTAGCATGCATCTACAAAGAAACTGATACAATAAAGAAAAAAAAAACGTTACATTCACAAGCATTCAATAAGGTTAGACTTTAAATAATTATTTTACAAGTGGGTAAATTTCTCATGGAACAAAAATTATTTTTGTAATTCATTCTGTTCCTAGAGATTTAAATGAAAAGCATACTTAGCACTTATTAATTTCTCTTCTCTTCTGTTGATAGCTGAAAAGTTTTAGTTTTAGGAAATGAGTTAGGCTGTTTTATTGATGGCCTTTTCCCAGTATAATTTGTTATTCAAAGTTCAATATGTGTAGCTGAATCTCTTTCTATTATTTTATAATATTTAATTTTTGGTGGACTTAAACACATACTAAAGAATATGTTACCACAGGACTAAAAAAGAAAATGTCAGATAATAACTGAGAGAGAAAGTCTATAAAAGAAGGAAAATAAGAAGAGAGTCTAACTGTGAAATGAGAGAAAGAAAATGGAGGAAGAAAAGACTTACAAATCAAGAAAGATGTGGCAGGGCTTTCTCTTTCTAATTTGTATAATTTTATAAAATATCAGAACAACAGATAAAAAAAAAAATTTGAAAACTGTTTACTACTGCTAGCTGCACAATGGAAGATGTTGAAAAACATTTTCACTCTGTCTTCTTTTCTATCCATACATTATATCATGTCTCTCTCTCTCAAATTTATATCAATTGGTGATAGTTTGATAAATTTATATTAAATTTACTATTTAAACCTATCAAACAAGTTGATATATTTCTGTTTGCATTTCATTCTTTCAAACATGGGTTTCTTTTGTAAAGTTCATTATTTATTCATAAAATAATAATCTCAACAAATACATTAAATTAGTTTATTTCCAAACCTATTCCAACGACAGAAGAAAAAACATTCTAAGTAGTCCCTCGTTAATATGGATTTATATAAAAAGTGCATTGAGAAGTGAAACAAGATAGCTAAAGCAGTAGGCCGAAAACCTTAATTTGTCTCCCAGAAGAAGTTAACAAACATTTTACTTTATTTTTCTTTTCTTTTTTTTTCTTTTTTTTTTTGTATCATCTTTTGTCTTTGTGAGCCATAGACTCACACGTATACATTTCTCTTGCCATTGTTTTGTCAAAGTACTTGCTGTCTAATGCACTCTATTCCAATGTGAACTTTCCCAGGAGTTCCACTCCCAGTCATTACATGTCAGCTATCCTAATTTATTCATTTTACTTATTCTTTTTGATTACCTTAATGAAATGCAATTTCACTTTGTCTTAAAAACCTATTCACCCATCAGCCTTCCATTGTTTTTAACAATTATCTTTTGGTCAAATTTTCAACTTTAGTATACAAAATACATCTTCTCATTCAGTTGGTAAAAGTTCTGGTTACTAAAATCTAAATGATAAATACATATTGTTAATTTCATGATTCAAATTTTCCTATTGATACCTACTTCTTCAAGGTGTGTTCTGTCCATATGTCTGCAAATAATTTGCTGTTACAAATTAGTAGTTTTCATTTTATTAACATGGTTGAATGAACAAAACCAATGTTTCACTGTTGTTGTTAAATTCAAATACCAGGTCAACAATCAATATTTTACATAGATTTGACATTAATTTATTTCCATTCAAGTTGGAGAAAAAGATACTGTGCTATAGTTTTATTTTTATTTATTTTTTTGCAGATGTTGATTGGTTAGTCACTTGTATTTACACACACACACACACACACACACACATATATATATATATATATATATATATATATATATATATATATATATATATTCTAGCAACAACCAAAAATATGTCTGGAAATACTGACCTATAACTACCACTGAGTTTCATACTAATATTAGTATTACAACTCTGTTTTGGTTTACTTTCCCATTTCAGGTTTCTTTAGGCTATAGACATTGAGCATTGTTGTTTTTTTGTTAAGGTACATCACTATTTCATTTTTTTGCAGGCTTTATTTAGTCACGGTTTGTTTTTTTATACTTTCCTTTTACCTCTTAGTTGGTTTGTTCTGAGATACATACATACACACACATATATATATATATATATATATTTATCCTGGGTATGACGATAAACTACATCCAGCAGCAAGTCTTCTCATAGGGAGATTTGAGGAGTGTGGAACCACCTTTTAATTGCTGTTGTTCCCAGGTACACCCTGACCCGGGATGGTAGCACCTGTTAGGGTCCTGGCTATGGGCAAATAGTGCCTACCAGGGTGGACCAAGCTCTTCAGTGTTATAGAACCCGACTGGTCTAGGAGATGGAAAACTCTTACACGAAATGCCTGAGGTATATTGTCTGCTTTGTCTGTGGCATTTATTTGCACCAACTGAGTGTATCAATAGTTCCAAAAAGTGTGGATGGTTCTGCACAAGCCTTCACCACTTTAATCAAATCACTTGTGTGGGTTTTCTGGCAGTTTACCATGATTCATTCATTCTTATTTCAGTTCATTTGTAATGTCTTAAGTGTCACTTAAGATTATTACACAAAATTAACTGTATCAATTAAGTTGGCAGATCCTCATATGTTGAAACCAACGAGAGAGTCCATCATTATTTTTTATATCTATATAAAATCATTATTTTATATATATATATATATATATAAAATAATGATGGACTCTCCCGTCGGTTTCAATATATATATATAAATAAGTGGTGATGAAAAATTCTTGGGCTGACCAAGAAGATCTTATCTGTAAAATTATGGTATTTGATCATTTAGTCAGATTTTGGGAAGTAATTTGTACTGAGAACTTTTCACTACTTGCTTTTGTGTGTCTGCTTGTTTGTTTATATATATATATATATATATATATATATATATATATATATATATATATATATATACACACTTGTTAATAATTGTGTCCATGTGCATGAATGCATTTTCCTCATTTGTCTTCTTTTTTTTAATTTTTTTTTGTTTGTATTAGAGTTGCATGTATAAAAGATAGAGAAAAGGAAAGAAAAATGTTAAAATACACAATCAATGTTTCAGAAATTAGGGAAAAAGAAAATCCCAAACAACAAAATGATGAAAAGATAAAAAGTAAAGGAAATTGAGAAAGAGAACTGAAATAAAATAATTTTGTTTTTGAAAACTGTAACTACTTTGAGTGAAGTCTGGTTGATTGGCAATGCTAATTTATTTTGCTAAGATTTTGTCTTGCAATGTCTCTTGTGGTATTGCCTGTTTCCCTACTCTTTTAGCCTTAGGCAGAATCTGGAAAGGCAGAGACTGCAACACAAATACTAGCACAAAAATAGTCTTGCCTTGAGAATTTTGTGGTTCTGATATGGAAGACATTATGCATATATTCTTGTCTATGTATATGTACATCTATAGTTATTTGTATGTGTAAGTACCCAGTTTTATTTATCTGTTTCTCTTGGTGTTGTACACTAAAATTCAGTAGCCATATTTTTGTATTTTTGGTTCTTTCATCTTTCAAATGGCAAAAAAGTGGCAGTTAATTTGAAGTTGATATTTTTTCTTTTTGGTACTTTTTAAAACGCCATTCCACCTGATGCAAGAAGCCTTTCTCTTCTACTCACTGATAGAATAAAGTTTTTGTAAATATTTTTTATATTTTAGTTGTATAATGATAGCTTTTAGTTGTTGTTTTTTTTTTTTTATCCAGACAAATGTTATATGATTTGAAGTAGAGCAGTTGTATAATTTCTTATAGTGAAATTAAGTTTTTCTTTAATAATCTATGAAAAAACACAGACATTTTTATCCGAAAAATAAATTCTTATCATATAACCTCAGATAAATATATACCATGAGATTTGATAGTGGTCCTTTATTTATTACTGTGCTGTATAAGTAAGGGACTCATTTGTTACCAGATTGTTTTTCTATTTCAAAAGCATATTTCCTTCACTAAAACATACACTTTAAAAACATTCATGCTTTCTTGAACTTTTATTCATACTTTATAAATACATTTAGATTGATTTAATACATAAAGTATATTCTCAAGTATAGTGTCAGTTTTTATGATCAGTTTTTTATGCAAAAACTAGTGGAGCAGGGCACACTATACACAGGTAGTTTTTTTTTTTTTGAAGAGGTTAAAAATCATGCATTTTCAGTAACTAGTTGTACTATACACAAGTAAATTTATTCATGCAAAAAACTCAGGAGTTGCTTTATACTTGAAGTTGGCTTATATACAAGTATATACAGTAAATAATTACTTTCTATTTATCTTTTGGTAAAACTTATTTTCAGGGCTTCTTGAGCAATAAAACAAGCAACTAATAAAAACCACTTATCTCATTTTGATACATGACTTAACCAGTTAATAGTGGAGCAGAAATAACTGCCAAAATTTATACTTACTTTTCAACAAAAGCAGTTGAATTATTAATATAGTTCAATTGAAACTGTCCCTTTTATTAATCCAATAAGTTCAATAAAATACAAAATTGCTGAAAGTTTTTTTTTCTTTAACTGTTGCAAATAAATGTATAAACTTAGTCCCCAAATCTTCTCAAAGGAGTATGCTTAATACAAGACAAGATAGCGCAGTCTACTTTTGAAGCCAGCTGATTCTCTTGCTATATATTTAGAGAATCTTTATAAAATCCAAAGAAGAATCTGTGATGTTATTGATCCTGACCCGGCATCTTGGCTTTAATCACTTTCACATTGACATAATGTAGCTTTTTTTGTTCCTTTTCTATAAATGCTTTTATAGTAATTGTTTGGATTGACTTTCCTCTGAGGTACCTAGACCTTATGAATTTCAGCACAGTACTAGTTTGGCAACAAGGTCTCATCATCCTACAGTTGAAATGTCTAGATCTAAGTTCTATGTTAACAGTTATTGCTTGTAGAACTCTCTTCTGGCTTCTTGATTTCCATTCATGTCTGATCTTCAAAAATATTTTTAAAATTATCTACTGTCTTAATTCTTGTTCTTTTATTGTTTTCTAGCCTTAATAGTGTTTTTATTCACAAACACTCATTAACTGCTTGGGTCTTAGTGACTTTATTGCTTTACTTGGGGTGAAATGATTCAAAAAAAGAAGTCTAATGCCTGAGGTAGTTAAAAAAAACCTGAGAGAAAATATTTGCTTTTAAATATCTTGGATGAATGTTTTGCCTTTCTCAAAAGAAACAAAATATTCAAAAGGACAAACCTATTCTCTTAACTATCATATTTTACAATTCTAGCAATTTTCCAAACCCATTTCTGCTTTTGGGAGCTGGGTCATTTGAATTCATGGGAAGTCATCATTATTAATTACACTGTTTTGCTTGGACTGTCCAATTGGCTGCCATGTTTTCAATTGGGAAGATCTGATTGGCAATGTTAGTTGTGGTAGACACACCTGACAGTTAACCAATGAACTCCTTTTCATCAATAGTTATTTAAAAAAGTGTTTGTAAGAGTGGTGTTGGTATTATTATTAGTTATAATAATAATAAATCCCCACAAGCTGCTATCTCTGCAATTATCCTAAAGTAATGTGCCTTCAGATTTTTACTCTTGTTCTGTCTAAACTCTATAACAAATGCCTTACTGCTTCTTACTTTCCAGCTTGTTGGGAAATTCTTTTATGTAGCTTCTGTTTTTAAGAACTTTGGTTAATCTTCTGATCCATTGAATTATCATTGTATTAGTCTTCTATCTCTTTTAGGCAAAGTGCTAAACACTCTAATCAGCTCAGAGTTGGTTAAATATCTCACTTTGCACAACCATTTCTCAGACAAATAATATGCCTTTTGCTTCTCTAGGTTAACAGCTGAAGTGTTAAAAGTTATTACTAAAAGAGTCTGTCAAGTTTTAGATAAGAACAGTGAAGATTGGTCTGTGGCTTTAGATATCTTAAAGGCATTTGATAGAATTTGGTACACTCATCTTCTTCACAAGCTCAAGGCTAGTGATGTCAACTGCTGAATTTTTATTTGATTCAATCTTTCTTAACAAATTAAGCAATGAAAATTGTGTTGAACAGACACTCTTTTAGATCCTATAACTTTAATGCAAGTATCCCCATAGGGTTCTATCTTTGGACCCACTTTGCTTTTTTATCAACCTTCCCAATGCCATCAGTTCCAAGCTTGATATTTATACTGATAGTACAGCTGTTTACTTCTGTCTTAAGTCCAATAGGTTGAAGAAAGTAAAACTGGTAGTTGATCTTGAAATGACCTTCAATAAGTTGTTATCTGGGGCAAGAAATGGTTTGTAAATTTTAATGGATTCAAAACAAAACTGCTGTCTTTTAGCCATCTTAGAAAACCCTTTTTACTTTCCATTAGTATGGCTGATGATAACCTCCAGTAGAGCAACTCATTACACCTTCTCAGTCTCCTGTTTTCCACTGACATGAAGTGAAATAGCAAGATGTAACCATAAGTTCTATTCTAATAGTTTCTTCTCTTGCATTTCTCTTCTGTGGAACTCTTTCCTGGCTTTCTACTTCCCTGTCACCTACAATCTTCAAAAATTTAAATGCAACATTGTCATCTTTTCTGTCTTTCTGAATCCTGTTCTATTATTGTCATTTCTCCTCACTAATATTTCTCATCTTCTTTCACTCTCAGTAACCCTCTTGCATCTTAGTGGCTTTGATTAAAAAAAAAGAAAAGAGTAATAATAAGAGACTATTATAGAAGAACATGTTTAATGTACTAGTTAAAGTGAGGTATACTGCCCATGAAAATTTTATATTTACTACTACCCAAAGGCAATAACACCTGCAAATATGTGTATGCCAAAATCCTGTTCTCAGTAAGAAAATAAGAAAACTCAATTTTCATCCTTGTTATTCTATGTGACATTAATTCTTTCATCTTTGTACTACTCACTGCTTTTTCTGACAGACCACCAAGTTATGATTGTATCTTTACAGGTAAATATCACAATTTCATTTGCATTGCTACTTCTTCCATAACTTTTTCCACCTTTCAGCCAAACGTTACAGCTTCATTTCTCATTTGTAAATTTGACACTTTTCTTTACTTAAGACCATATTAGTAAAATTACCAAAAATTTTTCCAATTTCATTTCAGTTTTTCATTGGTTTATTAGTTTATGCATGTTATTTTAGTAGTTTTATACTTCTTTGCTTTCTTCTTTTTTTAATCTTACACTGAGGATAACTTTGTTAAGAGTACTCAAGATGCTAAATGAATTTAATTCCTTTCAAGATTTTATTACTTTTTAATGATATTGTTTTCCTACTTAAAATATAGTTTAGGTATTTTTATTCTCTTCTTTAGAATTTGTGTTATTTCCATTAGTTTCTCCAAACAAGGATTTGGCAATATTCATATTTCTTTTGTGGTTTCATTTTTGTGCTTACAAGGCAAGTAAAAAGTTCCTAATTGTTATATTTTGTTAGACTTGTGCTACTTAATCAATAAGAAAAATGGTTGGAAAGCTTGTTAGTTTTAAGCAGCCAAATCCTCAGTTGTATTGCCACATTATTTATTGCTAATTCTTTTTTTTTTTTTTTTATGAGACTTTGACATGCTAATGCAGTTCTATAAATGCTGTATGTAGAGTTTTGTTTGTCTGGTTTTCTATAGTTTATTAGGCATTACATTCTTAATGTTAGAGACAGTAAGAAAGAGTGCATCATTTAGGGTTTGGTGAGACGGACTCCCTTTTCCCAACTGAAAGGTACTAAACAACACTATTTTGTTACATAAATGTGATGCAATTAAAATTTACAATTCTTTATCTGGTACGGATTGTGCCCACAACTTTTCTTCAGTTGTTTAATTACCTTGATCAAAATAAATGAGAAATATATTAAAAAAATGCTTTCTCATATATCTCTTGGCTCAAACGCATTTATCTTAATGCTAAACAAAAATAATTCCTCAAAATCCTGGTGGTTTTTCATCAGAGAAAATAATAAAATATATTTAATCTGAAAAGGTTTTCATTTGCCTGTAGCCAAAAGTTGTTTACCAACTCAGAACTCAAACATTCTTCCACATACAAAAAAAATGTGTCTCTTGTTGTCTGTTATGCATGTCAGGAGTGATGACTTTGCAATTTCCTAATGGGACATTTTTTTTAAACTTGCTTCTCATAATTTAAGGTGGAATTTGTCTGCAGTTATGTAACAAAGTTGATGAAATAGAATCTCACTTTTATTTTGTAGAATAAATCAATAAAGATGGAAAACTGAAATGAAGAAGAATAATTTTAAAAATGAATTCTCAGAATCTGCAAAATGATTTTGAGTAGATCAGTCTAACTAGTTATTGAAAAGCTATCTCTGCGATTCATGATTCTGGTTATAAGTTAGATGACTCTTAAACATTGTCTCAATTTGCCACTTCTTTGACTGTAAGTTAGTTTACATGATTTAAAATATGATTTCTTCAGTTTTGATTTTATTATTTTGATCCAGCTCAATTACTTTAGAGAAATTATGGTTTAATATAATGTGTGGAAATGGCTGGTGCTAAGGTTGGTATCAAAATTCATAATAATAAATGTTTAATAGTCAAGCTTTCGCTTTTCCTCCCAGTGTAACCTCCATTATTTCTTTATATTTCTTTTCTTTCTCTACTGCTCTGCCTTTTCAAGGGCTTCTCTGAATATCTTCATTTTTATTCACCGTTCTACAAATTTCAATGTTGTGAATATTATATCACAATCTCATCTCTGAATCAAATATTACAAAACACTCTTTTACTAAATTCATGTTTTTAACATTTTTACTTTTCTATTTCTATTAGAATTATACAGGGTTTAAGGCAGTTTCACAGATGCTGAGAATGACTAATATATACAAATTTAAATGTTATATACACTCATCTGTTCTAGTAGTCAGTTAAATATGAAAATAAAAAATTAAACAATTGAATTTTAGAATATGTCTTATTTTGAAACTTGATGATAGAAAATGAAAAGAAAGAACAAGAGAAATCATTCAAGTTTGTCTCAAGTATTAGCTTAATTTATGCAGAGTATAAGTCAAATGTTATTCTGTTTGTCTGGAATTCCTTTAAAATAAAGAGATATTGAGAATGAATAAAAAAAAAATGGAAGTGATAAAAAGACAGAAAAAGAGCTCATATTTAAGAAGCTCTTGTGGAAATGATAGTTCCATTGGCAGTCTCACTAGCCTCATTGGCTAGTCCATATTCTGTGGAAAAGATTGATTAATTCTTCTTCTTGAACCCTGTCCAGTTGTTTTACAAAATCAATGGGCTTGAAAGGCTATGTCTCATTTTCAATACTGACCATCATCAAACTCAAACTGCAAGACTTAGTAGGTGTGTGGGGAAGGTAATACATAAATACACAGAAAATGTTTTTTTTTTTCATTTTCTTAATTTCCATGTGCCTCACTTCAAACTCCATGCTTTTCATGTGTAAGTAAAAGTAGACATATAAATGATCAAGTACTTGTTTGTGGAAATTAACTGTAGAAAGATAAAATAATAAAAAGAGAAATTCTATGTTGATACAGGAATTTTGATTATATATATATATATATATATATATATATATATATATATATATATGTGTGTGTATATTTTCTGTTTATATGTTTTATACATTTTTTTATAGATACAAATATTTAATTAAATGTTCTGCTTTATAATAAACAGTATTAGCAACATTTACTGGCCTGAATATCCAAGAAATAATACTGTTTATTATAAACAGAACATTTAATTAAATATTTGCATCTATAAAAATAACATATAAACAAAAAAATATATTAAAATAATTGTCAGACTTAGTCCATTTCATAATGTATGATGTCATATATATGTGTGTGTGGGTGTGTATGTATATAAATGAAAAAACAAAAACTGTTGGTGTAACCAATGTAAAACTTGCCAAAAGAACTAAATACCCTTAAACAAGAGAAAATCTTGAACAAGGATAGCAATAAGAAAAAAGGAAAAAAGAAAAAAAACCTCAAGGCAAACACCTACCTACTTAATGTGTATGCGAATACTTTGTATTTGAAATCAAGCACACACACACACACACACATATATATATATATATATATATATATATATATATATATATATATATTTCAAAAAATCTTAATAAAAATTTATTAACTGTGTATTTGAGAAATGTTCTTCTCTGTCAGGAATCGAACCATTATCCCCCCCCTTGTAGGAGAAACCACCATTTTGATCTGGTGCACTTTACTGCTCAGCTACAAAGAGAATCATGGTACAGAAAGTAAAGTCACCAAATCAAATGGTGGTTTCTCCTACAAAGGTGGGTGCAGAGTCAATTCCTTTCAGAGAGCACATCTTTATTAGTATTTCTCTAATACTCAGTGTAATAGACATAATAAACACTGTTTAAAGTAAAAATAAAAATGGGTTGCCTATTTCAAATAAGAAATATTTACTATGATAATGTTTGGAATAATAAAAATGTCAGATTAAGAATAAATCCATTAATTCTTTGGAATAAAACGTATGTCTAATATCAGGATTTATTGGCAGATAAATGTGCAAACTCATCCAGAGAATTCTTTTGATTTTTGATTGAATTCAAAACTATTGTGACATGTCTATATATTCTTTCCATTATCATTTTCTAGTAAACATTATGAAACTGATTTTTACAGAGTTTAATAGACACCAATAAGAATATTATAATAATAAAATTTCTACATTCTGTTTTTGGTTAGCAACTCAAATGATTTATTTTTATGTTTGATTTTTAGTTCACTATCTTTATAGAAATCAAATATTTTTTTTTATATTTTCTCATTTTGAATCCACTTCTGAAATAGAAATCTTAGAAGAGGAGCTCATAAATGGAAATGTTTACTTGTCTTCCCATTAAAATTATAATTATGATGAACTATGAAATGAATGTCTGGGAATTATGCCAGTATTGGTCATATGGGAATCTTCTAAAAAGCTTTTTTTCTAAGCTGAAAAATATAATTTATATTCTCAACCAACTTTTAACTTCTTACTGATCTGGAAGAAATCCTTTTATTTTTATTTTTTTTTAATTTCATTGAAATTTAAAAGATATAAAATGGTGATGAAGAAGCTGATGCTTTGATTAAAGAGAGTAAAATGTCAATAGACAAAAAACACACCATTTACTGAAAAATAGGATTATTTCAAATTTGTTCTGAGTTTTGCTGTTCATGATCAGGGTCAGTTCAAAAGTCTCGCACCCCACCAGTCTATGATACCCCACTCTCAAATCTATGATATGGAGGGTCTTCCACTCTACTATATCTCAATTCTTATAAGGTAGTATTCATATGAAATATACATTTTATTGTAACCTAATTATATACAATAATGTATCATATGCAATATGTGAACAATTTAACTAGAAAAATTGAAAATAAATACAATGTATCTAAACACAAATCAGAGATATATCATAATAGATCATTTCTCACTGGGTGTCCCATACTTTCGGCCTTGTGTCACATCTAAGCTACGCTTAGAAAATCAACATAATAGATCATTCCATCTTAAATCAACAATGTTTTGCAGCAATTTTTAACATCAACTAATTTATTAAAAAGTTGAATAATTTAACACATTCAATATTATGGATAAAAATAGTAAATTTTATATAGTATTTTTGAGACTTAGCATGAACGAAACAAATTGATAGATTTGTCTGAAAAAAAAAAACAGAATGATGTCAAATTATTTACATTATTCGGACTATTGTCCTCATCTTTGTCACCATATTTTATTTCTTCAGGTGTTTGGAATGTCGAACTGAACCCTTTATTTTGCTCACTGGGGTAGACTGTTCTAGTTCCACGTGCCATGTTTAATAGATGACAGTTATCAGTTATCTCCTGTTAACTTCCCTCTGAAAGTTTTCCACTGCTGTAACTGGGTATTGAACTCACACTCTTTGGGTATTGTCACTGGATCTAACTAATGCCTTTCTCCACGGTGCCATGTGTCCTTGAAATATAGACAGATAATGATGTCAAAATCAGCAAAAAATTTTCATCCTTTAATAGTCAGTTGTACTTAGTTTAATTTGTAATATATATAAATGTAAGTAAAAAACAAAAGCAAATGTTGATAAGATAGCGATGGTCACAAAGCACTGCCTGGGGCTCCCAATCAGGCTTGGGTCCCACCCAGTCAAGGCATTCATGGGTAGTATGCACTGGCCCTGTTTATGATTTTTCTTCTTTGAATTTATTGTTTTTATGTATTTTTGCTTGTTGATCAAACATACACATTCATACTAAAACATGTCTGCTTTATTATGAATAACTATATTTATATGATACAGCAATATGTTATATTATACCTTGTTATATAGTTAAATGTATATTACTTGTCACTTCCCCACTGAAATGAATCTAATCATAGAAATATACAAATATATCTATGTTCATATCTATGATATCCTCTTTATCGTGTGAATCTCTGATGAGTTTGTTATTATTGATGTAAATTTGTTAAATGTCATTTCTCAACTAACACACAAATATCAACATGACTATATAGTTTTAACTTAGTGAACTTTGCATAAGACTATTAGAAAGGATCAGAGTTTGTTGGCCTCTCTGCTCCTGTCCCTCCCATTATAATCCATCATGGACTTGTGCAGCCTGAAATTCAACATCTTTTCACTCTTAATATTATAATTTTATGTACTTATTTATGGCAAGTACATCTACAGCTATATCTGTCTGTGTGGGTGAGTAAGCACTCACACTCACAGATTTGAAATGAGTTCAAGTAGGTTTATTGACTATATGATTGTCTATAAGAAAAGTGATTAAAACCAGTGCTCTTCCTCAAAATCATAATCTAAAAATATTTTCATATTTAAAAATCATTTTGTGAAATATGGAAATACTGAGTTAATAGAAAAAAAAATCTCCTAAAAATATATTCCTTATTTATATTCTTACAAGTCTCACATCCTTTACAAGTCCATGAAATTAAAAGTGAGGGTTAACAGGATCAAATCAAAGTGCAGATAGTAACATCTCAAATAAAATCCAAGCTAACCTTCATGTTAGATTGATATGCTCAAGAATGTGCATTCATCAATGGAAAAAAAATTCTAACGTCTTAAGGACAATACCAATTCTGACCTGGATACAGGTGTATGCAAGAGAGTAATAGATATTCTAATAAAATGTTCAATGTTTTCAACCATTTGATGATAGAGTAACACTCATACTAGCATGACATCTGTTTTTGAGATTTAAATGGTAATATATGCTGCAATAAGTTTCATTTTGGTGGATAGTCCAGAGGAAGAAAGTGTCTTACTTTAAAGGCCCACTTACCTCTTTCTTTCAATTAGATCTGTTTTAGAGGGGTCAGGCTTTGGTTCTTTGTGGGGCTAGATGGTCATTTCAAAGAATTGTACATATGATGAACATGACAGTGGTGCACAGTGTTAGCAGCTGTAGTCGAATGATCATTCCTACGCCTGTTAGACCAGTTCCTGGATGAACATGTATTGAGATACTCATCCACAGATCAGAAGTGTAATTCCCAGGAGTATCAACATGGTTCACTGGAAAATCATTTAGTTGTTGTAGGATTATGGGAAATCTTGCCTATATCCAGAATCCCATATATGCCACAGTACTATCATGAATGTCTCTAGTGGTGCTGTGAAATGGTCACCTGGGAATGGCATTCTGCGTTGTTTATTAATAAGAGGAGGTTCTACCTTCATGAAAGTGATGATGATTTATACCTGTGACAGATCTGTGGAGCAACATCTCCCAAAGTGTATTTGGCCATGACATACAGGCCTAACTCCTAGCAACATGGTGTGGGGTCTTACGTTACAATTCTTATGATGTTTGTAGAGGGAATATTAAATAGTATCATGTATATCTGATATATTGTTCAAATCATTCTGCTGCCATTCCTGTAGCAGTGTGCTGTTCTAGCAGAATAATGTCCATTCACATAATTCCTATACTGCTACTCCCCATCTGCAAGATGTTTGACAGTTCCCTAGCCAGCACATTCACCAACCCAGTTTCTTATTGAATATGCATGAGATATGATTAGATGACACCTGACTCTTACATTAGCACACCTAAAACCTATACTGTATTGTATTGCACCAATGACTACAACAGACATGTATTTAAGATGGTATTTGCCATATGTAAGATTGTATATATACTGGAGTACAGGCCTTCATTAATTCCCAAAAAGTGTGTACAGTGTTTTTTTTAATCAATTCACCCCAAGCAAGGTGATAATGCCACTAGGATGCAAGGTGTTACTGGGAGTAAAAGGGAATGACAAGACTTTAGAAGGAGCTGGAAGCCTAATCCTAAACAAGAAACAAGGGATAAACCTCTACTCCTGTTCAAAAGACTGGGGAGGAGTGTGAACCAGATATGTATTAATAATGGGATCAGAGTACTCTTGATACACACCTTATTTTGGAACCAATACACATATCTCTATCTGTGATCATTTACTGTAATACAACTATATTGTTTGTATTTTTAATCTTGAGACAGTCCAAATGACCTTGACAAATATCTAAAAGACAAAGCATGTAGTTGACATAATCTTAGCATAGTCAAATGCTATATTAACCAGAATAAAAATATAAAATAACAATATAAAAAAGAGTATATGTATAAACAAAAATGAGAAAAATTTTAGCTTAAATAGTAGGTATATTAAATAATATTAAAATCATACATCTTGTTGGTCTTCAAATGTTAAAACTAATAAAAAAGATTGTGGATCTTATCAGGTTGAAGAATTAATAAGGAAAAATAATCATCTTCTATCAGTCTTCTCTCTAAATCAAATCACAAATGTAATCATTTGGGTTTGAAGATGGGTTAAAACCCATTTCTATTGATAAAAATTAATTTCCTTAAATATTTAAGTGAGATTTATCAAATGTTAGGAAATATAATAAGTTTTATTTTTAGTTTTCACTGGAATATGATAAAATAAAAGAGACAAAGTAGTCTACAATGATGACATATAATGGATTAAGTGAGGTATCATATAAATCAACATCAATTTAAAACTGATTACCTCAACAAAGTTTATCTTGATGTTTATTAATTTGCACACAATGTATGTCCACAACAATGACATCATTTTTTAATTTATTTTTAGCCCATAAAGTCAATCAACAGGTATTTAATAAAAGCGTATGTAATTTTTATTTTATTCAAAAGTATTGTTTGCTCTCAAAAGTTTTCAAGTGGTCATTAATTTAACTGATCTAACCTGTAATGAGTAATTTTGTGACCTCAAGCAATTAGCATGAACATACCTTGAGAGAATTCTCAAACAAGCCCATCTAAGGATACGAGAGAGTGAGAAGAGGACAAGACTGCAACTCCCAGGATAAATGTGAGTGAATATTACTGACCGCAGATCAGCTTTGTGGATGCAAGATCGACAGCATTGTGTGTCCTGCTATTCTCTCATGCATTTTACCATTTAGGTTTGGGAACTCTCTCACAGGACTTTCCACATGCATCTCAACATTGTATGATATGTTTGATCTTTGCAACTAGATTGACTTCTTTTTGCTTTTTCATCTTGATTTGCATATCTGAGAACTTCTTTGTTTTTATGGAGATTCATAAACTGATGTGAGACTTGATATTTAGGAATTGTTCTCTTGACCCAGTGCCTTTGGAGTGGAAGAAAAAAAAAAAAGATGAAAATGTTGAACAACAAAAAGAAGAGTGTGGAAATTGAAGCAAAAGTAAAACTGGGTGGTGGTGGTGGTGACAGAAAACAGGGAGAGAGACAGAAAGAAACAGATGATGATTATTTGTGAATCAACTTCTTAATATGTCAGTCAGTTAGCCACATCCAGTGACCTTAGTTCATTTACTACAGCCAATAATGATAAATATAAATGTTGACCTACTAACAGGTTGGAGAGGGAAGGAGTGACACACTAACTTTTGTATTGAGGGGAATTTTGATAACTTTATAATTGCTATTTCCATTTGAGCTTGTTTGCAAGACAGAATTTCACATTGACTTTCAGTCTCTTTCAGTGAAGCTTTCACAGAGCCCTAACTGAAAGTGAGATATTTTCTGTTCTTTCTTCATTACTTGTCTTTCCTATTTCACATGCATTTCAACAGCCTCTACAAGTGTTGAGAAGAAACCTCATTTTGGTATTTCTCCATCTTGTCATCATTCTCGCATATTTGCATCTCAGTTATAAACGCAGATAATCAACAATAAAAAGCTTCATTTGCATTTAGTTTGCACACCAAATAATATACAATGTTTTTAAATTGCAAGAAATTACTCACTTTTTCTCTAGCAGAGAATTAAAAGAACTTTTTTAGTCATTTTGACCAAGTTATTTTATTGAAAATAAGATAAAAATAAATGATGCTATTTGGACATTTTTTTAAATAATTTAATTTCCAAGACACTATTTTCAGGGTTATCTAATTTAGTTATATACAGGTGCGATGGTTAAATTGTTGCCATTTTATATTTTTAATTTCATTCAAGCACGTTGTTTGTTTTTGATTTTGTCAGCTGCAAAGTATAGTAAGGTCAGTTGGACACCATCTGTGAGAAAAATAGCTCAAATGACGCAATTCACGCTGCCAGAAATTTGGAAACGGCATGCTGTACTGCTTGGCATTCACACTGGAAGCTCCAATAAAAACATTTCAAAGTGTTTGGGTGTCAATCTGAGGACAGTGCAGAGGATTCAAAAAGAGTTAGATGAGTGGTAATTACAAAGGTACGGCAGATTGGAAAACACTCTAATCATTCTGATAAGAAAAGAACACCTAAATCTGTTGGTGAGAGCCTCAGACTCAACACAGAGGCCTACATCAAATACTTTGAGGAGGTTAGTGCTGCTCTGGGTGTAGAAGGTGGCTGCTGGAATTTTTTGTGACCACATCACTCTAACACCCCAGACTGCAACCCCCATGATTATTATGTGTGGGGCACAGTTTATCAACAAAATTACACCAAAGATGAACTGAAGGCAAGGATTATGGCAGCATTGACCAAATTAAACAAAGAGACTCTGAAGTTGTCTGGAGGCCATGGTTGAAGCTAATGGGGATTTTATTGAATAAATTTACTCTTTAGTAATTCAAAATATTTTTGTGTAATTTTGGTAAATGTATCTGTTAAAATGAGATATCAGTTTTCATTTTTGTGTAATTTAGATGATAATTTATCTATTGCACTCTGTAGAATAAAGTGCCCTCCATATAAGAGGAACCATGCTTAAGTGGAACTTTAGTTAAGTAAGAGAATTTATTATTCTCCCAGGTTTTACTATATCAAATATGTTTTAATTTCTTCACTTAAGTGTGATTTTCAGTAAGCGGGATGAGTTTTTTTGCAATGGTTGTAGAGTTTCTCTGTTTTTGAGACTTTAAGAACATTTTGTTGGATTCAGTTTCTATTTTCATAGTCTAACATAAAAATCTTTTTGTAAATAAATTGCAGTGCAAACTTTTGCTCCACTATTCTGTTATGCATAATTATCTGACAATGTTACCATGAATATTGCATGTCTCTGCCTTTTTTTTTTTTATTCTTTTGCATTTTTCTTCATTTGTTAACTAGATCTCTACCCTCATTATCCTAGGCTTAATGCCTTGATTGAAAACTTGAAATTTATCATAATTTTAAAAACCATTGATAAAAGATATAAATAAACACATTTGGTTTCACAACATGATATTTATTTCCTCAAATGCTTTTATCTACTGGCCATTGACATTAAAACCATTTGGCTATATTGAATCTAAGAGTGCTTTTTCATGTATTCTAACATTTGATAAGTGACACTTTTCTTCATCTGAGTTCACAAGCCCCACTTAAAGTGGGACAAATTCTTATTTCCCCTGAAGGTCCCACTTATGTGAAGTATACAATATAGATGTATAAATATGGTTTGGTTCCTAAATGAATGAATATATGTGCAACTAATATAAACATTTATATGTGACATATTACAGAATACATAACAATTATTAATGCAAATGTCTATATCTGTGTTCAAATTATGTACACTGATGGGAGGCATGTACTCACAAACTCCTTTTGGCTGCTGATTTTTTTATAAACATAAAATATTGAACAGTTGCCAGCAATTGCTGACTTTGAAACCATGGCAGTAGATCTTAATTAGTTTGATGAAACTGACAGTTTTGCCAATCGGTCTTAATTAATATCATTGAAACAAAGCCATAAATGGAAAAGGGAGATAATAAATGGAAAAGGGAGATAATAAACAAGTAATAGTAATTACAGGCATTGATATGCATATGGGTACATATAATAAAATCTTTTGCGAAATAAACATGTATGATACTAACTAGGATAATTTTATTTACTTAAATAAACTTTTAATTTGCCAAAAAAACTATATACAGATTTGATGAGATGATGAGAATTTGTCTTTATCTATAAATTTGATTGCAGACTTATACAGTTTAAGTTACTATATCTTTCTGTAATAGTACTACTGAATAGGTTAAAACACTGGTGTTAGTCATGCATCTTCTAAACATTAACTTTATATGGTATAAAGTTTGTGAACTATTTTCACCACTTCAAATATTTTATTTAGCTGTTACATGAGTATCATTGCAAGTAATTTAAGATGAGACAGAGTTACTGAAAATTTCTGTGTTTTTAGTCTGAAATTAAAGCTGAGCGTATAACTGGTACTGCAAGTAAAGGTCCAAGTATATTCACCCGAAAGAATTGTGCAACTTTAAGAAAAGAAAGGTGAGAGGAGGTAAGAAGACAGAAGCTGAATGGAAAAGATAAAGAGTAGAAAAGTCGAGTGAGAATGAAATGGAGAGAATCCGGCCTGGCTCTATGTCAGTAGTGACATTCAGTGTATCCAGTACTGAATACAGAACCATAGACTGTTTTGACTGTTGTAATAAATTCTCAGAAATAAAGGAAAAAATATAATTCTTTCTTTGAGTACTTTCTTTGGTTTGAATGCATTCTTAAGATTTCAGAAAATGTATTCTTGTGTTCATAAACAATATCAGTTAATAGTTTATTTTGCATTCTTACCCCAAATGCATCAATTCTCAATTTTTTCTCTTTTTATTTTTTGTATTTAAAGTTGAAAATATTATTAGGTATATTTATCTATATAGATCCAATGTAGATCATATCTTTTCATTCTAAAGATCTTTTAAAACATCAAGAACTTTATTTCCTTTTCACTCATCACTTACTGCATTTACTTTCCAACTGAGTTTTGATACATTTGAATTTTCATTATTTTTTAAAGGCCTTTGTATTCTTAGCCATCTTTAAGTTTGTGTATCTTGAAGAAAACACAAAAGATATATCGTCTTCCATTAGCTGACAATCATTGTCAACTGCATAGCAAACCCTCAGTTCCATTTGAGCATATGACCTTCCTCTGCTTGAAAAGGTTATCCCTTGATTAAATGTGCATGTAGCCTCATCACACTTTGCTTACTGCTTCTAGTATCATCTTCAAAATCAGAGTTAAATTTCAAAACAAGTCTAGAGAACACATGAAATGTTGATAGAAAGTGAGATTGGCATATAAGTGACTATATGCATGCTGCCAAGGTAATCTGACCCTTAATGCTTAAGAATATACTCAATCCAGATTAATAAAGAAGCTTGAATATATCTTTAAATTCCAAAGACCACTTCACCAAGCCTCACTTTATCATTGAGGAGAATGTTTTGTAAGTAACTAGCTCTCCTTTTTTTGATAGATAAAAATGAAATTTCAGTAAGAAGTCATTGAAATGCAAGTAGTGTGGGCTTTTCTAAAGTGTTTAATATTATTCTTTGCATTTTATTTTGAATAAATAGGACATGTTTTACAGGAATCTCAAAGTGATTTTAGAATTCTGTAAAAATAAATAACAGTAATAAAATGTTACTAAAATTTTAAATAATTTTAACTGTTGATTTTTTTTTTTTAAATAAAATTGGTGATGTTTTTTTGTGTTGTTTGAATTACATTTCAAATTATTTTGGTAGTCCATTCTTTTAAATTCTAAAATAAGAACGCTTCTATTTTGTTCTTAAACTTAAAGTAATTTAAATAATTTCTTTTCCCCACCCATGAGAGTTTATTCAGACTCAATATAAATAATTAAAAGCAGAAAAAAATGTAATTTTCTTGTGAAAAAATTTCATTAAATTATTTTTTTTTACAACATATCTACATAATATTTCAATTTTCATGTATAGATATATACAACCATATATTATTCTTTTATCATTAAATTTGGCCTTCAAAGATTAAATATATATTGCATTAAAAGTAGATCAATGAAAAAGTTTTCAATATTATTAATATTTAATAATGATATGTTGGTGTGTTCATAAATCTATTTCTTGGTGATATATGAATGATTACAGCACTGAGTTCACACATACTAAACTGTTTGATAAAACGAACCAAATGCTTAACCTTAACTTTTTTTTTTTTTAACAAAATAGCTGCTAGTACAATTATCTACAATTAATCTCCCAGGTACAATAACGTACAGGGCACTCTGACCTTAACAAAGATAGGTTTCTCTGTCTAATACTAGAAGTCTAGTCAATCAAAGTGTGGAGGAGCAAATTAAGTACAAAACAAGCAAACAGGTAATAAAGTTGTTGATTTTGTTGATTATTTTAATACTTTTCTTATTTCACCTGCACTGATTGAATTTCTCATCTATCATTGTCTATATGTCTTCCTATAGAAATAGGGCACAGTTGACTGAAGATCAACTTCCTTATCTGACTGTTATTTTTTGTTTGTGTGCATTTAAAACCTATTCTCCTCATAGTCAGAAGAATTTTGAGCTTCCCAATACACAGATGACACTTTGTTATGAATCAATGTGTGTATCTAGAATAAAAAAAATTGTTAGTATTTATTTTATCTGTTTGGTATAGACATGTTTTTCTAAATTTAGATCAATTTTAACCAAATCGGATATCTTACTGACCTTCACTCATTTGGTTCTGACATCTGGGAAGAAAATCTATCTTGAGGGCATTAAAGGAATGTAACTCATTTTTCTTGTCTTGAATGACATCATAATGCAGGTGTTACGTCAGTTCCTTATCATGTCATGTCACTTTTATTGACTTCACTATTACAAAAGTAACACTTAATTTCTTCCTTGTCCTGTTCACACTTCCTTCCTAATACCAGAGGTCAGTGGTACTGAAACTTAGATATAATTCTTTGATCATTTGATTATAATATTAACAACTGAACTTAAAATTGTTGGAATATCGGTCCTCATCTAATCACTGATGTCAAGCCTAGTCAGTACCTAGATGGACAATCATTTGGGAATATTGACTTAAAATAGGAGATATATTATTAATTTATCTATATTTATCTCTCATTTCATCTAATTTCTGTTTTATATAATCTAAATTGTAACATATCTGTTAGATTCTTTGCAACACTCATCAGTATGAATAAAAACTGAAGTAAAACTATTTAAACTGATTTCAAAAGACTTATAATTTTTCATGATAACTGAATTATTCATTTCTAGTTAAAATATTGTCATAGAATTATGAAAAGAAAAATGTTTTAATTAACTGAAAAAAAAGATTTAAAAAGAATACATTTTAAATCATGTCTCATTGAAAAAACATTTTATAAGTAAAAAAGAACTGATTTAATAAAGGGTTTTCCCTTGTAGAAGACAAATCTATGAAACAAATGAAGTTATAATCTTTTTGTGTTAATTTAACATGTACGTATAGCCATGAATACTAATAAGGCAGCAGTAGAGATTTGATGTGATAACAACTTTTATTTATTTTCTACACTTAACATTCAAATTGACTTAGCAAGTTATGCTACTCAACTGAAAGGTGCCAAAATAGTGAAAATTTTTGGACTTCCAGTAAAACAAATTGAAAAGTTGAAATACATATTAAATATTTTTATTCTAATGTTTCAGGATTTAGAAAAATGTAAACAGATGTGATCGGAATATGTCTTTGAGAAAAGTGTAGAAATAACAATTAATTCAAAGTTGTATTAGTCTGTGGAAACTGAAAATAACTGTAGAAAAAGTTTTGAAAAAGAATCGTTGCTTACATGTTTTTAAATTTATAATCAGATATAGAAACTGATTATTTCTAAACCAAATTCTTTCTATTTAATGTATTTTCTTTGTACCTTGTTTTGGTTTGTCTTGGGGGAAGAATATTTCATTTTATGAGTCTGACTGTTTATTACCAAAATGGAAGGGAAGTATGAATTGAAAGAGTACTTGGAAAATCATACACATTCCTTTTTTATGACTTTGAAAAGAATGTACAGAAAAGATATCTGCTCAGATATCCAGGATTGGGGGCGGGGAGATGATATCCTGTTTTTCTATGATATAAACAAGTAGCCGTTTGTCATATTTATCAGGCATTAACCTCCTTCTTTCCTTCTTACCAATGGGTTTCATTTTCCAGGAAGGTTCCAGCTTTATACCATTTCTTTTAACATCCAATGTCTTTGTTTTCCTTTTCAGGTTAAGAAATCTTTCCTACTTTCTCTCTCTCTCTCATTCATGTGTGTGTGTATGTGTGTGTATATATATATATATATATATATATATATATATATATATATATATAGGGATTTTCCAAGGGTAGCTTAGATGTGGCACAAGGCCGAAAGTAGGGGGGGACACAGTGAGGATCAAACTCATTACTCAGTTGTAATTGTTCTAACGAGACAAGCTCGCTAACCATTACACCATATCAAGATGCCCCCCCTCTCTCTTTCTCTCTCTCTCTCTCTATATATATATATATATATATATATAATGTGTGTATGTGTGTGCATGGGTATAATATATTAATTATGTATTTATTTTGTGGTAAAATCATGTTTGTGTAATCTATATAAAATTATCTATAAACAGTACAGTTTACACATTGAGCTTGCATGTAAATTCATATATATTCAAATCTATTATCTTAATATACATACAACTGATATGAATAATGTGATGCATATATAATACATAATGATGAACAGTGTAACTTATTGGGTTTGTTTTTGTTGTCTGTTAGTAGACTCACCTCTTGTTAGGAAATTATAAGCAACCTAGTCTCAATACTAAGTAAGTAATGAGATGATCCATTATTATAGTTATGTGAGGTATGTTTGGCACTCCTTGAAGAGGTTAAGCATCATGATACCATAACAATAAAATTTAAAATATTAAAAAGTTATATAAAATTATAATGTGTACATAAATGTATATATGTGGGCACTTCAATATGGTGTAATGGTTAACAAGCTTGTCTCGCTACATCAATTATGACTGAGTAGTGAATCTGATACTCTCTGTCTGAGCCATGTATTTGGCTTTGTGCAACATCTCAGCTATGCTTAGAAAACCACAGTAAATGTATTTATTTGCTAAAAACCTATCTCGTACATATTCCCATGTATCTGTTAATTTTTTTCTTGGGTTATGACTAGTATATAAGTAAGGGAGAAATGAAAACTTACCAACAGAACAGGAAATACTGATAAATATGAAATTCATAGTCATTCATAAAAAATGAACAAGTTATGCAAATTAAGTTCATACATGATTTTACTAGCATACTTTCATCTTCAGTACTAGAAAATACTTGTGTAATCAGACAGTTTATTTTTACATCATGACATTTCGTCTTTCTCAATCATTCCTATAATTATATATTTTGTGGTGGATATTTCAATACATTAAACATATCTTAGATTTACATTTATTATACATCCTATACTATTAACAACCCTTATAAATGGTATTCCAATAACTTGGACCGATTTTAAACTTAATTCACATTTAAAATCAGTTCAAGTTATTGAAACACTCTTTATATACATAATATATAATATATAAATGCTGCAACATATTCAAAGTGTTAAAGATGTTTTTATAATATATATTAACATTATATCTAAATACATCTATACAACACATATGCAGTTTTCCATCCATGTTCAAACTTCCTGTAATCCATTTCACTATTTGTACTTTTACATTGTGTTTGTTTAATCAGATCATGACTGTATTTCATACTCTGACCTCTGTCCATTGTACGACAAAAGCAAAAGCAACAACAATGAAACAAAATAAAATGATTACAAATTTTGAACTGAACAATTTTTACGGCACAAAAAAACAAAAACCATGTGATGCAAAGGAACTGGAGATTATCCAGTCCTTCATCCTTCATAATGACTTGCTCTTGTTGCTACCTCAGCATTATTATTTGTGACAGTTGTTGAATTTACTTTCAACTGTTTTTTACATTAAATACCAGTGTGTGTATATATATATATATATATATATATATATATATATATATATATATATATATATATATAAATGAATACAGAATCCTTAAAACCAAATCCATTTGGTAGGTGATAGTTTATTTTGTACACTCAGCTGTCCATCTCTTCAGACCAAATTTTATAATGGATGCCTGAGGATTTTTAAGGATTCTGTATTCACTATTATATTGCTCTGTTCTTACATTAAGCTCTCTTTGGATTTATATCCTCCTTGGAATTACCCCTACTAATCATCAAGTGATACTATATATATATATATATATATATATATAATATATATAATGCATAGCTCTGTTTATTTGGATCAAGTAATGTTCTGATATATCTTGCCTTAGCTTTGTTCTGGTTCATATTTCTCTGGATTTTTTTCCGTTTTATTTTTTTATGCTTTCAGAAGAGTTTAAGGAATCTTTCTACTGTTACATATTTATGGCGGCTTACACTTATAACATATTGAAACACTGTTTCTCATACATTCATTAAAAGTTAAGCAACATTGAGCCTGGTCAGTTCTTAGTGACCACTTGGGAATATCAGATGCTATAAGCTCAATCGTGCAAGTGGTGTAATGGATGATGACTTGGAATCATTAATCATAGAACCGAGTTCCTATTCTGGTTAGGTTCATTATATTCACTTATGTACAAAAACCCTTGGGAAATGTATGAATCCACTTCTTCTTCCCCAACCTATGGGTTAATTATTAAGACGTTTATCTCTAAATTATTATCTCAAAATAAAAAAATTCTTACAATCTAAAAATATTTTCTGGCTTTAAATAACCTCCAAATAAGCCATAGTAAATGAATGAATCAATCAATTTATATATTTATTGAAGTGGTACAACATAATAGTACAAATCTCTAATTCTGCACCATATCATTTTGATTTGGGTAAAAACACCTTTTCAGAAGAACTATCCCAATTCTACAAGGCAATTGTTATATTAAAGCCTTACAAAAAGTGTGAATCCAATTTTCCCTGTTGCTACACCATAGACAGTAAAGGACATTTCATTTTATTGTAGAAATCAATGCAGTCCTTGAGAATTGTGTATAATTTGCAGAACATGCTTTTCTAATTGAAGCAGAAAATTTCAAAGATACCAACACTCATTTCAGTCAAACCTATATACTTTTAAATTTTGTGTGTGTGTGTGTGTGTGTGTGTGTGTGTGTGTGTCTCATCTCTTGAAGTATTGTCCACCACAAATGGGTACCAGAGGCTGCTGACAGGCCTTCTTTGTACCACAAAAATTTTCAGTCAGTCACCCTCATTGAATCAATCCATAGATTTAGGGTGGAGTAGAGGGAACAACTCTGTAAACTTGACACTCCTACCAACTATCAATCTGGCTTCAGTACTCACTAAGGAAAAATCCGTCATTTATGGATCTTGTAAATAACACAGACAAGCCTGCCACAGACATACAAATCTTTCCTGAATCATTGTTCATCAATTAAAGCCATGATATATAATATACAAAGAAGTGCTAAAATTTTCTTGGATTTGCCCACTTCCCAAAATTGATCAAACATTAAATTTTTTTTTTTTTTTGGAGAAGGGTTTCTTAGCTAGTTTGAGAACTTTTCAGTACTTCATTCTCTGTATATTTATTTTATCTTTGTGTGTTTTTCTATTTCACTAATTTCTTAACATGACATCTATCTTATTGAAGTATCATACTTAAAGCAATTAGTGTAGCAGCAGCTTTACTTTTTCAGTACTATCATGCGATACCAATGACAATTACTGATGATTGTGTAGAGACAGGGAAATTTGGATTCTTGCTTTTTGCAAGAGCATATGTATCAAACAATATAAAAAGCAGAAAACAAGAAATCACCCTCCTGATATCATTCATTGATTTCCTGGAAAGTCTCATAATGTTAAAGGAACTAGAAACCCAGTACTAAAGAGGAAACAAGGGATAAAACCTAATCCTGTTCAGAAGACTGGGGAGGAGTGTGAACTGGCTTGTCTATCATCCAGTTCACACTTCTTCTCCATCTATTGAACAGGAGTAGAGGTCTATCCCTTGTTTTCTGTTTAGGATTGGGTTTCTGGTTCCTTTTAAAATCTTCTCATTCTCTTTCACTCCTAATAATGCCTTGCATCTTACTAGCATTATTGCCTTGCTTGGGGTGAATTGATTAAAAATAAATAAAAAAAAAATCAAATTCACATACACACATATTTGCTTATATGCAAAATATTTTTTAAAGCCAGAAGCGGAAGATGTGTTCATTTGCATATACATTTGTGTGTGTATTCCTTTATGTTTATGAATTGTTCTTATGAAGATTTTTCCTTATGAAGTCTTTCACAGTGTAGGTGATGTTATTGCCCTCTACCCTAAACCTGTTAGGTTTTATTCCTACCTCCTAACAGCTGCTCCAACTAAGTTCTTGTTTTTGCTGCTTTTTACATAAAACTTTTTACTCTAATCCAAGTAAGTAATTATGGTTTTACTCTTTACCTAATTTACACTGAGAAGAAGCTTCTAAATTCTAATAACACAAAACACCTACACTTTTTCTCTTCTTTCCCAGAAAGATTGGGCAAGACCGATGTAAAAATTACATTTTTTTTTTTTTTTTACTTTTTACTGAAAATGAGTGTGGTTGATTGAATATTGAAATGTTAGATTTCAAGCTTGCAAGGAGAGTGAGAAACATTAAGAAAAGTAGAAGCTGTCTGAACTTAAAAATGACTGTTTGTCAGAGGAAGAAAAGCAAGAGAGAGTGAAATGAAAATTGAGTCAAAAGAAAAAATACATGTATGGTTCAAGTGCTACTATGTGATCTATGTGTGTGTGTGTATATATATATATATATATATATATATATATATATATATATATATATATATATATGCACCCACTTGCATTTCATATATTATTCTGTATTGCTTGTAGTTTTTATATGTAAAAGATACCCACAGCTGTGTATATATTTGATTGTATAAGTGGCTGTATATTTTTTAGTGTGTGTATATGTGTGTGTTTGATTTAAAAGGAAAAGGAGCCACCACCATCAAGTATCCAGCAGTGGTAGGAGTCAAGCTTTATCTAGCAATGAATGGAATTGTGTTCCTTGCTTAAAAGGATTCTTTTGTTGATTGATAATTTCTTTTCTTTGCTTCTTTCCTTAATGCCCTTTCACTTTTTTAGATTTTATTTTGTCAGCTTTTTCCAATGCAATCTTTAAGTTTTTTAAAATCTTTTAAAATTTCTTTAAAATTTTACAAGAAGGGCTGCTTTTAATCTCTTCCCTTCCAATGATATGAGACAGAGTAAGAGAGATCACTTTTGAATCTCACTAAATCTTGTAGACAAGAAGCCCAGATGGATGTCATCATCTCCCTGGCCCTGAATATAATCAAGAATGCGTATGGCTGCCATTTTGACACCATAATGTTTTAAAGCCAAACCTTTCTTGGCTATTATTTTATTGTATTATTTCAAAACTCCTTTTTTTGTCAACTTATTTCCACCTTTTTCTTATTCTGTTTTCCACCTAATTCAAAATCTATGAAATAGTGCTCTTATCTGAGTAAAAGGAAGCAGTTGGATAGAAATATGCTTGCAAGCTTCCTCTTATAGAGTGTAGATATCAACTTTTAAAAAACCTATTGCTGCTATTTTTGAGTTTGCAGTACTTGTGGCAATATTGAGCTTCAATTGTATCTGTGAAGTGATAACTGGACAAGATACCAAGTGAGAGGAGGAGGAGGAGGAAGAGAAGGAGAAGCAAAATTAGTAGTGAAAAACAGAAAAACTTTTTGGATCAAAATGCTTGGAACTGAAAGCTCAAGTAATCAGAGTAAGAAGGGCAATGATTGATTGTGAATATCCAAAAAGTGATGCTAAAATATCAGAGAATTTTATTGAACATTTTTACATGTCAGTTTTTATTATCTTTACTTCCCAAAATAAATTCTTTGGGATTCAGCTTTGACTTGGGCTTTATTTTGCTGACCCACTTTTTATTTCTTCTAAATTCCGCAAGAAAATTTTAAAATAAAAGACAATTAAATATAAGTTAATTGAATGATTTTAAATAATAATTTCAGGATAATGGATGAAAAAAATGTATAAAAAGATAAATTGTTGTGATTTTTAATTGACCAACAACAGAAAATAATAAAATTAGATTAGGTGGTGATAATTTAAAAAAAAATAATAATAATTTATTTCATATTAAAATACATATTTAAACAGATTTGTAAAATATTGCTTGTGTCTTTAATTTCAGATTTTTATATATTTCTACTGAGCAGCATGCAATAAAACAGTTTATATTATTTCTAAACTTTGGGATTTATAAGTCTAGCATTCATCCATGCCTTGATATATGCTGCTATTTATTTAGAGATCCGCAATAAAATCCCAAAAAAGATTCTGCAATGTTGTTGAACCTGGCATCTGAGCTTCAGTCACTTTCCCACTGCTATAATGTACCCAACCCCGTGCCTTTTCTTTCATGGTAATTGTTTGGATGGATATTCTTCTATGGTTCCTAAACTTATGAAATTAAGCACAGTTCTAGATTGGTGGCAAGATCTCATCATTTTACAGTTGAAATTGCTTGATGTAACCATAAATTCTATGCTAAGTTTCTTTTCTCACACTTTTTGTTCATGGAATTCTCTTCTGGTTTCTTGCTTGAATTCAACTTTGATCTTCAAAAATTTAAATGCAGTGTCAATCATTATCTTCTTTTTTCTTGTTCTTTTATTGTTTGTTTCTCCTTTTCTGATATTCTTTCATACACTTTAACCCCCTATTGCATCTTAGTGGCTTTATTGCCTTTCTTGGCATGAAATGATTAAAAAAAAAATTACTGTACAGGCCAATGGGCATTAGTGACACATGTATAAGTAAAAAAATACCTGGATGCTTATATAAATATTAGTCTTGTTTTCATATGATTTCAGTGATTTTTTTTTTTTTTTCACAGTAGATGATGAAGTTGAATTTATAACTCGTCTCCAAACAAAACAGTTTATTAAAAATATGTTATTTTATAAACTTTGAATTTTTGGGCCTTGTCTCTCTCCCTCCCTCTCTCTAGTTTCTAGATGGTCAGTCAATGAGAGAAAGAGATGCTAAACATGTCAGGTCCAGCATTTAAATGTAGAGTCTAATCAAAGAAACAAATATCACTTTTATACATAATTTCTGTTTGGCTGCTTCGGGTTTGCTTGTTGGTATCAGGCATCTTCTGTATTATGTTTATACTGGAAGGCTGTCACTGTAAAAATCACATCTACTTACAAAACCTCTTAGGATGAATTCAAGTGGTCCAAGAATTGCCACACTAGGCAGGACTGGTCAAGCTTCACTTGTGTTTCAAAGTATTAGTCTGATCTACAAAAGTATTGATATCAATATAGTCTGTTGCCACACTGGCTGGGCAGTAATTCCACTCTGCACCACTCTGTCAGGCAAATTCTATTTCTAATTTAGGATTAGATCAATCCAAACTTCAACTTTCTCGAGCTGATTACAACCTCTCAGCATTACCCAACTGCTCTTCTTTAGCTTTACAGCTAGTCTCATTGAATACTGTCCTAACATCAGTGCAATTGCTAGGTAAGTTAGCTGTCCCAGTTTAATGAAATATTAGAGATCATAACTTAAGTATTAGTGATGTATTGAAAAGAAAACTTACTTTTTGTAGATTATTGAGTTTTTGAGTCTGTGAGATTTGAATAGTTCTGAGCATTTTTATCATGATGCTTATAAAATAAATTTTTAATTTACAAAGTGTCTAAAAATTTGGATATGTTGGGAAATTTTTGCCATTAATACATCTACTAACCTTTTTTTATTCCAAATAAGAATTATTTATATCTTCTAATTGAGCAAAGTCATAAATATTGATAAAACCTATTATCTTAGCAAAAATAGATTCCTTATTTCAACAGGAATTTCAGTTGTTTATAAACTGCAGTAATGTTAACTTTTATTTGAATTTTGAATTATTGAATGACAACCAGATTTCGATTCAAGTTGTTCATTGATTATCTCCCTTTAAATTCTATTACTTTTGATAATCTTTTTATGGCAATCCAGTTTATGTTTAATTATTAGACTTAAGTCAGGGGAGAAAATTTTAGGTATATCTACTTATTTAGCTCACAACAATTTTCAAAGGTGTGGGTTATTTTTGTTGTTTTAAAATAATTTTCTTTATATTTTTCGTTAATATGTAAGGATATAAAGAGAGAATAAATAATACCTCTCTCCTTCACCATCATTGATAAACCATTGCTCACCAAAAGATTCTCCTGTGAACAAGCCATTACATTTTCTTGTTTTCAGACCCCACCATTGTCACTCTCATGATCTATGTTCTATCTGAATTTGATAATT
This sequence comes from Acanthosepion pharaonis, assembly GCA_903632075.3. Classification (NCBI taxonomy): domain Eukaryota; kingdom Metazoa; phylum Mollusca; class Cephalopoda; order Sepiida; family Sepiidae; genus Acanthosepion; species Acanthosepion pharaonis. The sequence continues at coordinate 943,307 of CAHIKZ030005179.1, read as the reverse complement.
GTAAATGGTTGCTCTGACTATATTAATTGCATCAAAACATAAACTCAATTTTCTTCCTACTGTGATTGAAACCCACCACTAACCTCAAGACATTACAAATACAAACACTCTAGTTCCTAAAAAGTGCAATAAAAAATGTTAGCTTATGTTGATTATATATTAAATTTAATTGCTTTCTTGTATAGGTGTCAAATTTCAGAGATTTAAAAAAAATAACCCACTGTAGGAAAATTTCCCCCAGGAATTATATATATGGCAACAACATTAATTAGAATATCAGTGATTGGTTCATATTGTTATTGAGTCTATAAAACAGAATTCAAATATGTCATTTGTTATTTAGATTTAAAAAAACATAAAAGAAAAAATCTGTCTGCTTTTCTTTTTCTTTTTAACAAGGCAAATATTAGAATTACTGTCGAATAACTTGGCCACATCACTCTGACAACCATAAATTAAAATGTTTGAATTATGAACTTGTTTTGGAAATGATGTACAAAATAAAATCTCCCTCCACTTAAAATTTCTTTCTAAAAACTTTAGTATAAAATTAGTGCTAAATAAGGTGAAAGTGTGCTGTTTGGAAAATGTTTACAAATTTTTGGTCTTATTTTTAAACCATATTTTTTGTATCCCTCTATTTACTGATTACTTTTTAGAATTGACTTAATATTGTATGACTCCAATGTGTAAAGGTATAAAACTTGGGACATGTTAATTCATGCAAGCGTCAGCTGGCTGGTCTTGATTTGCAAAATTAGTGCTGCAAGAGAAAATCAACTTTGGAAAATGGTTGCAGATATTGGTCAGTAGAACATTTTTCAGAATTCTAACCTTGGCAGTAATAATTATAGAGGAATATAAGATTTCAAATATCAATATCTAAAGAAAATATGAAACTTCTAATAGAATAGATAAGTCAAAAGATGTAGATCCATATTTATAAGAGCTTTTCTTAATTGTAACTGAACTCATTTATTATTAAAGATGTTTTCTATAACAATTGATACCACTTGAGATATCTATATATATATATGTGTGTGTGCTGTATGTATGTTTGGGCATCAATCTTTTTTAAAATATGCTTCATTGAATATGATAGACAAGAAAAATTTGATAAATTTTTTTATAGAATTTTTCTAATAGTCTTAAAATTTTTTGTTTGTTGGGTGTAAGGCTGTATAAAAATTGCAACATCTTTAGCCATTTTTGAGGTGTTTGTTAAGTATTGTTAATTTCTTTTCATAGGTGTCTGTTTAAGATGTAGTTGTGTGATGTCTATATAGTAGTAGTGTTTATTCCAAGCCCTGTGAAAGGGATGTGATTGGAATTCAAGTCAGCATCTTTCTATTTTAAACAACTTTTAGCACATTATTTCTGTTGCTAAATAAGGTGCAATTAGTATTGTGTGCCAGTTGTTTTATATATGTATGTATGTATGTATATAATATATATATATATATATACACACACACACACATGTTCATATGTATATCAGTAGGTTGGCCATCTAATGAAGAAAAAAGTATTTATTTTACATAACAAATATTTTCAGCATAATTACCTTCTTTGTCTTAATTCAGTGGTGAATATTAATCATATAAATTGAAAATTAGGTAATGAAAATTTCAGATAAGAAACTTAATTTAATGACTACATGCCAAGCTGTAGACCTATTGATCTCATATTTATTTAATTAATACAAAGCATATAGAGCATATGTAGAATAAAGTTTCTGTATTCCTAAGCCTAATGGTCTTGTTCTTGGTAAAAATATATATTCTTTATATACTTCTCTTTTTTTCTAGTTTGGTCATATTCAATGCTATTTTATTGTTTACCAATTTTCTTTAAATTTAAAAGAATGAAGTCAGAACCAAACAGTTGCTGATAGAGAAATTGATGATATTTATTATTGGACAAGAAGGAAGCTTCTTTATCAACCAAATTTATTAATTCAAGTTAATGGCAATGGTAGAGTAAAAAAAAAAATCTCAAGTTGATGCAAAAGAGTCTATTGTATAATGGAACAGTTATTGAACAGAATAAAACACTAATAGGTTGTTGTGTAGACATTTACAGTCACCTTTCAAAGGTATGTGCTTTATTTATGATAAATGTAGGATAAATATATGAAATTTCACTTGGAAAGTTTACTTTTGTACTAATATCAGTCAACAGCCACACTTCTGTCAAGTTTAACCAATGAATAAAGAAGACTCTTGTTCAAAAGAAAGAAAATATGTCTGCCAAATGTTTTTTATCTTTATTTTTAGTTGGTACGGGTATTGAAAACTAAAATTTTAAACTTATATTTGTGGTTACTGTATATTATTACATTTTATATTGCATTTGATCTCTTGAATATTTCTTCAGTTTCAAAACTCCTGAATTCATCATCTTTGGTGATATTGAATTGCAATGAGGATAGAAATGGGATTTTGTTAATAGTAATGTTCTTTTAGGTGAAAGATATTCTGTTTTTTTTTTAATCAATTTATCCCAGGCAAGGCAATAATGCCACTAAGATGCAAGGATTAATGGGAGTGAAAGTGAAAGAGAATGAGAAAACTTTAGAAGGAACTTGAAACCCAATCATAAACTGAAAAAAGGGTTAAACCTTACCTCCTGTTCCAAAGGCCGGGGAGTAGTTTTAAACAATATTAAGAGTGTAAAGAAGTTTATATGACATAAAGCATGTTAAATTTACAAGATGTGTTATTATTATATAATGATTCTCTCTTTATCTTTGTTTTCATTCAGCTGTTTCATCAGAGATACCCTTCAACCTTTCTCAGATGTTTGTTGTAGTCATTAACCTTCCAAAAATGTCAAACAGAACCTTTCTTTTATTTGTAATATCCTGTGCACACTCAAAGGAATTTCATAACACATAACTATCAATTCTGCTTCTTCATTAAAATGAGATGCATTTCTGTTCTACCTGAGAAAAGAACTGAACTCATGACTTCTAGATGAACTTTAACAGTTCTATCAACCACGTCATGTCCCATATAACATTTGAAGAGTGCCTTTTTACATTTATTTTAAGGAAGAATAAACATTAGGTTTCAAGCTCACAAAACCCACTGCTTCAGTATCCTGGGTGGGTGAGTATAGTAGTCAAAATATGAAGATAAAGACAACAAAAATGAAAAAAAAGCTATTCTAAAAGACTCACTGTATAATGTGACTCATTGATAAGGATGAATAAAATCTCTGCTGAAAACAGATTGTACACGTTTTTCAGAATTAGGGGAGATAACTCCTTTGTAAAGTCTTTTTTTTATCACTATTGGGAAAAACTCAACCCTTAATAAGTTTCTCCAACTCTATTTTCCTCTTAAACTTACTTAATGGAATAGTTGTGGCTCATTTCATGAAAACAGATGGAATTCTATAGAAAATGAATCTCTGGAAGATTTACTTTTATTATAGAAAATTTTTCTGAGCTAATATATTTAATATTAGTTGATAAACTTATACAGAAATAGAAGTTCTAAATGAATGATTTATAAAAGCAATTTCGTGCTCAAAACCCTGGGATGCCTTCACACAAAACTTGAAATTATAGGAATATTTGAAACAATTGCATTTATTCATATAAATCATGAATTCAGTTGAGTAAATATTGTGAGTCGACTTTATATTTTATTAAAAAATATCCAATATAAATAAAGCACAAACATTTTTCTCCTTTTTTATACATGTACACAGAATGTGTGATTTATATTTGTTGCAGGTCATTGCAAGTCACATAGACTAGTTTCAAATTGATTTTCATTTAGTTCTGCTCAAACTCATCATTGTTCAGGGAAGCCTTTTTCTGATTAGAGCAGCAGAAAGAGGTGAAGCCTTCAACTTAAACTGTACACATGTGGTCTGGATTATAGATATCAGATGTCTATCTCTCCCCTTTTTTGCCATGGCTACTACTGTTTAAATGATTTATCATTTACTTCTCTTTTTTCTCCCTTTGCTTTTAACCCCTCATCTTTAGCACCCTCTACCCAAACAGATTTTCTTTTTAACCTTTTGGCACATGTGTTTAACAGAAAATGTTTCTGTTGATTATGTTGTAATCTTTCCGGCACGGCAGTCATTCATTATTTATTTTTTTTTTTTTTTTTTTTTTTTTTTTTACTGCTGTTTCATACGATTTTGATTTATGTATACAGGAATCAATCAATAAATCCATCACCAGCACATAGTTATTAGGTGAATTTTGATCTGAAATTTTCACTGTATAATGTTCCTTTTATGTTATTAATATTCATCATATAATTAAAGGCATTGTCAATGTAGGAGATTATGACAAAAAAAATACATTTTATGTAAAAAAAAATTAGTTTTCCTCATTAGGTGATGGATTTATTGATCTACCAACATATGTAGCCTTGACTATTTGATTTTTTCTTAATAGTTTTTGTATTTATTTTCTCTTTTATAGGTACTCTGCGAAGCATCTTGCCTCTGTTATATTTAACTGTTAATTAATTAATGCCATTTGTGAGTTAATCATCTGAGCGGTAAGTAGATACAAACTTTCATCACATTTTCTTTATTTTGTTTAAATAAGAAAAGGCATTGGTCACATTACTAAAAATCATAAATTAATAATAGAAATTTTAAAATGAATGTTTTATCAAAAAGAAAGGAAGAGCTACATGAGAAAATTAAAGAAAATTCATAAAAATGTCCTCTTGAATATCTGAACAAAGGCAAAAGATTATATAGGTAATTAATGTTCATTCTTATGTCTGTATCAAGATTTAAGAAGAGCTTCCATTGAATTAGAGAATTTGTGTGAATCATAGATTTAACTTTGAGTTCTACTGTGTGCTTTATTCTTCCTGTTACAAATGATAAAGTTTAATGAATAAAAAACAATTCAAATATGAAGACATATATGTATTTTTTTAAACCATTTCACCCCATGCAAGGCAGTAAAGCCACCCTATGATACAAAGGAGTGTGAAAGAATAAGAAAAGAGAAATATTATTAACCCTTTGACCCCTGCATTCTTGAACAATTTTAATCTTTCTGCCTGAGCTTCTGAGTCAAAATTCACAAATAATTGGTATGTAATGTTTCACAGTATATATAAAAAATAGTTACAAGTGTTTACCAACTGTTCAACTGGTGGCTGGGCATTACGCCATTTTTCTCTACCACTGGTAAAGCGGTAGTCAAGGCTCAAAGGGCTAAGGAGTAAGATTTCCTTTTTCTTTTTATTTATACAGACACACACAACTCGATTGGTTGTGTGTCTTTACAAAGAATTTATCAAAAACAATTAGATATTTTAAAAAAATGTGATATCTATTATTTTGAAATTTAGCTTTCTTTTCTTTGAACTTATTCATAACACATCCTAAAGTTTTTATTGATATTTTATCTAAATAAAATCACAAAACTACTGTTGATTACTTCTTGTCAAAGCATATACATTTTTATTTTCAATATTACCGATAGTGTTGCTACTAGGTTAACTACTCTAATTGCTCTCATTACTATGAGCAAGGTTTATTTCTTGTCAGTATCAAATCACTTACAGCTCTCACTACATCATTCCTAGCAACAAAAGACACACAGACTGAGGTGCATATGTACACACACACACACACACACACACACACATCATCTGGATAGTGTGAAGTTGTTGCTTGGACACATGGATGAAGCAAGCAGTGTTGCTAGCTTTACACAAAAATCCATGGTTGCTATGCCAACTAATTACCTCAGTGGGATGCATCAGGTTTGACCTTCATTTATCCAGAAGTGGTCAGGTGGCTGTTCTGCAGTTACATCTCTCACCTGGATTCAATGTTTTGCCAAGGATAAATGGCCATCAAGATAAGAGATGATGAGACTAAAGAAAATAAATTCCAATAGAGTTAGTGCTGGATCATTTACTAAGATATTTAGGATCTGCAGCAATTAATTATTCACGCATACACACACACACACACACACACACACACATATATATATATATATATATATATATATATATATATATATATATATATATATCTGTGCCTGTGTATGTAATACACAGAGAACGAGTTGATAGGTTTGTTTATCATCCAGTTCACACTCCTTCCTTGTCTTTTGAACAGGAGTAGAGGTTTATCTTCAAAGTAGAGGTTTATCCCTTGTATCCTGTTTAGGATTGGTTTTCTGGTTCCTTCTAAAGTCTTCTCATTCTCTTTCATCTAGCAGCATTATCACCTTGAATTGATTAAAAAGAAAAACTTACAAATACATATGAGCAACACATATTTACCTTCATTTATGAACTTTATGAAAAATAAATGTAAAAAGGTAGCTGTGGGATTTGAACCTATAAACAGATCTCAACATGTGTGATGTATTTAGTGATAGATTTCCATCTTGTGATCATGGGTGGCAAAATTATTCTGTTTATTGAGTACAGCCCATGAAATTAAAAACAAACAAACAGAAAAAGAAGGGGGAGTTTTGTTTTATGCTTGCTCGTTTGTTTACTATTTCAAATATAAATAGATTTTTCTTTTTTTTGTAGTGATGTCCATATGCAAATATTTGTAATGATACTTATTGTGTTTCTAATTATTTATCTGCATATCAATTCCTTGTGCAGATATGTCATCTTGCTTGTCTCATTTTTGTAATAATATAACCTATGAAAAAAATAAAAGAATATTTCAAAGTATGTTTTTGGGGGTTACTTTCATTTCTTGAATAATTGTCTGGTAACCTAATAGTTCATAAGCTTTCTATTAGGTGTGTGTGTATATATATATATATATATATATATATATATATATATAAAATTCTATTACATTGTGAGTACTTATATCACAGTGTCACTTATATTAGTAGCTGCATGGATAACTATGTACGTGTTAACTGGTTGGGCTCTTCAATATAAGCCTACAAATATTTCAAATAACTCCCCCCCTCTCTCTGTATGTGTGTATATATATATATATATATATATATATATATATATATATATAATTATGAATTCAGTAGTTTTATGCTTTAATGTGTTCATTGTTTAAAGATTGTTTTCACCCATCCAAACTGATAAGCCTGTACACAGGAATTTCATCCATTTGTTTTATTATTGACTTGTAGTGACCTATTAGTTTTTATTTTGTTTTCAGCCTTTTCATCTATTTCTAATGTTCCAATTCAATAATTCATTACATGCTTGCTGCATCTAGTTTCTCATTCTTTTTTTCCTTCCTTTTCTTTTTCACTTTTGACATTATTAATTCTTTCTCCACTTTCATAATATAATTCCTTCACTTTTTCAAACTGTTCAATTATTCTTATCTTTCTTTTTTTCTTTCTTTTTTTTCATTTCTTTCTTTTTTTTTTATTTCTCTATTTTCTCTTTCCTTGCTCACTTCTGTTTCTCCAACTCATCTACTCTAATCCAAAGCTTGGCCCTCGCTTACTTTCTCTGCTGACAGAGACATCATACTATAGATCTCACACATTATTCTTCATCCATTACCAAAGGCTGCAGCCTAGACTGATGAATCAATTTTTAGTTTATCTGACAAGTCTTGTACATAAGCCTCTCTAGTCTTCAGGATTAAGAATATACATTGCATAATTATAAAGAGTTTTCAAAGATTTGTTCTCAATTTTACTTTTAAGTATAAATAAATTTTTGAAAAATGTTCTTTAAAATATCAGTTAGATAACTCATTTTAAAACAGAGAAATATTTTAAAATAACAATGGACAATTTGATTTTTTTAATCTTGCTAATCTGCAAGAAATCATTTGGAGTGCAAGTGTAGTTTAGTCTTCTATTGATCTAACAATCAATTTAGAGTACAAGTGTGAAATATATAAAACATAGACTGAGACCCATTGTCTCTCATTGATCAGAAATCAATTGAAAATACATTTTCAACAGAAATTTCTTAATACTGGACTTATTTTCTGTGTTTAAGAAAATTGTACTATCATAAAATATTAGGGGTATAGTCATTTTGGGCTCATTTTTCCACATTTATTTTTGTGAATATTGAAATATTAATAAGAATTGAAATAAATATTAATATCACTCATTATATTGAAAAAAAAACTAATAGTGTAATTTCACAAATGCAGCAAGAAGATTTTTTATATTATCAAATTTTAGAGCTTGTTTAAACTGGAGAAATGTCTTTATTTTTTTCTGAAGTCACTTTATCATCTAATATTTGCATGTTCTTTGGAAAATCTTATTGCCAGATCTGTTAGAGATATGTGTTTTAAACTACTGAATAATATTGGCTTTAAATGTTGGCTCTTCAGATTCAGTTTCCCCTGTCCCTCTGCTTATCATTCTATCTCTGATAGATTTATTCTCTTTCATTTTCTTCTCATTCCTCTTCTTTTTATTTCTCTCTGCCCACCTATAAGTGAAGCTATGATGAAGAGATGCAATTCACTTTCTCCCAACCTCCAGTCAGTACCAACTCTGGATTTAATGGGGAGGCTACAATCAAATACTTATGCCCGAATAAATTGCTTTTCAAAGCAAGGTAATAAAACCTTGAATGAATCCAATTATTAATATTATTATTTGACAGCTAAATCTATCCATTAATGAGTGATGATGATGATGATGATGATGAACATCATCAGCTTCATACCAACTTCAGCTGACCAAATCTCTTTTGAGCTTTGCTTGAGTTACTGAACCTTTTGTTAAGTAGCCATTCCTTCTATTAGTACTCTCTTCCTTTAATACAAATTGGTAAAATACAAACAGCTTTGGTACATGTGTAGTGTCTTTTGAAGGCAAAAAGGAAAAGTCAGAAAACGTACATACACACGCACATATGCACACACACAAAATGGAGGGGAAAATCACTAAGAGTTTAGCTTTCTTTTAAAATGAGAAGCCGAAAGTTTAAATTTTGTGCAGTCTTTACTGGTAAACACCAGAATGAACCTTTGAAATACTATGCACAATTTAATGAAGTCTCATCTTTAGTTGTGAATAGGATGTTGTATTTATATTTTATGTTTATTTTAAAACAAATAGTATATATGAAGGCTGTCAGTTTCACTGTGAAGAGTTCTGCTAATTTTATATATTTTTTTTTTTTTTTCATAAATGCAAAATGATGAATAATGAATATTCATAAACATATATTGGCAGGATTTTGAGTTCATCTGGCCTGTTTTTATTTGAACTTGATTTATCTTTAAAATTAGTTTAACTTATCTTTATGAAAAGTCCTTATAATTTCTTAGTAAAATGTTATTGTTTAAATAATGCTCTCATTCTGTATAATTTGATCTCTTTATAATCATTTTTTGAAATGAAAATGAGTTAGTTGAGAAAAATGGTATTTTCTACTGCCTGTCATAATGTTTTTGAAGCTGTAAATGTATTAATTTACATGAGTTCTTTGCATGAATATATTGTTATCATTATGTCAGAATCACACATTTCTTTTTTTTTATCAATTATTAAAAATACTCTTGATCTACAAGAAAAGCAAAACATTATCCACACCATCCTGTTTTGTCTATCTGATGATTTTTATTTTAATACTTACGATTATTTCTCAAATCTAGCACTTTCTCAAAAGGACAATTACAATTAGAAGTTTTTGAAATCATTTTTAAGATGAAGAATTGATTAACTCTGTGCTTCTTGACATAAGAAGCTAAAAACAACTTATACCTGAGAACAACAAGAAAGCAAGAATAATGACTCTTTGCAAGTTGGCCCCAGAATTTAGTCATTTGTCTAATAATGAAAAAAATTCCATCCAAGAGCTTTAAGGTGTTAACATTTTTTTAATGAAGTTCAATATCTTGACTTCACTTGTGATATCTTGTGTAAAATCTAAAGTCCAGAGTTGCATAATAAAATGATTCTGTGGCAAGTAACACAATTTTTGACCCAAAATCAGAGGTCAGATTTTGTTAAAAAAAAAAAGAAAGTTTTTTTTTACATGTACACTATATCTGAGAAAGAATGGAAAGAAATACGAAAAAACTTTCATTTTTTTTTTTATTTAATAATGGAAATTCATATGAATGAATCTATTTTCATTTTTTCCAATTTCATTTTCTCAACCAATATGCTAATTATTTTGTATCAAAGTCATCTTTCAAATTTCTATGCCCAGAAGTGATAACGAAGCCTTACCAGTTTTTACTCTAATTTCTGTCATATACTTCAGATAATTTGGTAATTTTTTCTGTTTGAATTTACATCATCTTTTTCTCCTTTTTTATGTTTTTCAGTTATTATATTTATATATGTTGCAAAATGTCATTCTTTTCTATTTATACCCTTTGAGGACTACTTTCCTTTGGTCACCTAGTTGTTGAAAGCTATTTTCAAACTGTTGAGGACATTGGAGATCATTACAAACATCTGGTGTATTTTTATTGGGATTATGCTGATTTGAATAAAGACATTTTGAAACTTACATCACAAATGTGTTAAGAGTAGACAATATGAAAGACATACACAATCTTTTAGAATTTATAATTAACATCTCTTACAACTACAAAGAAATAATACAATTCTTAGTTAAATCTTATAATAAATCCATGATGTAGAAAGAAACCAATTTAGTTTTTAAAAAAATGACTCATTATTATATCAGCTAAATTTAGTTTTCAATAAATATTTCTACCAAACTTACTGTTTGTTTAAATTCTACATTTTTACCTTGTGCTTTGATTAATCCCAGGTTATAAACTGACCAACAAATCAGAGAAAGGTTCATTTTTTTCTTATGGAATCATTGAAGTAATTTAATAAGAATGTAATCTATAATGTTTTGACTTCAGCTGAGACTAGATATTCAAAGTGGGGTAAAAACTAATTAGAGTTTACTTAGGAGCTTGGCATCACTGTGAAAAATACATTGTTTGACTCATTATGAAGAGAAATGAACAAAAAGATGTATTTCAGGATAGAGATGAAGGTTTTTAAGCTGAAAGTAGGTAAATCAAATGATGTATGATTCATTTTACAAATAACCTTGTTTAATGCTAAATATCACATTTTTCATAATCTTTATAAAAATACCAAAAATACTTTATGCTAAGAAGAGGGATACATATGTTTCAGGTAACTGAAAACATATTCAATAAAAAGAATCAGTAAAAATTGTACATGTTCAACTTAAAAAAAAAAAAGTTAATAAAATCACCTTCAGTCTTGAGGACAGCCTTAAAGTTTAATGTTGTCTTGGACATGACTGCATACTTAGATCAAGTGGATGTGTTGGCCGTTACACCCACAATAACAATTTTCAATGAGTCTTTGGTATTGTGGAGCTGCTGGTTGATCTCCCCTTCATGATGCCCCAGTTGTAGTAGTTCATGGTATGCAATTCTGGAGAGCTAAGAGTCCACATCTCACCACTCCTGGGTCCTATGAGCAGTGTGGAAGATGCAAAGTTCTGCTGTAACATGTATGGCTCAACCCTTAATCCTGAGCTTGCGTACTATGTCAGTGTAAGCAATATCAGTGCCTTTGAGGTCCTGCAAGAAGATATTGTGTAGAATGACATGGCTCTTATTGCTAATACCCTTGTTACTATCAGATATGATGTGGACTTAGTGTGCATTACTATGGATATTTCTCTGGGATTTCCAGAGTTACCTGACATTTCACCTGTACATCTGGTCACTTTCAAGAATCTGGTTATCTCTGGGTCTATGCAGTTGGCAGTTAGTGCCATGTGTATGGTGTGCCTTTTCATTTTCTCTAACATATTGGTAGCTGCTGTGTTAATGCACTTAATACATCTGAAAGAGAAATGAGAATGTTAAAATTTGGCTAATGCCACATAACATTATATTAGGTTGTCTTAGAAATCTGGAACATCTTTCATTTATATATGAAAAGCAATGAAACTGAATCGAGAAATGAAAAACAACAAGAGTTAAGTAAAGGCTTCTTAATTGCCAATTAAGTTGTGTCATGATGAAAGGAACAAAATAAACTTTATGTAGATGATTAAAGATCAGCATTAAAAGAACCTGTTCTTAGCAAAATTATACCTAAAAAATTTAAATTTAAATTAAGTTCATCTGTTGTGGTTGATTATGTCTTTGCTTGTGTAGGGAAGGGCTTGTTGTTCATCTAGACAAGATGTTTTGTTGACACATCTACTGGCATATGCAGATTTAGCATACTAGCTAATGTCTGTATCAGTTGTTTGTCTCAACCCTCCAACCACCACCACTGAAATCCTCCCCACTCTGATAAAGCTGACCGCCATCACATTGGACTGGCTTGACGTCAAACACACCGGAAGTTGACACTGCCTTCAGCTGTAGTGCCTGTGATTACAATCTTGCAAACTTGAGGCTATACAAAGTGGCATTGGCTGTGACAAGTGGGTAGAAGCTGAATAGAAAGAATTACAGAAACATACAGATTGCTTTGTTTCATTGCCACATGGATGCATGGGCAGGTGGAAAGTATATTTTATTTTTAGACAATGATATTCACACATGCATATACCTGATAAGTATGCACACAGGAATAAAGACAGGAATAAAGATATTGATACCTTTTATTCATTGATACATACCTATAATTTAGTTGTTCCCTGAAGATTTGCTGTTGATAGATCTTTAGGATAGGAACTGTCATAAAAAATACATAAATCTATAAATCTTCCTACCAGCTCCAATATCAAGCACAGAAATATATATATATATATATATGTACTTGGGAAATGAAAATAAAAGAAATTTAAACAGATATAGCACATTTCTCTCATCCTTTAACAACAATACATGGAAGGTTATTCAGGAGTATGAACAGATTTTGTTAAAAATTAGCAGACATAATGTCTGTAATTTATTCAATCAGACATGCCTAAAAGAGAATTTGCTGCCTAAACACACACACACACACACACACACACACACATATATATAATAGAAATATCAACATGAATATTTGAACATCTTATCAAATACACACATGGACAAAATTAGTTACCAGTTATTACACCTATAAGAAAATGGAAAAACTTTTTATGGGACAAGCTCCAAAATGAATGTTTATAATTATTGAAAGATGGGGAGATAAAATCTTTCATATGTAAGTGGAAAAAAAAGAAAAATACCCCAGAAAAATAATAAATAAACAAACAAACAAGCAAGCAGAATCTCATAAAAACCTTATTCTAATCAATATAGGTCAAATGTGTGAGAAAGAAAACAGAATTCTGTAGTGCCACAGTTGCTAAAAGCAAGAAGACAAGCAACTGAGTGAGCAGTTACATTTCCAAATAACCTTGATAAAGAATACAACTGTTTTGCGTTGAGTACAATCATTCGCATGTCATATTAGCTCAGAAGTCAAAAGTCTAATGTAGCAATACCCACTACGGATATTGAAATCAGGTTGACAAATGACTTTGTTCAAATGTTTACTATTTGTGTTATTTTATTATAGACAGAAATTCTTTTGAGAATCTTCCAGAAGTTAATGGTGGTTACATTCTAATAAAAAGCCAAATATTTTAAAATCTGAACAAATATTAGGTGATAATTATTTAGTAAAATAAATATTTTTATGAGATTTCTAAAAAGTTACATATTTCAGAAAACTTGCATGAGCTTTATTTATTTTTCTATGATTTATGTTTTTCCAGATGGTAAAATGGATTCAAACTAGTTTATCCTTTTCTAAGACAAATCTTCTAGCAGTTATTTGGGAGATATCCATTAAAAACTTGACAGATTCATGTTAACATGAGGAGGAAATTGAGCAGTAGATACTTTTACCCAATCTCTTTTCCTTCCTTTGTTATTAAAGTCATTCCTCTTAGATTTTGGCTTGAAAGCTGGTAAATATCAATTCTCCAAGACTTGACATTGAAACACTGGTTTCTGCATGATCACAAGTTAAGAATGTCAAGCTTGGTCAGTACCTAGATGGGTGACCGCTTGGGAATACCAGCTGCTGTAAGCTTGGATGTGCGAGTGGTGTAATGGATAAGTTAAGCAAAGTCAATCCTGGCCAGTACCTAGATGGGTGACCGCTTGGGAATACCAGGTGTTGTAAGCTTGGATGTGTGAGTGGTGTAATGGATAATGGCTTCAAACTGTTAATCAGAGAGATGAGTTCCAATTCTTGTTGAATTTGTTATATTTGCTTGCATGCAAATATCCTTTGGAAAGGCATGAATCCACTTCTTTTCCACCCCCAGTTATGGGTTAATTAGTAAGACTTTTATCTCTAAATCATTATTATCCTCTGACAAAAAAATTCTTACAATCTAAAAATATTTTCTGATTTTAAATAACCTGCAATGGGTAAATAAGCCATAGAAAAAGAATCAATCATTTGTTACCTCTATACTTTATCCAAAAAGTTTCTCTCAATTAATTGACAAATGTATTACTTTTACAACCAAAAAAAAAAAAAAAAAAAAAAAAAAGGAAGCAGTTGTGCATGATAAACATTTTGATGATTATATTTTTTTTAACAGCCTGAAATTGTTTGAGATCTTTAGGAGGCATTTGAAATCTATTCAGTTTCAAAAACTTAAAGACTTATAAAAAGAAAAGGCAAATTTATCTTTGCCAAAAGTAATGGCTGATGTGTATGAGAGTTTGGTACTCTGTTCAGCTTTCATTATCTTGTCTTGATACGCATGCAGAGATACAAACAATTTTATGGTTTCTAGCAACTGAAAAAATAACCTGAAATGAAATTGTAGAATGGATTTTTGATATGCATAACAGAGCATAGCTACATGTATTTCTATAGTTATACAAAATACATTTATATATAATGATCTTTACAAAAAATCTTTACTGTGATTGCCTTTCTGTAGAGTGTTATTTCTAGTAATGTCCATAAATGTTATACATTTTAATTCAGAATAAATTAACTATTCATATTGAGAAAAATACATTCTAATTATATAAAATGGACATGTTGTGTATATATATATATATATATATATATATATATATTATGGTTTACTAAAAATGATCTTCCAATATGTATATGCATGTAGCTTTGAGATGATCACTTATATGTATGTTACTATTTGAATGCCCACATGTAGATAGGGCTACATTTGAACAATGATGATAGAGGATTTTAATGCATATTTATGCATCCAGACACATGTCTACAGTTATGGTGAGTGCCATTAGCCTGTGAATGCAAACAGTGTTGTCTGATATGCTTTTTGTTCAACTAAGAAAGCCTTGATGCTACCACCATAACACTCATTGTCCCTGCACATATAGACTCTCTCCCAATGATAGTTCTTCATCTCATTTCAGCTAATGTTTTCCTCCTTTTTATTCCTACCAGTCAGCTGCTACGGTCACTGGTATACACACACACACACACACACACAAGTGCCCATATATATAAATGTTAAAGAACTCTCCAAGTACCTATCTATCCACAGATGAAAATATGTTCGCACAAACATGCACACACAAATTAATGTAAAGTTGAATCACCTGTAAGTAAATGTACATCATGCAAGTATGGTTCTACCTGAAGATATACAAATATATTTTGCATGAATGCCATACAAACTAAGAAGAAAATAAACTTCTGTGTGTGTGTGTGTATATATATATATATATATATATATATATATATATTCTAGTATTGCTTCATGAAAATTCAGATCCACTCTGCAAATAATGATCAGCTGATGCAGCTAAAGGCAGACACTGCTATGAAACTGAGAAAGTTACTTGCCTGACTGTTGTGGATGTGTATTCATCTCTGTGTGTGCATGTGTGCCTTAGTGTCATGGATGTGTATTCATCTGTGTGTATGTGCCTGACAATTTTGGATGTGTATTCATCTGTGTGGGTGTGTATTCATCTGTGTATGTGTGTTTGCCTGACTGTTGTGGATGAGTATTCCTCTGCATGTGTGTGTGTGTGTGTGTGTGTGCACGTGCCTGACTGTTGTGGGTATCTATTCATCTGTGTGTGTGTGTGTGTGCGCCCCTGACTATTGTGGATGTGTATTCATCTGTGTGTGTGTGCCTGACAATTTTGGATGTGTATTCATCTGTGTGGGTGTGTATTCATCTGTGTATGTGTGTTTGCCTGACTGTTGTGGATGAGTATTCCTCTGCATGTGTGTGTGTGCATGTGCCTGACTGTTGTGGGTATCTATTCATCTGTGTGTGTGTGTGTGTGTGTGTGCGCGCCTGACTGTTGTGGATGTGTATTCATCTGTGTTTGTGTGTACCTGTACCTGACTCTTGTGGATGTATATTCATCTGTGTGTGCGTGTGTGTGCCTCACTATTGTATGTGTATTCATCTGTGTGTGTCTGACTTTTGTGGATATGTATTCGTGTGTGTGTGTGTGTGTGTGTGTGTGTGTGTGTGTGTGTGTTTTGATTGTTGTGGATGTGTATTCATCTCTGTATTTGTGCTTGTGTATGCATTTATCTGTTACCTTGTCATCCATGCTCTTTGGATAGTTTTGCTTTTCCATGTAAGCCAAGCAAAGCCTTTTCCAACGAGGCCTACAAACAGACACAGAAGTAGAACACAAATACCTTTTCTGTTTCTTTCTTATTTTTTTTTCTCTCTCCTTTCTTTTGCTTATCTCTTTCTGTCTCTCTTTCTAATTTTTTCTTTTTCATTAATTTTTTTTTCATATTTTTTCTTTCCTTGATTTCTTCCTATTCTTTATTTGTTGCTTTATTTTGAAATTCTTTATTGGAAACACTTGGGGATATTTTTTATATTTTACTTTTGGACTCACACAACTGTCTAATATCACAATTATTACAATAACTACTTTTTCTCTTGTATCCAATTTACATTATATCTGCAATGAGCATAAATTCTTCAATCTTGAAAAATATTAAGTGTCTCTCTTACATTAATTTCCCAAGACCTAATTGATGGACTGGAACAGAGACAGCTCCATCAGGAAAACTGATATCAACTTGAATTCTATCACAGATTTTCTACCATTTTCCAGTTATCTTTACTATATAAATGTTTTAATTTTTTTAAAATATCATTAACCTCTCTATATGTGAACATATTCCAATCTTTTGTCCTTAAACCTACACAATTGTACCACTTTTCTGCATTGCAGTTGTTTTGTCTGACCAATGCATCCTAATGTTTATCATTTCATAACTGAAAAAATAATTTGGTTTGATTTTCTTTATAGAATGATTTGCAGCCAGTCAGTGCATTAATTCTGTAAAAAAATATCTTTAACAAAATTTAAACCTGGTCATTATCTTTCTTAAAAGGCTTCTCGATCAAATACAGTATTTATGTCTTATAAACATTTCTTTCTAAAATATTTTATTTTTAATTATTTACTTATTTGACATGTTCAGTTTTGCCTTGAGGTAATTCAATTAATAAAGATGAAATTCTCTAGTCTTAAACATAAATCTTTTCTTTTTTTTTCTGTTTTAAGTAAAATTCATTTTTAATTCTGAGTGGTTGACTATTTTTCAACTGATATCCATGTGCTGTGTTTGTCTATTTTCTGCTGATCATCAAATAGTTTTTAGTCCTTTTACCTATGTTTCACTGATATTGTATAGAATCCAGAGAATATATATAGGGATTGTGGAAAAGAGGGGTCTTGCAAAAGGACCTGCTTGGAGGAATGTAATAATCTGCCTAAATAAAAAAGTCAATAATAATCAAGTTGTCCTGTTCACTCCAACAAGTGAAGACCAAAATACTAGAATTGAACACTTTGTACAACTTTCATAGTACTAGTATTACAGAGTCATAATCAGTCAATCAATGACAAGTTTATTAGTTTGACTATATAGAAAAAAACAAAAACCTACAAGTTGTTTATTACAACTACCAGTTTCATGCTGTCAAATGTCCCTGTTTTATTTCCTGAAAAAAAAACAAAAAAAAAAAACAATTGAAAATGTAGAATAAAATTGAAATAAGAGAAAACTTTCTGGATCAAGTGAATTGATCAAATAATTTAATTTTTATTGAGTATTATTTTTGGATAAATTTACATGAACCTTTATAGAAAATATGCACAATTCTAAATTCATTCTTTACTGAAAATTGTTCTTAGAGAGATAGGGAGAAAAACTAAAGCAAGACAAAGAAAACATGCAAAACTCAACTTTTAAAATTTCAGATTTTATTTGTTGCGTTTATGAAATAGTCTTGTTTGGAAAACAGTTGATATGAATTGAAGATAATTTTAAATTTTGTAAAAAGTGCAAAAACCATTAAATAATTAACACTACATATGAAAATTGAAAATAAGTGTCTAAAATGTCATTAAAATAATATAGAGTAGTTTTTAGGCTTATTTTAGGAAAGAACCGTAACAACATTAATATTACTGAAGTTGATCTGTTGAACTGTCATTCTGAAAAATTTAACTGAACTGTTAATTTTTCCTAACTTTTTTAAGATACTTTCAGATTCACTAAACTTATTTTTACTGGAGTTTTTCAGCATCAATATCTTTCCTGGAAAATCTGATATAGCTTAAGAAAATCAAAGCAAACCTCACTCTATCCAACACAACCTTACATTTCAAAGTGCTGAACAATTTAAGAAATGTTTATTTTCATTTACCAGTAAATTTAATAACTATTTTCCCCTGAAAGAAGCCTATATATTTCTTCTTGCTCATAAAGCTTCAGGTAGAGTAATAATCCATTGTTTATTAGACTGGTTAATTTGAGTAAGTGCATTTCTATTCAATATTGGATTGATATATTGATATCTATGTAGATATTGCACACTTTGCTGTTTGTGTGAGTAGATTTTCAGATTGATTTGTATCATTTGTGTTGCAAATAATAATGTGTCAATGTCTTGCATGCATTTGTGTGTGTGTCAGATTATGTGGTGTGACATGATTTTAATAAGAACATGAAGAAAATTTAAAGTAATAAGTTTAAACTCATTTGTTTATATTTTTGCATATAATATAGTAGATATTACATGTGACATTATAAAATCTCAAAATGAAGTACATTACCCACTTGAAGATATGAATTTATTTTCTAAATCAGTGATGTCAAATTTTAATCTATGATGGACACACATAAAATGATTTTTTCCAAACTCCATTTTTAAAATGTGCCCCAAAGCAAATCTTTATTAAGCTATGTAGAATGTTTCAACACTCATAGTGAAAAAACTCTCTCTACAAATACAATGTGTATTACATGTGTTGTTATAATACAGATGGCTAAATACACACACATAATTCCCAGTAGATATTTATTCTGTATCATTCTTTTTTGGTATTTTTAATAGACTGTAGTACTACTAGATAGTCTTCAAAGAACAAGTGGTGGATATGCTGCTGGTGTAATGGATAGTTCTTCAGAATAAGAAATCAGAGTGCTGAGTTCGAATTCCAGTCATGTTCGCTACATTCACTTATGTGCAAATACACTTGGGAAAAGTATGAATCCATCTTTTATCTCTAGCTATGGATTAAATAGTATGACTTGTATCTGATAAAAAATCATTGTTATTCTAAAAAAAAAAAAAAGGTAATGCAATATACACTTGCAAAAAAAAAAAAGAATTATTCTTACAATCTAAAATATATTGCGGCTTTAAATAACACTAGTAAGAAACCAATTTACCTTTCTCTAGATGTATGAGTTTCATTGATCTTAAAGTTAAAATTAGGAATGCGATTTTATGGAGTTAAGTTACTAATTTATTCATAATAGATATTCAATTATTTTCTTTAGTAAGATGAGTTCTAAATGAGCTTTTTTGTAAGCATTTTGCTTTTCCATTCTGATCAATGCGTAATGAACTCACAGACATGAAGAATATTTGGGTGAACATAAAGCCAGGTTTTTTATAAATCACAACTTTGAAAACTTTTGGTACCGACAAGAGCTTTGCATTTTTAAGAGAATAAATGGTAAATCTTTATGTCAATAATTTCTAGGTCTAATTTGTAATGTTTGTTATAAAAGATGATTTCTAATCAAATGAAGTTCTTTACAAGAATTAAATAGGTCAGAAAGCAGTAGAATTTTCATAGAATGTCAGATGTTTTTTTTTTTTTTTTGTTATAGAATAATTTTAAATTTGTGATTACAAATAAATTCTTATGGAGAGCTGAAGAGAACTAAATTTTACAAATAACCACATAAAAATTCAATCCTTCATTACATCTTTCCAAAATTAATTCTATTCTTCATAAGGATTAATTAATAACAGAAAAAAAGCTTATTTCATGCACATTGTCTATGAATGTAAACTTATCAGTGTTTGGTTAATGAAAAGAAAAGAAAAACAGTAAATTTAAAACCTGAGTATATACATTGATATTAAGTGGGTATTTGTCAACAAACTATTAAACATATTTTTTCTGAGACAGCACATTATTTACCCATCCTACGACTTAGGAAAAACTCAGAAACTATGAAGCAGAAAGAGTTAACTTAAAATTTATACAGTAAACATTTAAAACAAGCAGTTGTGGAAGTACACTTTGAGTGTGTTTATGTGTGTGTGTGTGTGTGTGTGTGTGTGTGTGTGTGTGTCATAGAGACAGAAAGAGATGAAAATTAGAAAAAAAAAATGAAATAGACGAGTGGTGGAAGGTTTCTAAAATGACTGTGACGCATGTTTGGGACCCAGAGTGTTGTGTGTAACGAAGCAACATGTTGTCGATAATGGTCTGTTCGCTAGCAGCAGGAGATTTGCTCTGCTGATGATACCTTACACCCAAAGAATTCAGTGTTGACGTCATTGAAGAAACCTTACCATGTGAGTTTCTCACATTGCTCCAAGATGGGATGCAAAAAGTGCACTTTGTTCTCGGCTGTTGATGAAACTGGCAATGATGATGATGATGATGAAAGTGATGCTGCCAACTGCAGTGACGACAGCTGGGGATGACAGTCTGCTAGAGGTTGCACTGAAGGCTGAAAACCCACTTTCCCCTCTCGACCTCCTTCACAACATAATCTCAAGTTGTAGTCAGACTACTATTGGTGGTGGTGGTGGTGGTGTTGTCATGGTTGTTGTCGTTGGCTACCATCGATACAAATAATTGCGAGCTCTGTAAGAAGAGTCCCTCCCCCGTTTCGTAACTCCTCCTTTCCTTTCATCATCAGCATTTTGTCCATTGTTGAAAGTTTTATTGAAGAGAAGAAAAAGTTGGTAGGGAATGGGGTGGGAAGCTGAAATAGATCGAAGGAGGAGGAGGATTTCCCCTCCCTTTCGCAAACTGAATGATACTAACAGTTGGGCTCTTTACTTACACACTGTATAGATGCGCACAGCGTGTGGAAAGGGGCGGAGTCGGAGGGAGCAGCTATCGAGGGTGGGTGGGTGTGTTTGAAAAAAGAGAAGAAGGAATGTAAACGGATCATACTTTTTCTTCTTTTCTTCTTCAGCATTGAAGAACTGTAGTGTATAACTGTCACCGTTGACACTACTACACTCTACGTCTACGTTAGTCTTTCTTCTTTTTCTCACTTTCTTTCCTTTTTGTTCAATCCAAAAGTTCTTGAAGAAAGAAGTAGCTGAGTCGGTCGGTTGTCTCCACTACTCAGACTGGCGACAGCATCTTTCTCTCTACTAATTGTTGTTGTTACTGCTGCTTTTTTTTCCTTCTTCTTCTTTTTTGTCTCCATCTCCGCCTCAGTCTCTAGAGGCCACCAAGTAACATCAGCATCACCTCAAGCGTCTGCAGCAGAGGCGGCTAGCGGCGGCGGCACCACCGGCCAGCAACGAAGAAAAAAAATTATTTCAGTTTGCTTACTGCTCGTCACGAACAACATTCTCATTACGACGAGGCTGGACCCTCGATGTATGATTATATACCACTAATTCCAATATACCATCATCAACCCCTACCGTAAAAAAAAAGAGACAAAACACGCTTGCTGCTGCTGCTGCCACTATTTACCAATAAGTCTCTACTTCTTGTCGTTGTCTTCATCTTCTTTTCTTTCTCCGGCATCATCGCCGCCTCCTCCCCCTCCTCCTTCTCCTCATCGCTCCTAAGAACGGCAGCAGCAGCAGCAGCAGCCTCCATACCACTAGTCTACCTTGCTCTTACCACAGACAGGAGTCTTTAGCTGACTGACACTCACCCTCCATTTCAACTCTGTTTCCCTAACTTAGCAGCCAGCTCGGAGTTCCTGTGGCTCTATTTTCATACACAGTGAGTATATTTAGCATTTTGTATAAATTTAGACACTGGCCAACCTCCCCACCTTCAAAACAACACACACACAACAAACTAGATTGGGCTGTGATAAATACCAGAACAATTAACACATACACACACACACACACACACACACATCGTATATAAAACTTTTTTGTTTGCTGACGCAAAAGTGCGTTTGGTAAAAAAAAGAAAAAAAATATCTGACTAAAATAGTCGCAATAAAGTCGAAACTTAAAACACACACTTTCTCTGTTTTGTCCACAGTATATATTTCTTTTTCATCACATTTAACTACTTTTAAAAATCTTTGCTCCTCCTCTCAAAGTTTAACAAATTAGGGGTGGGGTATTATTAAATCATTATTCCATATTGGAAGATCAAGAAGTCGGACGTTATTTCCACGCGTCACTTTAAAAGTTGTAAAGTTTTGAAGAGAAAACCAATAATTGTCCCGCGTCATCATCGGCACGTAGACTTTCCTTGAAGTTGTTTCAAATGATTTTTTTCATGTTATTTTTTTGTATTCAAATAATCATTTAAAAAGAAAATAAGTCGAATAGACACAACTTTACCGTGTAAATTGTAAATTAATTCGTTATGATTGTGCTCGCCGTAGTGGAAAAAATATTTCAGAGTTTTTATGTGTAGCTTGTGATTCTTCCTATCAAGGAAAAAAAACTGTATTATTATCATAATTAATTTGTCAGACCTTTCATTCAGAAATCTCTATATTTGCATATTTTCATTACTTTTTAGTGCGTCCGATTAGGAAACATAAGGATTTTAATTTTTTTTCACTCAGTGTTCTAATCAAATTACGTTTTTTATTTATTTTTACTGGTGTTGTACATTTTTTTTTTGTTTTTGTTTTTTAATTTTTAGTTTTTGTTTTTTAGTTTCTGTTTTTGTTTTATGACCTCCATGTCTTATTTGTCACCCATTAAAAGTTTTCTGTGCTCAGGATTGAATTTCGTTGTAGTTAAAAACTTAAATAATTACTTTGTATTACTCCCACCCACCTAAAGATGGCACGTCTTACGCACCTATCAACTGAGTGTATTTAATTAAATATGTATCAATAAAAATATTAAACGCAATTATGTTGGGACATGCTTCTGTGGTAATTAATAGAAACGGGTAAGCTTTAAATTTCTTGTCGTCTTAGCTTAAAATTGTGTTGTTCATTGCGTCTCTTTTTCGATTCGTTTCTTCTTTTCTTTTTTTCTTTTTTTACGGATACATTTTAAAACTTACGGCCATTACAGACTTAATTCACGCACAACACTTAACTCCAAAAAGGTCATTATTTATTTATTTTTTTTAAAGTGACTTCTAGCGACAGTTTCTTGTCAGTTTGGGACCGAGGAAATCGTTTTGAAGCTTTTTTTTTTTCTTTAGCAAAACTTGCTACATCCACATATCGACTTGGAAATTTTCGGGTTTAGGCGCGCGGGAGAGGTGGCGGGGCGCTATCATCGGGTTTTCAACCAAAACAAATCAATAAAGCTACCAACACACATCATCAGAATGCTTTAAAAAGAAGATACTTTTTTATATATATATATATATATTTACTTAGTACGGCGTCCACTCCGCTGTTGGTCGGGCCTAGTTGTAAAATTAGTGTGCATGTCGGCACGATTTTCCAGCCACCTGCTTCTTCTTTCCGGGTAGATGTCGTGGTAGGGGGTGGCAGTTGTAGCAAGCACGTGCATCAGTGATCACGTAACTTCTTTTTCCCATGATCAATTAAAAACAAAAATAAAATGTGTACAATGTTACGCAGTTGGTAGTAGTATAAATAAAGTGTAAAAGAAAGTTATCGCTACATTCGAAACGGAGATAAAACATATACGTTGTCGAATGTAAACTAAGAAGTTTTAAGAGTTACAAAAAAAACATTCTAGCGATTTTCGGTAAAAGTCAACAAAGTGTAGTCGGCTGATGTTCATTTTTTATGCCTGTTTCCGACAAGTGCGTGTGTATCATGATTAAAATTCGAATGGAAACTTTAGGGAAGAACCAAACACAATGCTTTTTAGTTTCACAAGATAAATGAGAATTTTTGCGCTTAGAAAATAAGATTCGCTTGATGTTCGCGTGAAGATTCGTGTGGCGAAAAGATAGTTGTCTTCATTTGTGTCTATCAAGAACTCCTACCACGCTGGCCGGATTTATTAGGACTGAACGTTAAAGTGAAGTAGACATGTATTGACATGTTGACACAAGAAGACAGATAATTACGAGTAGTACCCCCAGACAATAATACCCAACGAAATATATTTGTTTGACGTTCATTATCTTTTGAAGTATTTTTTCCTTATATCCAGTAACTATTGGTTGGTACTTAAACTTAAATCAGAAAATTTAACAACATTTGAAACAGGATTTATGTGATCATGAAAGAATAAGATACATTGTTGTTGCTTGTGGTTGATGTAGCAATCATTTTTTTAAATTTTTAAATAAAATTAAGGGAACACATCATCCCAAATATTCAAAGAAAGACACATGATGATGAATATGATGCTGACGTCGTCTCCTATGTCATAGATGAAACTAGGGTGTATTGTGTTATATATCCATATGTAGTGCGGATACTGGAACATTATTATTTTTTAAAAAGTGTGTATGTGGGGGGAGGGTAAGAAAAAAATGAAATAGAAATCCGAGAACTAACAACTGCCACGCCTCGTATAAAGAAAAGCGCCGTAGTCCGCACGTGCCTTCTCTCGTTCATTCTTTTTTTTTTTTTTTGTGTGTGTGTGTGTGTGTGTATTGTACACGTTTGTATGTTTAATAATGTCACTACTATTATTACACTTGCTGTCTAAAGACGGATAAACATTCAGTATCTCCGGTATAAAAATCTGCCCTCTTCACGTCTATATCGACATGTGAGTCTGCAAGTACAATAGTGGCTGGCTGAAAATGATAATGATGATGATAGTCTTCTATCATCATCATCATCATCATCATTCTTGAGCTTCTCATCTCGTCAGACTTTAGGAAAGTCACCTTGTTATGGCTACGTACGTGCATGGCTTTACACATGATGGTGAAGTATTTAGCTATATGTGTATGTACGTGTGTTTTGAACTAAACTGCATATTGCTGAAATGGAACCGTGTACTGTGTAACGTGTACTCGTGTAACGTGTACAGAAACTAACCATTTTTGTCGTTATTGTTTGAAGTAACCGTAACGCAATGTTAGTTACATAGTCAGATGAGGTGAGGTCGACGTGTAATGTTTCCTTACTGCAACGACGTGTGCTATACAAAACATTTAACACGTACGGACTTAACACACTTACATGCCTGTATAAATGCTGAGAAACAGTAAGTACGGCATATACTTTATTAGTGATACGAACAAAATATTGTGACATATTGCGGAGGTATTCGTCGTAGGTACACGCACATGTTCTTGTGTGTACAGTGCAAAAAAGTATTTCATTTATTTATTTATTTTTTTTTTACCACATAGTAAGTTCAGTTTTGTATGTGCTTTTTCTCTTTCTATGTATATAGATAGAAACTGATAATTAGTGATTTATCGATGTTTTTTCTCTATCTATTTCGTATATACACAAATTAGAGCATGTCGTTTTTTTTCTCATCTCACTTGCTTCTTGGACATCTGTGACTGAAAAGTGAAAACATTGTTGTTACTCAACCTAAATGAGCTTTACTTGTATTGTTCGACATTTGCATTGGGTTTTGAATTTGTTAGTTTTTTATAGAGAAAGAAACTATGAACTGCATCACCTTTTCAGTTGCTGACGTAATTTGCAAGAAACGGCGTAAAAAGTTATCAACTTCCTCAAATGTCGAACTGATTTCAATCAACTCAACGTTAATTTTTTTCCACTTCCTCAATGACATTTATTTTATTTTTCTCTAATCATTTGTCAAGTCATGATTCCTATTTTGTCCAATATTTTACGGTTTTATTGACTTTTTTTGTTTGACTTTTTTCCCTCACTGTTTTGTGGTGTCATTTTGGACACGATCATTGTCCAGATAATTCATCAATTAGATTAACTTAATCTAATTGAAGAAACAGAAGAATCCCAAACACTTACGTAATCATTAAGTGTTTGGGATTCTTCTGTTAGAGTCTGTATATTAAAATAAAATTAAAATAATAAACAAAAACAAAAAACCAGCGACTCACCAACTTGGATTCAATAAGTTTATATTCTGTTTCTGTTTTACCTATATCCTTGTAGTTATATGTCTCTGAAAGTTAAAACAAGAAACAATAAAAAAAATAAATAAATAGTTTTTTTTGTGCGTAATTATCCCTTCTTAATTAATTGGTAAATTTAATAAAATGAATTTAAGAGGGGGAAAAGGGAGCTTCTAAAATTTCGTTTAATAATTTACTTCGAGTAACATTCTTTCTTTTTTTTTTCTTTCTTTCTTATTTTTTTTTTTTTTTTTTTTTCGTATTAAAATTTTCAAGTTAGCAAGTGAAATGTCAGTCCTCACTGGGTGTTTCACATTTTTGTTTGACCTTCTTGAACTTCCTAAGCTTAGTACTAAAAAATATCAAAAAATTAAAACAACTTTTTTAAAATTTTGGTGGGTGTGCTCCAAAAATTTAATGTCCCAAATTAAACAATAAAGAGAGAAAGTGTTGCTTTTTTTTTCTTGTATGGGTACGGTTATAAACAGCTTTGTATACAACACGTACCACAATATTTTTTTTTTTTTTAAAAAAGAAGAGAAAAATGGGTATTTATTTAAATTACAAAAGATTTTTTAATCAAAAGCTTTGTTGATAGTTTCATTCCTTAATGTCTTTGTCCGTGTGTAAAAATAATGCATTCACGCAACGCAACACATGTTGGTGCTCTATATATCCGCATGTATTTTTATTATTTGGTATCTGTCCGTATTTTTATTTATTTATTTTTTTGCCATAGCTTGTTGTAAATCATAAACTGGAAGAAGCTAATTGGTCGCTCATCAAACTATCTGTCGGTTCCCAAGGTGACCAGACTTCACCAGTTTTAGTTGCGTGTGTGTGTGTGTGTGTGTCTGCCTGTGTTTGCAGTCACATTCGAACTGAGATTTATAGGCCGTACGACACTGGCTACAACACCTTCTCGTTCGGCTCCTTATAGCATAGCAGAAAACATGTGCTATACACAAATAAATCCTCTTTCAGTGACTATCTGTCTCTACTTTTTTGTGACGTTGAAATAAAAATTATATATCATATGAACAAAAATGGCAGACGAATTAAAATTGTTTTTGCTTCAGTTTCACAACCAATGAATGACGATGCGATTATCTCTTCTTGCTAAAAACACATTTTTGACATTGGACAATGTTGTTGAAGTACGGAAAAAAATAAACAAAACACATTTATTTAGTCTTCAACCAGTATTTTAGCACTTTCAAAATGCATAAACTCGATGTCTTTTTTTTTTTTTTTTACCTTTCTACACATTTTTGAAGTATTCCTGTCAATTTATGTAACTTAAAGTAAAAAAAGAAAACATTTATATGGCCAACATCTTGTCAGAGCTAGAGAGGGATTTGAACATTTTTCGACACAAGAATAAATATTTTGCCATAAAAATATTAAACTCTCTAATGAATAACGTTACATTCACACATTTAATTACTTAAAAAATAAGGAAAAATAAACTTAGAGACTAGGTTTCCTCTTTGGTACAGATAATTATTCATCTTTTTGTCCCCTCTATTTTTTAGAGAAACAATTAGTTTTGACTGCTTTATGTGATCATTTCAGAAGTGTCATTTTTTTTTCTGCTGAAGATGAATGAAAATGAATCAATCTAAAATTAAACTTTAAAAAGTTAATTAATATGAATATTGGTTGGTGTTAACTTCGAAATTTTATTTTGAAAGTTGAAATAAACTCAGATAAACAAAATCCCCATTTTATGTGCTTAGCTGTTTGCAGAAAAATGAATATTTCATGGTCCTGACAAGGTAATTTCATTGGCCTGCAAACCACTTTCTACTTGTCTGTACACATCCAACATCCCATTATTAACCCAGCTGCAGTGGCCTTGCTGTGTGAAAGAGGTAGGTGAAGGTTCTAGTATCTTGACTAATAAACTGGTCAGTGGTCAGATTGGTAGGCCAGCCAAGTTGGCCACTAAGAACTGCTAAGTAAAATCAAACTGTCTGACCTTTAAAAACAACTGACCCATCACCCATACCATACCTACCCCCCCCCCCGCAGATTTGGGGCTGGGGTAAAGGAGATACTTTAGTTGTTTTGTTGGAAGCTCCCTTGCCCATTGATTTTTGGCTTGTTTTAGATCACAACTTCAACAATAAATTGTTGAGAAACCTTAACCCACAAAGCTGAACCACATTTCTCTTGTGATTGATTAATGATGAGATTTCAGACCACTGAAAACTAAGCCAAGTCTATTGCCCTACTGTATTTGTTTATTTTCACTCACCAGTCTTTGCTTGTCTCTGGCTATCAATCCAATTTCTTTATCAGGATCTTTAAACACCAAAAGCAGATTCAATCTTAAAATAATTTTGTTTAATTATCATCAGTCTTCAAGAGATATATGATAAAAAGCTTTTTAACTTTATTTGCTTGTCAAGTCTTAGAATATTTTTGGTATCTGAGATCCAAGAAGAGGAAGTGACTTAGAATAACAGCAAGATAATTGCAAAATACAGTCTGATATAAGTTCATCTTAATACATATTGTTTTGAAAATAAATTTGGAATAAATGTGGAAAAAGTTAATTTTCCTAATTTCTTTAAGGTAATCATTTAATTTAAAATTACCTTGACTCATTTCTTTTTCAATGTTTTTTTTTTTTTTTTATCTAAGTCTCTTTTGAATTGAAATGGCTAAATTTAAAAAGCAATTTTGTTTCCTTCAAAATATTGTCATTATCTTTTTCAAAAATTTAACTTCTCTTTGATGTTTATCTTTGTTTTTTTATTGATGTTTTTTCCTTTTGTTTCAGAAATTGAATTTGGTCAGAATAGTCATAAAACTTGTCATATTGTAAATTTTTAGAACATATGCATTTTTGCTTAAAAGGACCTCATATATAATGATATGTTTTCCTATGAACTAAGGTCAGCAAAACTCTTTCACAGACAATCTTTTTGTGCTTTGCTGAATTCATGCATATTTAACAGAAAATATTACTTAATTTTAGCATTCTCTATTCACTTATGTGTGCAGTTTGTGCTTTTAAAGCATCAGTGATTGACTCAAAGTTAAATATTTTCAGTCCCTAATCTCTTCCCATTAAGTTTATTGACTTTCATATTTTCTCTCTACTTTTAATATGCAAAACTTCATCTTCTGATTAGTGATTTGTTTTTCTCCCCATCAATAAACATTATCAAAATCTCATTTATCTTTCTTTCTGTATTACACTTTTGTTTTGCTCCTTTAAAGTGACTCAACCCAATAGGATCTAAATGTCATATGCTTTTCTGATATGACTTCACTCAGTAGCTAATATTAGCCATCTTTATCTGATTGAGCTATATAACACACACACACACAATATATATATATATATATATATATATATATATATATATATATATATATATACACACACATACATATATATTTGTATTAAAAAAAAAATTACAAGAGGATAGAATCCAGGTAGAACTCAATGTCCAGGACAGAGTAAGGAAATAATAAAAAAAGGCTTAAACACTAATAAACCTTTTTATTATATAAAGAGTGTGTAACATTGGGATTATTTCTATAGAAAGTGGCATTGGTATAAGGAGTTCAAATTCCAGCCAATGTCACTGTATCCACTTTTGCATAAATACTCTTAGGAAAGGTATGAATTTCTTTTCTTCTTCCTTTAGATATGGGTTAAATACTAGAACAGACTGGCCTCTCTAGCCTTGGTTGGTAAGGAGTCTAGGAGAAGGAAAGCTCTGACTTCAAACCTGAGCTGAGCTGTTTGGAGACTTTGTGGAACACTATCTTTTTTTTTTTCAGTTATTACTTCTGAAAAGTGTGACTGCCTCTACACAAGCCTTCATCACTATATTTTTGGGTAGTCTGGTGGTTTAGTTCAAAAAATGAACTATTAAGTCCTCATATGTTGAAAATGATGGGAGAATCTACTACACACATATAGTCTGATATTTCTAAAGATGTGTGTTTGTTTTCTTCAGTTGTGGGGATTTTTCTTTTTAAGGATAGCTTAGCTGTGGCACAAGGCCAAAAGTATGTGGCACCCAGTAAAGATCATTCTCACTACTTAGCCATAATTTTTCCTAGTGAGGTAAGCTTGCTAACCATTACACCATGTTGAGGTGCATCTCAGTTCAAGTAATGTATACGCATATACATTCCACAAAAGCAATGGGTGGTAGGGAGTACTTTTTTATGTACTCTTAATGTTTGAGGGGAAAAATTTTTAAAAGCTAAAATATTTATGATAACTTTTTTTTTTTTGCTAACATTTTCATGCTATCCTGCAATAGTTTTCTATTTTCTCAAATATTTTGACTAAATTCCTTTTATCTCTTTCCTTTATTCTTTCTACTTGAATTGTGTTACTAACTCCCTTCTTACAATAACTAAAAGACAAGAGAATGAAAACAATTAAAAAAAAAAAAATAATGAAAAAAAAAGGTATTCTCATTTTGTTTGCACAATAAAAGTCGATTTAAAATTGTTTTAACAAAATTGGTACCTTAAGTATGTAAATAAATCAGCATTAACATGTTAATTATATATAATTACATTTAATATATATTCTAATTATATATAATTATTATATGAACAAGCTTAATAAATTGTGTATTATTTCCTCTGTAAGCTGTTTTCCTTCTGTCAAATTTTTTTTCCTCTCTAGTTGAGTCAAACTGAAAATAAGCATTGGCAGCTAGCAATTCATTCATGACTAGCTCTTTCTTTCAACTTTGTGGTTTCACACATTACTATTAAAATGCTGCAGTCTAATTTGTTTCTTTCTCAAGAGGAAGACTTTTACTTTTTTTCATTTGATTCTAGAAAGTTTAACAAACTCTCTCTTCCTTGTATTATTGCTGTAATTTTTCTCTTGACTGAATATTAGGTTCTGTAGTTTCTACTTCCAAAAGCTTTGAGGTTTTGCTTCTGGGAATCATACTCTGTTGTGGATGATTATGTTGATGTCTAAAATTGTCAAACTTTATTCCCGCCTCTCACCAAGTAAATTTGATAGAATTCAAATTTCATTAACAGTTTTCTCTTTTAAACTGTAATTTTCAAATCAAGGTTCAGTGGATAAAGAAATTTGATTGATTATTTAATTTTGTGCTAACAGATGAATTTTTACAACTTTTTTTTTCTTTGTAACTTTATAAACATAAAACCCTTCAGAATAAAAATCTTTTCAATTCTGATTTTTATAACTTTCTTCATTTTTGCTTTCTCATTATCACCTGGTCTTGTTTTTACAATTTTTTTTTTTTTTCTATGTTGTTTTCAGTTCACTTTTTTTTACCTTCAGTTCACTTTTTACTTTCCTTCCCCCCCCCATACCCATTTCTTGTCCCTCAACAGACTTTAAGTAAGGTTATTGATTGTAAGAGAAAAAGAAAAGTTTAAAACATGTTGGATCACTACTGTTGCTTTCCATCTCTCTCTCTCTCTCTCTGTGTCAAGTGTCAATGATAAAGTCATAAAGAGCTTCTTCTACCTGGAAAAATTACAATTGGTAGTGCCTCTTTTGAAACACTTCATTACTGAGCCAAGAGGTAAGCAGTAAAAAAAATAAAAGCTGGGGAAGGGAAGAATGATTTTGCCTATTGAAATTTTTTTTTTTCTGACATCAAGCTACAGCTGATGATGGAGTTTGGCAGTGAAATGTCTGTTTTTGTTGGAGCTGTGAATTTCTGCAGACAAAG
Organism: Acanthosepion pharaonis; assembly: GCA_903632075.3. Lineage (NCBI taxonomy): Eukaryota > Metazoa > Mollusca > Cephalopoda > Sepiida > Sepiidae > Acanthosepion > Acanthosepion pharaonis. The sequence continues at coordinate 911,247 of CAHIKZ030005179.1, read as the reverse complement.
ATGGGGGGGTGCAATCAGGAAGAAATTGGTAATAGAGAAAAATGAAGAAATGGAATGAAAACAAGAAGACAAAAACCAAAAATCACGTTACTGAGTTAATCTGTTTGACTTATTTCATTCACTATTTTTTTTTTCCTTTATTTACCATTTGCCTTCCTTTTCTTTATGTATTGCTCCCTTATTTTTCCTGTTATTTTTTTTTTCTTCTCATCTTTAGTTGAGAAAAAATCATGTACAAAACAATTTGTTTTTTCTCAAGTGTCTTTTGTGTAAAGCATTGATGTGAGCACGTCGTCTTATAGAAATATAAAAGACAAAGAAAAAAAAATTCAATTAACTGTTTGGTTCCACTCATTTCTCTGAGATAGAAATTAACAAAGCTAACCACAAAAAATCACATGCAAACAAACATTATCTCATGTTTGATAGGAAGAATAATAATAAGTATCCTCTGTTGATTCTTTCAACATTAATCAATTGATCCGAGAAATTATTTATCTACGTTTATTTTAATGAAATGAATTTTAAAGAACTTTTTGCTTTGTAATTTACATGGCTTGTTATTTTTCATTCTTTATTTGACTTTTTTTTTTAATTACTTTATTTTCAAACATAGATTTAAATCTTTCTGCTGTTTTTTTTTGTTTTTTTTTTGCTACTTATTTAGGAACATACAAAAGCAGCAACAGCCATCTTTGAACATTACAAGAATATACAAACAAGTAAAGTTGGAATCGAGAAGACAAACAAAGAATAATAGCATGGAACACTATAATATTTGTAATAGCTACAAGTCTAGTTATAATTCTGTGTATCAAGTGGTATTCACCTAAATTTGTGTTATTTCTTGATGGTTTCTAATTATTTTATTCACTCCTTCATTCTCTTGTTCATTTTTCTTCTCTACTTTGCTAATTGTTCTTTTCTCAAACTTTCATTCCTTTTCATTTCCACTTTGTTGAGCCATTAAACTTTTGACTCACTTTTTTTTCTCATTGTTTTTCTTTTTCATGCACTGTTCCACCTTTTTGCTTCCTTCCCTAAATAGCTTTATCAACAATCAACCATGACAAAAGACACTCTTCTTGGCTTAATGCATGCTTGGTTTGGTTCTGAGAAGTCAGACATTTTTTTTTTTTTTTGCAAACTTTCAACCTCTGTAGAAATTGTTTGTCGTTTTCACTTTTAACAGTGTAAATGTTTCTTTATCTTCCATGCCATCATTGTGTTTATTTGCCTTCTTGCTTTTATGCAAAGGTGAAAGAAGTAAGAATTCAATCAGGTGAAGCTGAATAGTTACAAGCGATAAAAATGGACCATCTTTCCTCGAAATATGCCTACCTTTTTCAACACATATATGTATTTACCAATAAAACTACCTGAACAAAGTAAACACCTATAACATATCTGAGTTCATGAATACATTTTTGTTGATTTTTTTTCTTTAAAATATATGCTAAAACATATTGAATTTTCAATGTTTTAAATATTTTTCCTCATTTGTCTATCATGTTTTCCTTTCTTCCTCAGGTCTTTCTCATCAGGTTATGACATTTACTTAAGCTAGCAAGACATTTTTTTTCTTTTTATTTTAAGGGGAAACTTTTATTTCCAAGACTTTATGTATATTTGTTTATTCATCCATGCAAACTTTATCTCCATGATACTTTAACACAGATTTATGGATTTTTGCATCTTCTCTCTTCACACATGCTGGTGAAACAAGATGAGATAAGTGTACTTGTAATAGATTGGCTTTTTTATACACAAAAATGTGTAGTTATATTTCATTTTCTTTTTATCTAGATATATGCAATTTAGATAGCTATCCAAAACTATGCACAAACACACACACACACACACACACACACACACATATATATATATATATATATATATTGACCCCAGCTGCTATGTTTCTGCATGCAGAATCTATCCATATTAAGTGTTATCCCATGTGAGGTGTGAACCCAGTAGTATTTTGGCAAGAACCTACAACAGCTTTGCTGCTGGTGCCAGTGGCAACTTCAGCAGCAGTTGTAGCAGTAGCAGCTTGAGCATTAATAGTAGCAGTATTGGAAATGGTAGGATACTGGCTCCAGATCATTGAGAAGCTGTTTTCAAGGTATGGTGAATAGTATTGCTAATAGAGGTGACCACCAACTTGCCAAGACCTGTCAATCAGGCATGGCTGCATTAAGTATTAGATAGAAACACAGCCAGTGAACCATGCTACAGCAATCAGTTAGCTGCTTTATTCTCTTTTCTATTGTAATATTTTCTTGAGACATACTTGCTATGCTTTGTTTGTGATAGCCACTTGTAGCCTTTCTCATTACAGCCCTGTTTTTCTTCTCTTTAGTAACTCTTTTCTCTGGAAAGCCCATTACTTCCCTTGTTGTCTGTGTGGAGTTTGTTTTATTGCTTTGGGCCCTGATATTTATTAACTGCATATGCCTATAGAGGAATGGATTATCACCTGCCCACAGGACATGTCCTTTATTCCTCACTTATTTCTGAAGAGTCTATTAATATATTACTCATTCCCAAAATAATCTTGATGTACACCTCACAGATTTTAAAGCAAGCAATATAATTTTTTTTTCATTAGGATTTCAAGTTCTAGAGATAGTACTGAAGTGAACCTCAAAAGATGGATACTGTTTTTATGTGTAATGCACTTTTGTCAACATTTTCAGATTTATTAAAAACAAACTTGTCAGCCCATCTATAGAGTGAAAGTATTTAGAATTTTGGTCTCTTTAACAGCTCTTTCAAATTCAATAAACCTTTATCACTTCATACATTGAAATCTAAAGAAATTAGACTTTACTGTTACTTGCTTTGTGGAATGTATTTTTCAAGGGAAACCTGTAAGAGAAAATTTTTTATTGTTGGCAAGGGAAAAAACATTAATCCTTATTTACATTATTTTTGGTAGTAAGAAATTTGCTTATTACTTCATGGTACTATTGCTCTTGAGAAAATAGTATGATGGAAGCACGGTGGAGTAATGAATTGAGGATTTGGAGAGCCAAGTTCAAATTCCAGTGGAGTTCATTGCATTCACTTACATGCTAATATGCCTGGGAAAGGCATGAAACCATCTCTTCTCCTCACAGGTATGAATAAAATAGCAGGACAGAGTGGTTCCTATAGCCTTGGGTGGCAACCACTCTAGGAGAATGACAACTGAAGTCAAAACCTGAAGATCTAATGTACAGACTGATGGTGACCCACACCATATTCTAGGGTCTTTGGTTGTTGGTCAAGAGAATGGAGAGGTGATGAGTGCTGACTGTAAGGACATTATGAAGAAAAATCAAAGATTGTTTCTTTTGCCCTTGGGTTCCCCTAGCAATTGAAGCAGTCAAGGGACTGATGATGATGATTACAATTTTTTATGGGTTACCAATTTCCGTTTCTTTTTACTTTATAAGTTAAAATAAGTATGTTCTGTTCCAATTTTTTAAAAAAGTATATTTTCCCCCAACACTGCCATCCATCCTTAGTGAGCAGTAATAACGCAATTTGTTCATTTTTCAAGAGGTGGGCTTCTTTTTATCTCCTTGCAATTAGTACAAAGATTAGGATAGACTAAGTTTTAAAAAGGTAAACAATTGTGACATGGGACATTATGAGTTTTATAGTAAACAGAAATCTTTGAAAGCATAGTGATTTTGTTCTGCTATGTGAAAAATTTGTAAAAGTGAATATTCATCCTTGCTTTAGTAGTCCATTCAAGAAACTAATTTTATGATTGAAAGATAGAATAAACTAAGAGATACTTTCAGTGATTAAGATAGCTATCGAATTTTACTTTAATATTCTTTTATTTGAGAAAGGTATGTGTGGTTTGTTGACTTAAGAATCTAATTAAATTCTAGCCTGAGATCCCTAAGGTTAAAATAAATTAAGAAATCCAAGAAAAATATCAGTACTTGCCTTTTGTAAATATTTCTCCTGTTTTATCAACAGGTTTGTACAACTTTGGAATTAATCCACATATAAAAAAACTTTCCTCAGAGTTATCACAGGAAAGAATATTTGTTAATGATGTCAAGTTTTCTGCAATTCTGTTTGTACACCTGTAATACTATCCAAAATCTGCAGTTGTTGAAAATGTCACTACTGCCTGTTCTTGTCATTTTTTTGCTAGATATTTGAATATCTCTTACTAAGTCAGAGGTCTCTTCAGAGATTGAATGAATTTAAGAGCTGATAAATGCAATCAACCTAAACCCGATTTCACTTGCTCAGTAACTTCAGTGTCTTGTTCTAGTTGTTTACTATAAGATTTAACTTACAATTGTTTTTCAATGTAAGCAATTTTTTTCTTTATTAGGAATATCTGTATTTTTATCAGTGAGACAAAATTTGTTATGGAAAAGAAGCAGAAACAAGTGTAAACTTTCTCCTATAGAGTTACTTTGAATATACCAAGCAAGGTTATGTCCATATAAGTGACAGAAAAAATTCTCCAACCAAAATATGAAGTTTAGTCAGATTTTGGGAAATAGACTAAGCTGAGAACTTTTCAGCATCCCTCATCATCAACATAACCAGTTAGCATTATATATTGAAACTCATGTTATATAGATGATATTAAGTAAATATGTAATTATGTATGAAATTTTGTGAGTATTTGTTTTGTATATATTTTATTTCAAAGGTAGAAATGACATTTTAGAAACTCTGCTGGAATGATGAACAACAAAGTCATCAGAAATTCTACTTGTGTGAAAAGTAAAAATCCAGTAAATAGATTGAGTTGTCTGAATGAGAAAAATAACATTTTATGCTTTTTCAATATTCAAATTTGGGATTGTTTTCATTGTATAAAAACTTGGAGTGAAAGTCAATCAATAGATAAAATATATGCACAGAGCATTGCAAGATTGGGTAGGGGGAAAGTTTATTGAAGGTGTATTCAGCTTTTTACAAGGTGAACTCAATGCTTCATTTTCATTGGCTGTCAAAAGCTGCACAATTCTTAACTCTTGAAGGCTGCTGCAGCAGCAAAGTGAATCTTTATTTTACCTTGAACCTCTTTTCCATAGCAGAAATGAATTTTCTTTAATTTCAACACAAGCTTAATTTAAGAAGCACAGATAAGATAGAAAAATGCTTTTTTCTGGCTTCTTAGGCTGATAAATTACATGTCACACTGATTAACTTTAAAATGTTGATATTTACATTTTAGACCTTTCAATAAACAGTAATAGAATAACTTTTTAAAGCAGACTTGAATTTCTCTTTCTTTTTCATATATTTTAGTCAATTCATTTGCTGTGTGCTTCACGTGCTTGCATAATCTGCAACACAAAGTATATAAGAGATGAGAACAGATTTAAAAGGAAAGATTTTTTTTTACAAATTTTCAGCTTATTACGCATTGATATTGAGAAAAGCATTTATGTATACGAATGCGAATAACAGATTTTCAAGAATCTCCTTGTTTTCTTTCAGAAATTTGTGGTGGTGATAATAATATCAACCACTATTCATTGTGTGTGAGTGGAATTTCCGACAGTACAAAATTCAGACATCCACGGAAATGGGAAGGAAAAAGATCCAGATCTCGAGAATTGGGGATGAGAGAAACCGGCAGGTAGGTTGAAATTTCTCAAACTTGTGATTTCTGTTAAATTATTCAATTCTTTTAGAACATTTCTCAATGATTTTTATCATCAATAATTTCCCATCTTTTGTAAAGAGCATGTAATGATAGAAAAGAGCTTCACTTAGACATGACTAATTTTAATACTGTCAAACTAAAATTTTGCCTTGATTTTTGACAGATTATAGGTTTTAAGTAGAATTGATGCTAAAGATGTAGAAATAAAAAAACATTGATTGTATTCATTTTATGAAACCAATGTTCATTAATAGAAAAGGTAAAATGATTTTTTTGTATTAGCTAAACACTATGCTTACAGCTATATCATAGTGAAACACTAATTTTTGTACAATCACTGAAGTTAAGCAACATTAAGTTTGCTCTGTACATCAATAGGTGGTCACCTGGGAATACCAGGTGTTGTAAGGTGGTTTGATGGATGGTGAGAAATCAGAGAGCCAAGTTAAGCTCCACTTGACTTATATACAAACACCCTTGGGAAATGGTATGAATCCATCTTCCCTATCTCTGGGTTAAATAGCAGGACAGTGTCCTATAGCCTTGGTTGGCAACTAGTCTATTAGCAAAAAAGCTACTAAAACACAAGAAATTACTGAGTGTGGAATAATATGAGTAAAGAAAATATTATTAAGGTGAGAGAACAATAAAAGAACAGGAATTAAGAAGACATTAGATAACCACTGACACTGCATTAAAATTTTTGAAGATCAAAGTTTACTGGAAAGCAAGAAGTTGGAAGAGAGTCCCACAAGCAAAAAGCATGAGAGAGAAAACAGTTAGCATAAAACTTACGCTTACATCTAACAATTTCAACTGTAAAATGATGAGACCTTGTCCCCAATTTAGTGCTGTGCTTAAATTATAAAGTCTATGTATCAAATAGGAAAGCTCATCAGGACAATTGCCATTAAAGTATTTATAGAAAAAGCACAGGGAAGCTATATTATGGCAGTGAGAAAGTGACTGAAGCCGAGATGTCAGGTCAGGACCAATAACATTGCAGATTCTTCTTTGGAGTTTATCAATAATCTCTAGATACATAACAGAAACACCAAACCAGATGTGACAGCAACATTCAATGCATGGACAAATGATAGATTTATAAATGTATAAGGTAGATTCTGCTGAGGAATATTGTCTAGCCCAACAGTGAACCAACTTTCTTAGCAGCAGAGTAACAATTGATTCAAGATAATCTTTCTATGTCGGTGGAAAACACTAGCCTGAGAAGGTGCAATCAGTCATTCTGCCTGGAGGTTAGCATCAGTCATATTAATATAAGGCAAAATGGGTTCCCTCAGATGATTAAAAGAGAGCAGCTTCATTTTAGAGGCATTAAAATTAACACGCCACTCCTTGCCTCAGTTAACAACCGGTTATAGGTCATTTTTTAGATCAGCAACTAATTTGACCTTATTGAACTGATCAGACTTACTATTAAGACAGGAGTAAGTAATAAAAAGATATGCATTCAATAAATTCAGATTAACGAGGACAGAAATTAGTTGAAATTAAAGATTACAATTTACATGGGACTTGATTAGGAAAGATTTACCATCCTCAAATTTAGATATTTTATAATTATTGTCATTTTGTACTTGTGTCATGTGATTATTTTCCTTTTTTTCCTAGTTATAATAATTAGTTTATTATTACAAATATTAATTATTATTTTCTTACAATGATAAAATTATGTTTCCCTAGACGCATTAATAGCTACTTCACTGCCTGCAGCTGATTGGAATAGAATTTGACTATGGTTAATTTTATGAGTCTTTGTCATTGAATAAACATTATGAATAAGTTTCAATCAGTAAAGGAATTCTGTATGATTTCTTATATCTACAACAGCACTAACAAAGAAAACTTTTGGTTTTTTTTAAAATTTATTTAATAATATAAGTGTTCAAAGACGGGAAATACAAAAAATGCATAAATTAATCATGAAACCAAATATAAATATTAGTGAAAATCTGAAATAATTTATATATACCTTTTCCAAATCTCTTAATTAAATATTTATTACATTTTCATGCATCAGTTTTTGTTGTTATAAAAAATGAAAACTTTTCATACTTTATATGTAGTCTTAGATTTTGTTTCTCTTAAAGTAAAAAAAAAACCCTTTTATTAGCTTTGCCTTTTTTGATATTATCATTTTGTTTATTTAGTAAAGATAACCTACAAGTTTGTTCTTTCTTTATATCATTTGTTTTTAGTTGGCTAATGTTAATTTCTTGATTATTTGATATTAATTTGAATAGTTAGCATTATTATCTCCAAAAAGATTAATATGAGTGTTTGCATGTGAGATTGGGTGTCTTTGCTTCTTCTGGAGAGACTTGATCTAATTTTTGAATTTCTTAGTTTCAATGTGGGTCTCTCTCTCTCTTTCTTTCTTTCTTTCTCTCTCTCTCTCTCTCACACACAAAGTAGAATATATGAATTTGTATAAAGAAGAAAATATCAGAAAAATAAAAAAAAGAAAAAAAAAGAAAAATAATTTTTAATTTTTTACTATATTTCTTTCTTATTCTCTTCCTTGTGCATGTTTTTGTCAATGTGTCAGATCAGTGACATCTGTTGGTCGATTTGCCAAACAAGTGATTTTCTTGATTGGAATGTTAACATTTATAAAATGCAACAAATAAAGCATGAGTGGATTTCTTTAACGACTCACTGTAAGAATTATTATATGCATTTTTTCCTCTGATCATATACATACTGACAAGACTTACTTTGATACTCTTGGTTAGTTCAGTTTTACTAATTACATTTACTTGTCAAATGATTGATACTATTTGTAATTTTATTTGAGTTGCATCTTTTGATTGAATTGACACTGAGCTAGCTAGTATATTGCAAATCACCTGGGGCACCTCGAGGTGGTGTAATGGTTAGCAAGCTTGTCTCGCTAGAACAAATATGACTGAGTAGTGAGTTTGATCCTCACTGGGTGCCTCCTACATTCAGCCTTGTGCCACATCTAAGCACTATTGCAAATCACCTGCTGAAGTTTCACTTTTTTTTTTTTTTTAAATGCATAGTTAAAAAAAATGATCAAATCTAAGATGGGTCAAGTGAGTTTCATTAAAAATGTAATTGTTTGATATTATAAAAAGACTTAAATTTTATTGTCCAAGAATTCCTTCAAAACAGAAAACTATTTTGTTTGAGTAATTTTAAGCATAAGAATCTTTAACAGAATGTGGATATAGAAATATGATATATCAATAGACGGAATTCAAGAAAAATAGAGAAAATAATGAATTTAATAACAACTTCCTGTCCAGTATACATTGTGTTAATATTTTCAAGGCTATTTTAATAATTTTGTATGTATGTCTTATTCATTCACCAATGTAGATACAGACTTCATTAACAATTATATCTATTTTATAAAAAAAGTAATAGTAGCAGCAGTTGGCAAGACAGACGGTAAACAACTGGCCTGGTTATATATAAGCTGCAATGTTCCATTTCAGTGACAATTCCTTCATAAGTCTGCTGTAAAAGAAAAAAAAAGTTGATGAAGAGTGGGCAGGAGATGATAGCAGTGAAAAAGATGCTGCTGAAACTGTTATCTCTCTACTGGCTGAGCTATAAAACTGCTAGGAATTGTCTCACCATCAATCTGCTCCTTCTTTCATATTTGTTCTGTTTAGAAATCTGATGCTCACACACAAGATAACAGACAATTTGACAGCAGTCATAAAAAAAAAACAAGATAACAACCATAATATCTACAATTATTATTATTATTATTATTATTATTATTATTTCCATTTTCTTGCTTTTTCTGACTTAATATTCTTTTTTTGGATACCTTTAAAACATTTCCGTTAATCGTTTTCTTTCACTCTTTTCCATTCTTTTAAATTACAACTATCTAAATTTGAGATTTGCAAATGTTTCTTAGACTTGTTTTGTAGGTCAGATAAATAAAACAAGAATTGTTATTTTAATAGATGGTTTCTATTTTGCTTCTTTTCAAGGTAATTTAATATCTAACTTAGATGATACTCATGAGATGGCTCAAAATGCCTTAGAAATATGTGAGGAATGAAGTAAAAAGACCAACTTGGAATAAACTCCAAGCCTTTGAGATGTTTATTTTCCAATAGGAAATTGTTTAATATCAGATTTACCTCTGAGGGAAAATGACCATTTACTAGGAAATAAGAACTGATTGTATAAACAGCAAAAAGAAAATAAATTTGAAAAATTTCAATGGAAAATAGTTGCTCATATGAAACAAACACTGAACAGAGAGAAAAACGACATCAGTGGGTACTGAAAAGTTCTAAGTTTGACCCACTTCTCAAAATACTGACTAAATTACCAAATAGAACTTATTTTGGAAGGATTACTTGGTCAGGCAGAGAATTTTTCAGCACTCCATTAATAATAGTTATCTTCATAAAGTTTTCAATTCCGTTACAATAACTCACTAATAATCACTATATAAAGCTGTTTGATGCTATTTTAGCTTTTAATGCACTGTGGAGGGAAATGGAAATTTTCTCATCTTGAGTTCAATTTTTGGGAAAAGCCATTCAACAACAATATATTGATGAAAATGTATGCTTGTTGAATTGTGTTAATGTACCATGCTCATTGATTTGTAGATGGCCTATATATAGATATGTTCATTGACAAAATAAGCATGTCAGAATCCCTGAGTGCTGAAGTGGAGTATTGGCTCATGAAGCAAAGTAATGAAATATTCTTTCTTATCCAACAACATTTCCAGTTGTATCAAATTAATTCATCCTGTTTCTGTTCATTTGCAAAATATTTTCTGGAATTGAATTGTAAAAATTCATCAGATTTACAATTTTACAATTAGCCACACTTTTTTCTATATTTATTTTTTTTATTATTAATATCTGACAAAATTATTCGCACACACACACACACACACACACACACATACACACACTGTTAACATTTCTCATGAAAGCAGACAGTATGGTTTGAAAGATGAGCCTTATCATCATGTTCATTGTCATTACCATGTAGATCATTATCATAAAATTAATAGTGAGATTTTATTACTACGATTATTGTTAACATTTTATGTCATTGCTACTTTTGTCATATCTGTAAATTGCAGTTTTAGTTCCGGAATAATAAAACCATTAACATTTTAAAATGATTTGTATCTAAAGATATTTTTTCTTTTTTCAAATTTCATATCATTTGAAATTCAGTTTATTTTGCCTTCATATAAACTTTCTTCAACCAAATTTTTTTATGTGGCTTCATGAAAAAAAAAACAAAAACTTGTATTTGCCACCTTTTCAACAGTAATATTATATAATACTTATTAACTCTTTGAAATCCTTAAGAGAAACCTTAGCATCCAAAAGAAGCTCAATTATTCCATATGTTCTACAGAATAACATAATGTTTACTGATTTATCTGCTTTAATGTCTTTAGGTTCAGTTAAGTAAACTTTTTTTTTTCTCTTTTGAATATCAGAAGGGCTTGTGAACAGTGGTTAATCATATTAAATTACAATTCCAATAATTTCATTTCTGTAATGATAATTTTGTTCTTGCAGCCTAAGTTTTAAGAGTTTATTTGTTGTTGACAGGTCTTCATTTTGTTGATTGTTTAATGCAATTAAGATAACTGTTTTGTAATTCACTACTATTTTTCTTTCCAACAAATGCTGACAAAACATTATAAGCAAGTCAGTAAATGTTTTGCAAGCAAATAAATCTGTAAATGAGGTTATTAATACAGCCAATCCTTCTTAATCTGTTCTGTTTAACAATTGAATGATGTGCCATATAAAAGTGGGTTGGGGAAATAATAAACTGAAGTGTGTAAAACTCCAGTGTTTGTGCTTGAGTAGGACTAGTGATTATTATTTGACACCAACCTGCTTTGTCACTGAAGGGAATTCCCTGTGGCAAAGTAGACCAAGCTGCTAAAATAACTGTATCACTGCCACTTGTTTGATAGTATTAACATTTTATGTGACTATAACCTGATCTTCATAAGGTTTTGTAAACACACCAATTCTCTTGTTGACCTTTGAGCTGTGTATACTAACCTTTAGTTGCCTATTGATGTTATCTCTATCACAGAATTCTCTTTAATCCTCTGCTGGCTGATTTGCACTTGCTGATTCGATATTTACATTTTTTGACTTGTGCCACCACCTTTTATTGGTGAATGATACTCAGGCATAGCAATCTTGTCTTTCACCCTTTATTTGCACCCATGTAACAATATTCAGGTCAGGTTTCTTTAGTCATGCCTACGCTTGATTGGTCTTAAGTCTTGGGAACTAGTAAGAAAAAAAAAAAATTTAAACATACCTTGTTTCTTGTAACATCTGGATTTTAAGTTGAAATTCTATTCTATGTTGACAATTTTTGGTGACCATGTGGGCTATTAATGAGGTTATTAAGTGAGTAATGAAGTAAGTTTATAATAATTTTTAGATATAAGAGAAAAGAGTAAAGGTTTTCAATTGACTATAAGTAGGATGTGAACATCTTGCATACTTTTTAAAAACCAAATATTTCATGCATTAGATAAAAAACATGGAACAAAAATATCTGTGACAATTGAAATCATGGATAAAATCCTACTGTTCTCTTTTTACACTTGTTTTTATATTGTTCAGTTTTTAAGGATGAGCCTAAAGTGTGAATTGGAAATTGGAGATACCAAAATCAAACAAGTACAAAAATTTAAATTTCTAGGAAGTGTTTTTACAGAGGATGGAAAGTGCAACACTGAAATCCAAAGGATTATTGGGATAGCCAAAGTTGCATTCCAAAACCTAAGCAGGGTGCTAAGAAAAAAAAATAACTTTGCTAGAAACAAGGAAAAGGGCACTAAACTGTTATGTGATATCTGATCTCCTGTATGGCAGTGAGTGCTGGACAATCTCCTCAAAGATGAAAAAGAGACTTGAAGCAACAGAAATGTGTTTCTACAGAAGGATGATTGAATATGTGAGCAATGATAAAATTTTAGAGAGAATGGAAACAAACAGGAAACTTATACTTAACATCAGGAAGAGATAGTTGAAATTTCTAGAGCACATACTGAGGAAAGAGGGCTTGGAAAATCTGATACTCATAAGACAGATTGAAGGCAAGTGGGACAGAGGAAAACAAGGCATAACATACTTAGTAGGCTTGAGTAAATGAATGGTGGAACAGGGTTTAGAAGAAATAACAAAGACAGAATTTATTAAGAGCTACAAAGGATAGGAAATTGTGGAGAGCCATGATTACCTACATCCTGAAGGGATATGGCACATAAAGAAGATCGAAGTCAGGCTGAATCTGTTTTTCTTTAAAGAGATATAAAGTTTTAAATAGAAAATGGTAAGTTATTACTTTAGAAACCTGAATGCACTTTAAAATAATTATTATATAGGATTTTTTTTTTTTCACTATAATATAACCTTTTAAAATTGTGAATAAAGACAAAATTAAAATTGTGTATATTTTGATAGGATTAATTTTAATAATACATTTTTCTTTAAATGATACTTTTCATGAATATTGTTGTCACTTAATTTAAGGATATGGGTCAAAATAATATATGTATTTTATTTGTTAGAAATAAATTGAAATCAGTTTTTTTTTCATCATTAGAATGAAGGTGGTTGTAATGGTCAGAAATGCATAGTTTATCACCAGAAATTAAGATGAAGATTTTGTAACTACATAAATTTAAATAATTTTGCAGGGCAATAGATTCTGAAGTTCAATGTTTCCAAATTATTGTTTCCAAATTATTGTTTACAACACCATGAAGATCTACAGTACAACGAGTAACTATTTGAATCAGCTGTGTCATCTGCACATTGAAGAATAGCCACATTACAAATGCATAGGGATAGTAAATGTTACCAAGAAATATTAAATATGGCTTTGCTGCTATATCAGTTGGTGGTGAGCTTTTCAGCATTATAATGACTGTTAGACCAATCATTGAAGACTATAATGTTGAGATGCTGAATCTTAACCCCATTCATAAGTTTTGACTAAGATTCAAAATTAAAATCCAACACAATTAGTTCACAAATACAGATAATCTCTGCAATATGGAAGAATGTTAGAAAAGATTGTATTGGAAGCAGTAAGACCTATATCCATCAAAGCCTTGAAGATGTGATGCATTTTTCTTCCATTCAGTTAATCTTCAAGGTATTAGTTTTTTTCCTTCTTTTACTCTCTGTTTGTGTATTCTTGTTATTTAAGAAACAATGTGGCAGATAACCAGTATCTTTCTAAACTATTTGATCACAGTATATTTGAGAAAGTAACATTATATACAATTATCTATATAATTTACATTAAAATGCATGTCACAAGAACAAAAATTATGTTTTAATCTTTACATGGTTTAAATACTATATAAATTCAATAAGATCAAATAATTTTGATTTTTGAAATAATGGATTTAGCTCCTGACTTAAATGATGCTATTAAATTTAGGGACACAAAACTAATATGACAATTATCTATGGCTCGTAGTCAATGAAGTCCAATAAAATGTTCTCTAAATTTTATCCTTTCCAAGTCTGTTCTTTGTGTTCTTGTTGATACTTACTCAGAAAGCAGAACATGTTGAAAATATTACATGTGTTGGATGTAATTGATCAGATTTTGCCAAAGAGACATCCATTGGCAGAGGAGGTGTAGGAGGATGAAGATGGCTTTAAAACTGGCAATCTGTAACTCAGCCTATCCTGTGTCCATCAAGCAAATTGTGCACAAATTTTTCACTTCACTTTGGCACATTCTAGGTATTTTCATGTAAACAGCACTGAAGATCTGGGAATGTCTTGGGTGTTTGTTTCTAATGCCTTCATATCAGCCGAGTGAGGAGAGCATTAACTGTTGGCAGGGGACTTGTCTCTGCTTACATCTTGCCAGATTCTGACAATATCATCACTGAGTTTGTATACAAGGCTGTCCGTACAACATAGGCTGCTGGCCAGGCACACGGCCAGCAAATGACAACAATAAACTTCTCTCTTTTGGCTTTACTTGTCGGATATGGATCGGACGGAAATCTAGAATTTTTGCCAGATGCACCAGGAAAGAGAAAGGAGCAGTTGAGAAAAGGAATAGGACAGAAAATTAATTTTGCCTAGCATATAAAATATATCTTAGAATAATACATTCTAAATTGTCAATTTTTCCTTCTTGCTCTGTCACCTTTATATTTAATTGTAGCCCAGAAACATCTAACAGGGTAGAGAAACAGACCAGAACAGAGTTGTAGCCATTGAAACTATCTTTTTTTTTTTTTTTTTTAAATATTATTAACTGTCTATCTACCAACTACTTATATATATATATATATATATATATATATATATATATATATATATATATATATATAAAATATTAGTGGTCAATATACGTATATATATTTCCAAGAGGATAGAATTCAAGTAGAGCTCAATGTCCAGGACAGAGCAAGAATATAATATAAAAGGCTCAAATACTAATATTCCATGGTTATAATTTATTATATTGGAATCGTAATCATGATCCAATTCATGACATCTACAAATTAAAAAAGAAATCAGAAAATATAACTCATGGAATAAAAAACAAAAATTTAGTGAGAGTGTATGTATCTATGTATGTATGTATGTATGTGTGTGTGTGTGTGTGCGTGCGTGTATGTGTGTGTGTGTGTATATATATATATATATATATATATATATATATATATATATATATATATAAAAAAGTTGTAAAGTAACTTGCCTTTTTTCAGTCTTTGTTTCTAATCTAATTCAGTTATTTTACCTTGTCCATTAATTAACTTTTCAACACTTTGCTTTGATGAAAATACTATTTATACACTTATTAAGCTTTTATTGTACTCTGTTTTTGACAAGCAAATGGTTTCACTTAGGTAAAATCTTCAGGAGTGTAAACAGAATGTATACTATATTGTAGTTGGCAAATTTACAAGTTAAAAACTTCATGTCAATCTAGGTTTATTTGACAAGTTTGGAATTGAAAACTTCAAATTTCAATGTTCATCTATAGTTTTCTTTGCTGTTTTCCTTGTGCAGCTGAAAGAAATTTCTCTAAGATCTTGAGGAGAGATGAAAAAAAGACTTGGTTGGTTGCATTACATTTAACAAGGATCTTTAGTAAAGTAATGACCTCTGCCAAAGCCAGTCTGAATGCAGTTTGTTGGCAACTGAGTCAGAAGATTCCAATCAATATAGATCTACCTACTTGTTCTATTTTAAAGAGACCTATAACTAATATAGGATATCTGAATGCATGTATGCGTTTGTGTCTACATTGTACATTATGTATGACTAAGTAGTGATTAGTTAATGATATCAAGATCTGTATATAGTATACTTGGAGAACAAGATCTGAGTACATAAGCCTAAGGGAGTTTACATATATGTTATTTAATATATTTAAATACAAATTGGATCTTATAAAATTGGTAGATCTTTATAGCTGCTTAAGAAGTCTGTGTTGATACTTGAATTTATAAACATGTAGGAATAATTAAGAATTTGATGTCACAGATTTACATGTATATAAGTGTATGGTGACATGCTAACATAGTTGATGCTAAAAGTTTACATACAAGATGTGTTAAAAAAATTCTTGGTCAGATCAAGAAAGGAATGACATCAAGCCATGAAGTACACTATTCTGCGTATTCATCCTGCAGTTCACCAACAATGGGCATATTGTTTCTCAAGTTTCTTTAAATTCTTCTAAAAGAAATTCTATGATTGTTCATTGAAATACCGTTCACCTGCTTCTATTACCTCTAAAAACTTTGAAGCATTTGCTACCTTTCAAACTCAGTTTAAGTTTTAAAAACAAGAAATAGTCAAATGGAACAAGATCTGGCATGTACCTCAGATTCTTCAAAGCATCCATAGTCTTACCACCCCTATGATCAGGTGAACTCTCTTGTAAAAAGAGAACACTTTTCTTCATCTTTCCTCAATGTTTTTTTTTTTTTAGTATTTCATTTGAATTTGTGGAATATGTTAGAGTAATATCCTATATTTATTTTTTACTCTTTTAAAGATAAGTATCAGAATATCTTCTTTATCCCCAAAACTGTAGCCATTACTTTTTCAACTAAATCTTGGGTCCTCAATGTCTTTGGCTTTCAAGATCCCAAGTACTACCACTGTTGCATAGACTGTTGTTTGGTCTCCGGATTATAATGATAGAATCATGTTTTATCAACGGTGGCATATTGTTTCAAAATCTTGTCATTAAATCACTGAAAATGCTGTAAAATTAACTTGGAGGTGTCCTTTTGTTAACCTTTCTGGCTGGCATTCAAACATCTCAGCATTCACTTGACTGACGGCCTCTGTATACCCAGCTGCTCATGAATTATAAACCCATTGTATTCACTGGATATCTATAACAATTCAGCAATTCATTTAGCTAATATTCATTGATTGGACAAAATTATGTCCTGATCATGATCAACAATTTTAAGAGTTTGCACTATTGAAGGTTTCCTAGCTGATGCATGCATCTTAGATCACAAAATCTCCATGCCAGAAGTTGGTATACATCTTCACAGTTGATTATTATGGTATCCTAATGTTACCTAATGTTTGCATCATACACTCAGGGATTTCTTTTGAAGATTTTTTTTTCTGTAGGAATAGGAACTTCAGTACAGCTCAATGTTCAAAATCTGAAAATTCCATACTTTCCATTGACAATGTTCAGCCAATGATCTGGGACAAATTCAGAAATAATTACAATGATCTGGAAAATGGCATGCTTAAAAATATAAAAATTTCCAGTTATTCTGATAAAATGACCCTCACATTTGATGAAATGGGTTGGGACAATAACTTTTCAGCACCTCTTTATACAGTGCAATAATTTTCAGTTTATGGGCAGTATATATATACTTTAGTTCCTCCCTCTACAATTTAGGTTTTGTCATTTTTATGTTTTTTGAGCAAATCATATTTGAATGACCTTCCTTTTGACATTGTATACCTATCCAACATGTTTACTTAGGATATTTCACAAAGTATTTCAATATGTAACTAAATGATAACATTACATGTAAACTTTTAACCTTGACTGTAGGCGTGTATATGTGAAGAGTAGGCAAATACTAACAAGAAGAGTCATATATAGAATAATGAAAAGTGTGGGCTTCAAGACTATAATTATTTAACAATGTAGTTTTGAGATAAATTATGCTGCCTTAATATTTAACCTATTTATTTTCTAATGTGAAATCAATACTGAAAGCAGATTGTCCATAAAAAAAGTTTTGATGGATAGAACTACAATTATGAAAGAGCTACAAATTTTGATGAAAAATCTTCACAGTTTCTAATAAAGCCTTTCAGATAAGCAAAATATCTGGAGAATAATTCTATCTTCAAGTAAGATGATGCATGCAGCATACTGTGTTCCTTTTTGAGTGTTCAGAGAAAATGATTTTAAAGTTTCTAAGTATGCATTTTTAAATGATAATGATTCATTTTACAGTTAGTTCCAGCTCAGGTGATGTAATTTGTATTCATCAAAAAATAGGTGTGGCTATTGATTAAAAAATGTAATAAAACACATGATTGCAGAAAGGTATATACAATGTAGAATAAGCAGGAAAAATGGATTTTTTTTGTTTCTTTAGTGAGAAGGATAAAAAAAAAGATTGCAAGTGTTTTCTTTTAAATATTTTTGTGAGAGGTTGGATTAAATGCTTTTCGATTGATTTATTAGTAACAAATATTTCCTTAATCATTTAAATAACACTCTTAGATTTGGCATTTCAAATCCTTTCAAACAGCTTCACCTTGCTGAAGAATCAGAAATCATAAAAAGTGATAGTTCAAGAAAGTTGTTATAAAATTATGGTTGCTCAAATAATGCCAAATACATCCAGTTACTGAAGGACCATTTGAAGCCAAACTTGGATAAAGGCAAATTTTTTCAACCTGCTTGACAGAGATTGCATGCAACACCTGAATCTTGCTAATGAAGGTGTTACTGTATTGAAAGACTGGTCAGCTCCTGTTCCTGACTTAAATATGCTCCATAAAACATGGACAGGGCTGAAGGATTTATCAGAAAAATCCATTACTTGAAGAGTTATGAGAACACAAAGAATGGTATCATATGCATGTAAAGATGGTGAAAAATTTGTAATCCTCTCTTCCCAGAAGCAATTATACAAGCTACTCAAAATATTAACAATATACAGTAACTTCTAGAAATTAATGTTCAATAATAAATTTTCATTAGAGATATTTTTCTGTTTTAGAACACTGTATCTAGCTTGGGTTTATGTAAGGTGTGATCAAAAACGTTTTTGCATTGCCATTTTGTGGGACTTGCTTCTATCTACATCTCTCATTTAGAATTCTTTATACAAATGACTTAATATTAAAACTAAATATTATAAACTGGCAATTATTAGAAATTTACAATAGTTTAGAATGGCTGAAGACTTTTACAAAGTACACTATATCTATTTTAATGATGACCCACAAGATTTCTATTAGATTAATATCTGGAAAGAAAGGAGGCCATTTACATTAATTTAGTGACTTTTAAATAATTTATTTGGTAAAGTGGCCAATAGTCAATTTTGTAGAATGTAAAAGAGCATTATATTACATAAATATACTCTTAGTTTAAAGCCTCTTGTACCATTTAAAATATGCCTTGTCCAAGAAATTAGAATAATCATAATTCTATACATTTATCTTGATACCATCATCAACTTTGAAGTTACTTAAAATTTTTTATAATATTGCTCCACCTCCTCAATGAAGCTTTATATTCATCACAAAAAATTTTAAAAATCAGTTTTCATGTACTTCTTTGCCTAAATTACATATTTTGATTAATGATATTTAAATGTGCATGCTAGGTAAGTAATCTACACTTCAACATGGTGGTTAGTTATCTGCTTTAAAAGACTTAAAAAAACAAAAACTAACTTGTAGCAGAAAACAGGATAAGTGGTGGGGAGTGAAAAGAATTTGAGTCTCTGATTTCTCCATTTACACTTTTAGTTTAAAGTGTCTTGAAACATCATCTATAAATATTTCAGACAAATTCTTTGAGAACCCCTGAAATTAGTTAGGTGAATCAGCTGGCCTTATGTCATAACATTTGACACCAATTACGAAGCGTCTATGGTTACCATGAGTATTCCCTTACAGACATGTGTGAGTCTGGGATCTAAGAATAAGCAATTCATGACACCCCTACTCTCCGTAATATTCCCTATCCTACCAGCAGGGGCTACCAACAGCTAGGACAACAAAACTAATAGCACTGTTGTTGGCAACCATTCTCCATTCATAAAATATAAGCTACCTACTTACTAGCAGTAGTAGTAGTAGTACTACTACTAGCAAAGTGCTCATTATGGTGGTGGACAAGACAAGAATATACACAAGAAATGACTGTTTCTCCAGCAGATTTTCCTGCAACATTTTACAATTATCATAATCCTCCTGTCTGTTTATAAACTGATTTCAAGCATTTTATTTTTTCTGGCTATACATTAAAATCATCATTCTGTTTCTGGTGGTTTGTGATTCTTAATCATTTCATATACAAAAAATGCTCTTCAGATTTATATCTGAATAATTACCAATAAAAATATAATTATAATTAAATCATTTATTCTTCTCACCAATTTTTTTTTCTTTTTGTCATCATTTTTTTCTATTATTTATTTATTTGTTGCTTCTTTCATTGTTAAAAACCAGTTCCCTGAGAGAAGAAAGAGAGTATATTGGCATCATTTCTTGGTGTCTTTGTTCTCAAAATTGTTCTACACTCTCATTTTTTTTTTTTTACCTTTTGGTCAGAGGCACAGATGAGAGGAGCTGTGTCCAAAAGAAGGAAATCACTACCCATTTTTCAACAAGACTCTCTCTCTTGTTTAATAACCATAAAAAGAAAAGCTTGTTCTTTTAAGTTGAATGTTTCACATTTTATTTCAAAACAAATATCTTTAAAGAAACTGGCCAGTGTGGGAGATTTAAGGAAGGTTAATTCTCCCATTATTTTTAGTTTAGAAGAAAAATAATTGAAAACTTGGCAAAGCAAACATTAATTTGTGTCAAACATAAATTTGCATCTAGATTTTCTTTTGTCTAATAAGCATTGGATATACTTTGAATATTCAGTCAGTTATGTGCCATGCATGATACACGCTTAGGTGATTGTGTATATTTTGATACATGACTGACCAGGCTGACTTTTTCCCGCAGTAGGTTGCTATTTCTTTCTGCAGTAGACCAGTTGCCATCCAAGGCTATAGAACCCGCTCTGTCCTGCTGTTTACCCATATCTGGGGGAGAAGAAGAATTTATACCTTTTCCAAGCATTTAAGTGAATGTAATGGATTCGACTGGAATTCAAACTCAGCTATCCAATTCCTCAATCCAAGCCACTATCCATTACTCTACCGTGCCTCCCTTCGAATATTATAAAGTTGTAATATTTTTAAGAATAAGAATATTCAATGTTTCAAAGACAAGTATATTACTATCTCTTTCCACTGTTGCCTCCAACTTTTTCATCATCTGTTTGGGACCAAAAAGCCAGTACATTAAATAAAAGTATAATATACAGAAAATAATTTCTCTTTCAATCATTGATTTTTTTTTTTTGTTTTGTTTTAGATTTTATGAAATAGGTTAGTTTGTGAAGAGATGAGTTTTTGGTGGACAGTCAAGCTTATGCACCAATTTGTACACATCATAATCTTTGTATAGATTTACAATCAAATAATTCCACTTAAAGAAAGGATAGTATAAAAGGTGTTTGATCATAAAATATTTAATTCTTTTTATATCTGAAATTTTACAAATTCTTGCTTGGTATTAAAATTTGTGTTCATATGCTGTGTGTAGTTTATAGAGAACACTACTCCTCTTTCGTAATATATTGTTATGCTTAGTGTATGAAATATGTATGCAATGTATTAAAATGTATTGTGTCTGTTTACTTATTTAAAGGTAACATAACACTAGGAGATTTTTTTTTTTTAATGTGTTAAGATAACCAGTAAGAATTTTTGCTTTTGGTAGTTTTTATTTTCAGGAAGAAAATTTCTCTTTACCTTTCATTATTCTTTATGCATCCTGGTCAAAAAAAAGAAAGGCTCATGTTTTTTGTTTGCTATTTCAATGTCAGTCAGTTTTCTTACATTTCATTAATATAGCTTTTTGCTTGATACAGATAAAATTAATTCTTTGTGATAGCCATTCAAACCTAACAGTAGTGTGTGTGTGTGTGCATAGTGGAGAGATAATCCAAAGTGGCTAATCAATATTTCTAAAAATTAAGTCATTTAATACTTTTAAATAGCTGAAACCATCAATTTCTTAATTACTTGATAAAGAAAAGTGATTGCTTTCAAAATATGTTTCGTTATAAAGTGAAAATTAATGAAGATGATTATGAAAAGTTGTTAAAAACTAGAGTTGTCAATAAGGTTAAAATTATTTGGAAAATAAAAATCATTCCAATTCTGAATCTTCATCAGATATTTGTTCATATTTTGATGAACACCATTTCAGCTTTGGAAAAAATAAACAAATTTGAACATCACTAATAAAAAGAGTCTATTCCATCCATTGGATTTCCATGAGAAACAGTTTCTTTTTACACAAGAGTTCAACAGGAATACATATTGCAGTAAATTCTTTTACGGTAATATTCAGGAAAGATGTCTTGTAGGGAAGATGAAAGAGACAACTTTTATTCTGCAAAAATAAAATGCCAAACATATATAGACTATTTGATTTTCAAAACAAACTGTTGTAAATAATCAGTGATAAAAAATTATGGTGATGTACAAAACCCATTTTTTCTTGTTTTCCTTTGTATAAGTGTAGAGTTTCCATACATAAGTTAATGGGCCAACTTAGTCATTGTATGTGTTTGGCCTGAGTGAATGGAAAAATCAAAAGGAACTCCTTTTGCCCCCAGCCATTTTTAAGGAATGGAAAATTTTCTGTCACCTGCCACCCCTATCCCCTTCTCATGAAATCTGTTTTGGCCTGTAGAATTTTTTTTTTTTTTTTCATTTTTGTGCATTCCTGTGTCCAATTGGGCTAGAAGTTGAAGTAAAACCTTTCAGAAGTTGAATTTATTTATTTTCACTTTAGTGTTAATTTTTCTTTTATTTCATTTTAGAATTTTTTTTTTTTTAGATTAGCTTCACTTGAAGGTGGGACTGACAACAAAGGTTCTAATGAATTGATTTAATTACTTGTGTCACCCTTGGCCCGCACACCCATTCCTTAATTTCTTACTCTCTGCTTATAAATCAATGCTCAGGAATTGGTAGAAATTCTCTTTTATTTATCTATTTAGCCTCCAGTCATAATTTCAAACATGTAAATGTATGTACATGATTGTTTACCACCATAACTACTTGAGTTTGTGTGCGTGCGTGCATAACGAATTTATATCATTATTACTCCAGAAGCACCTGGCTGTCTTTGAGTATAAATTATGTTTTCTTTTTCTTTATAACTTCTGGCATTGCTTTGATGAACAATAAAACTGAATTGCCAAAATGAAATTTCAAGCAAGAAAGGAAGCAGTAGCAGTCAACTTTTCAGAAGAGAATGAAAAGGAAAAAATATGAAAAGTTCCCTCTGAGAGAGAAAAAAAAAAAGTATTTTTTTAACATTAGAAATTAGAATGTTGTTTTAACTTTCTGTTTTGCTCAAAGTCATAACTTAGAGTTTTATATTTAGCTTTAATGAAATATTTTTAATAGAATATTATTAAATTCCTCTTATCTTTTCCTGTAACAGTTTGTTCTGAATTTTCAAAATTTTTGTTTAGAGCTGAATAAGTCAAAAAAAAATAGAATCCAAGTTGTTTTTGTGGGTGATTTTAAAAAAAAAAAAAAAAAAAAAAAAAAAAAAATGATACTAGGCCCTTAAGGCATGACTTTTTCATGCTTTATTTCACTCACATTGATGTATAACCTTTTATATTCCAAATGCATAAACTGCTGTTATAAGATAATGTTTTGTCTAAATTCATATGAAACTTTATTTTGCAGTCATTAGCAATAGATATTTTTTACTTTTTTGTGAAAATGAATGCAAAATTTTTTTTTAAAAGAATTACAAAGTTTATCAGTTTGAGAATTACTTGATTGATTTCAGTGAATGCTATCAGTGTTTGTTGCATTTCAATAAACTCTTTAAATATTTGTCTAAATGATAATACATATTTTTTGTAAAGAACTCCTTACAAAAGGAATTGGTTTAGGCCTCCAGTTTATAAGTTTCGCAACTATCTGAATTTTTGGTAACTTTTTGCATACATGAAGATAAATTAGCAGCAGAAGGATCAAAATCTACTAGCTAGTGATGATACCAATTATTTTTGTAATGAAATAGATGCTTTCAAAGAGAGAACTCCCTGTTGCCACTTATCATAGTTGAACAGTGATGATAGCTTACATTAAATGTGAAACTGCCAAGAACGAGTAGTGTCATTGATGATCATATTGGTGTAAAATAATCATACCATTGTCTGTTTGGTTCTGTACATGGTGGACTGTTCTGCTTTGGCTATCTAGATTCACTTCTACATGGAAAGTTTGATTGTAGCATAATCAGTTGCTTGTAATCCCAACTGCCAAGTCGAGATCAATATCACATGACTATTGTACATGAGGTGTTTATTGGAGGGAAGGGGTGGTGATTGCTTTCATCTATTGATCACTGTCATTGTCTTGTTTTCTTTGCTGTTTTTTTTGTTATTACTTGATTGACTTTTGTCTATACTAAAACTGTTTGAAAGAAAGTTGATAGATATGCAAGTTACAAAATTAATCATGGTTAATGAGAATCAATAGACAAAATATTTGTATAAAATGGCGGGAAGGTGTCGAAAGACATTGAACAATTGTTAGTGGTAACTGTTAAAAAGGAGTTGAAACTGGTCAGACTGAGAAGTCTAACTTTTTAGTATGATTAGTATCAGCCAAATGGTAGCAGATTTTATGTCTAGTGATTTCTGTTGTATTTATATCTTGTAGGTTTTGGAATGTGTTTGTGCATTTGAAAAATGTTTCTATACATGCTTTGAATTTCTGTGTAAGTAGCTTTAAGATTTGAGCTCTCAGACCTGAGATCACTGAAAATCCTAATTCTCACACATGTAAAGTTTAGTTATAAGTTAAATGAGTGACCAGATTAGCATGTTCAAGAAAGTCTTCATGCATGACTTTGCATGTTTCTGCAAGAATAAGTAAATATTTTTTTTTATTACCAAGGCTCTTTTTTCAATTTTAGACATTATCAAAGCAAAAGAGATGTGAGATTAAACATTGAAAACTTCTGATACAATAGATTCAAATTTATTATATTTCTTGCAAAACATGTATTTGTGTGAGTGTACTCTTTTTCTTTTAGCCCATTTTACTCTGGATAACAATTTTAAGAGGACAAAGTCAGAAAAGATATAACTGCTTTTCTTTGTTGTCGTTCAGCTTTATTGATGTGTTGAAGGAGAAATGAGGCTATGTCATTCAAAATACAAAGTTACAGGAAATTGTTTTTATAGTTATCAAGTTATTTTTCAGTGCAATACTTATTGATTTGAGCAAGTTAAAATGTTTAGTTTTCTACTTATTGTGCCAAAAGAAAAGTTATGAAATAAAACCGGGAGATTGCTTCAAAGAATTTTGCTTTAATTTCTGCATAAGAATAAGAAACAAAACTAGTTGACCGATGGCCAGAATGAATTTCCTATCTCAAACAACTTAGTGTATGTTTATTTTTAGTCAAAATGACTGACATATTTGCTTCAAGTATGATCTCTTTTTTTTTTTTCTTTTTTTTTTTTTTCCTAACAGATCAGGAATGTTAACCCTCATATTTTGGATTAGCTTGCTTAACTTCTTTAGGCAATTGATGTTTTATTAGTATTTTATTTTTCATTTAAACAATAAACATGTTCAGTGTTTTGGAAAAGTTCTTGCATGTCAGTGTCTATCTGTTATTTGTTTTGACAGATGTGACAACTTTCAAAATGTTGGAACAGATAAAGATTGGATAGCCATTAAAAACTTTCAAGTAATATGTGGTTCTTTCTATGCTCAGCTGTCTATATTAGTTGGATCAGTTAAGTAATTCTTAACATTGTATGTGCAGATGCACATTAGCTTTATTCTTTTGTATATCTCATCTTAATTAGTCAACTTTAAAATCGCATATTTTTTAAGTACTTTGTTTAGTATTATTTTTGTTAGCATTCATCAAATGCTGAACACACTGAATATTTCAATCTTTTTGATTCTTCAGTTGGTCTGTTGTCATGCAAATTATAGATAGACCAAAATTAATAAAACATGAAGGAAATTTCTTTTACAAAACAGAATCTATGAGTGCCCATTTGGATTGTTGCATCTCTTCCTCATGAATGTAAAACAGTTGTTGTGATTATTTTTTCTTTTCTTTTTTTCATTTCCAGGTAACATTTACAAAGCGCAAATTTGGGTTGATGAAGAAAGCCTATGAACTGAGCGTCTTGTGTGACTGCGAGATAGCATTGATTATATTCAACAGTGCCAACAAACTGTTCCAGTATGCCAGTACAGATATGGATAAGGTGCTTCTTAAGTACACAGAATACAATGAGCCTCATGAGAGTAGGACTAACAAGGATATCATTGAGGTAAATATCACCATTCTGCTATAAATTCCTAATAGCATTTATACATGGAATGCTGGGATAGCTCAAAACCTGGTTGCATCTTTCTCATAATCTTTCTCTTACCCCAGACCAAAGCAAAGCCCTCTTGAATTCTTTTGTCTCTATCCTTCTAAAATTACTAAATAATTGCACTTTGGCTAATTCAAAGCAACGTTATGATGAAAACTTGTCTAAATTTCTTCATTGACATTTATATTTGAATTTGTCAGTATCCATATAAGATTTTAATTTATAACCATTGCCTGTTCATTACCATGAACAAATTAATGATAGATAATGTGATCATATTTGTCTATATTTTAAAATGAAATTTGGCAGTAGAATAGGGGAAAATTATATCAAATATCCTAAGCTCATAAACATGCTTTATCAATATATTGTAATTTTAAACATTAAAATTTGCATAAAGTTTCATGTGTTGCCATTTGAGTGTTTATAACTCATTAAGGAGGATCTGTTGCTCATTATGTCTACTGTTTCTGTTTGGTTGGCTTTCAACAATATCCCAGATCCTTTCAGTTATCTGTGGGAGCAACAATTAAAATAAGCATGTCCCATGGGTTGTCTACTACTCTTAATTTTATGCATAGTATCATTAGACTTCTTAGGGCTTTCGATTCATTTTTGTTCTTTGGAAACTGGACAAAATGTTTGAAAATTTTAGGTATTTTCTCTTTGAAATTCCCTTATTCGCAAAACAGAAGAACTTTTACTGAATATTGCAGGCAGTAAAATTAACAGGTTTAAATAATAATGTAATGTATATGCAATCATACATAATGAAATAGGATATATTGGGAATTTAAGGAATGATCTTAAAAGATCATTTCTCAATTTTAAAGAAATGTAAATTTCATATTCAAATCAATACCTTTATCAGCTTATTAATCTGTAAAATTTCAGATCATTAATCTGTACAAGTGGTGAAAATAAATTTGATCTGCTTCTAGAATTCATGAAAAAAACATATTCCAATATATAATGCTCTGAGGCAAATGCATTTGATCTGTTGGGGTCCAAGTAGTCTGTATCCAATCATTACCACATAAAACACTGTTCTGTGCCTGATGCATTTTAAATGTGCATATTTTTGAAAAGTCTAAATAACATACAAATTGCTTTGAAAGAGCCATTCTTTAATTCTAAGGTTTGAAAAATTGCAGCATTCTGTGTAGACCAAAATTTCAATCAACATGACTCTCAACCCATCCCTGACAAGAATAAGTTACAAATACACAGCAGGTGATTTGGCATGATTTTATGAAAACATTTCATCCTGCCTCATGTTAAGTTAAAATTTATATAGAAATATAATAGTTAAGACACACTTATCTGTTATAGTATGTCCCCAACAAATCCTTTTATTTTATTTTTGGTGTTTTTATTTTTTTGCCAATTTAACTAAAGATCTGTCAAAAGGCATCATGTCTCCTCACCTGTTTTTCATCTGATACTCCTGAAAGTTTTGGTTTTAATATAATTCAAACTCTGGGTAACTATACATGAGTAACAGTGGATTAAAATACTATATGCCAAAAAAAGCAAAAGGGTTAAATAAATATTATCAAGAAATATGTTTTTCTTCATTGAAGGTTTAAAAAAATGATTATAAAGAAATTTAAATATGCCATGAAATGGTAATGTGTAGAAATAATTTAGTCTTTTGAATAATTTTGTTTCTACATTTATGTCCATAATAAATCATTAAGACTATAGTCAAACAAAAATTGAATCCACATCTATATACACTGTGCATTTGTGTCTAATATAGATTTGTATTCTCACCTTGTTGAGTTGGTGAAATGTCAAATAAGATGCAGAATCCTTAGAAGTAACCATGTTTCTGGATGAAGTGGTTGCCAGGCTGTTGTGGAATAGATCAGTTTTCCAATGATGTATGGTTTTACTTAGTATAAAATCAACTTGCTGTTAAATTGAAACTGAGTACCTAATGAAGAATATTAATTAGCTCTAGAGTAAAAAGGGAAATGCTACAAAAGTCCATCTGCATCTTATTGGATTCTCTTTATGTTTCTTACTAACAGTAAATCTTTTCACTATTAAAAATATTTTTTCTAATAAAAAGCAAACATTTACAAGCGTTTTATAGAAAATATATAAAATATTCCAAAGTAAAAGATACTAATTAGATATTAGCTAATTATCTTAAAAGTACTTGCCGAAGGTTGTATTAACTGTTTTTGGTTTTTCTTTAACTAATTTGAAACTCACTATTGACTCTTATGAGAATTTTCAAGTTCAATATGACTGTATATGCTGAAATGGGTTTAATTATTAAAATCATTGTGATTTTTCTAGCTATTTTAACTAATATTTAAAAATTTGTACAAGATAAAAATTCTTTAGTAAAAACTGTTGAGAATATGTCTCAATGGTTGATTTTTAAAATTCAGTTTTGATATCTTTCCTTGAAGTAATTGCTAATATGATAATTATTCTGTGTAGGTAATCACTTAGATAAACAAAATGAAATAATTATTCTATAGAAAATAATTTACTCTTGTCTGGATTGTCAGTATTTGTTCAGTTAACCCCAAATGTTTTGTAAGCTCAAATCATGAAGCTTGTTTCTTAAAATAAGAGCAATAGAAATGAGATAACAAGAATGTGCTGAAAATAATTAGAAGATTTATAAAAATCATATATGGAAAAGACTCATTCTAGTAGTTCATCAAATTTAGCATGCATTTGGTATTAATTTAAAATTATTTTCTTTTTTGTTAAATTGGTTATTTCTCTTATTAAATTCTTCCTATTTTAGCTGTCACAAAAAATGTTTCTGTTATTTTCATTTACTTTGTACAACTTTTAAAAAATATTGTTGTGGTCATCAAAAATGTTAAATAAGGCAGTAATCAAAAAATGTGCCTTTTTCTTTTCTTTTTTTTCTTACTAAGCAGTTTTTTTAGATTTTTTTTTCTTTCCTCTCATGTTCTTATGATTTGTAAGAATTTGTTGGTAATGTTTTGTGAACGCAGTTGATGTTCTATGTCAGAAATGGCTTTGTTCATTTTTATATTTCACTTCAGATTTGTTAGCCATATGATCTGTAAACCATACATGGATTTTTTTTTTAAAACTCAATTAATTTACAGCAAATACACTGATGAACCAGAGTATTATAACCACTATAATATGTTGGTTCACCATATGCTTGTAAACCAATTGTTAGTCAATTATTCATAGACTATAAGATCTCTAAAGATTTCCTTTGGAAATCTGTTGGCAGAATCTTAACAACAGTTGTTTAACAGCTGCAAGTTTCATGATGGAGCTTTGCTGAATGAACTTCTTGGTCCAACACATTCCATAAGTGCTCAAGGTTATTGTGATCTGAGAAATTTGGTGTGCAGAACAACACAGTGAAGTTGACATGTTCTTGAAAAAATTGTTCAGTGTGGCAGGGTACTCTGAAAGATGTCATTGCTATTGTAAAGACTGTTTCTGTGAAGGGCTGTACATATCTGGTCTTCAATGATCTTGAGTACATGAGAAATGATATAAAAGATAGGACATAGTCTTTCCCAGCAGAATGTTATCCATGCCATCAAACTGCCTGTGCCAAATTGTTGTTTTTTTACAAAGCATCCTAATTCCATTGTTTTGCCCAAAATAATAACATACCCTGCCGTTCACCTCATTTAGGAGAAGGTGATATATTAGATCAGGTCTGCATACCCACAGAAGATGCCTTTAGCAATAGATATTGCCTAGCTATATGGCCCCATGTGAAACAATGATTGATATACTCTGTGTTATAATAGATTGAATCATGGTGAAGAAAAGTTTACACAATTCATGCCATGATAGCACTTCTGGTCAGAAAGTATCTATTTACTCCTTGCATTGATAAATCTTGGATGTCCAATAACTTGTTGGTGGTTTGTGATTATTTTCCTCTTTGGGTTAATCACCAAATGCACCCTACAAGTCATGCTGTTTTGGAAATGTTCTAACATAGTCTTCTGGCTATCACAATTTAGCCTTTATAAAAATCATTCAAATCTTTCTTTTTGTCCATGATTGGCTGTCAACACACTGAAATAAAATAGTCAAAGCCAGCTTACCTGCTTGTGTACTCTTGATACTGAAATGGGAAGTTGTTATGAGACAGTAGCTGTCATACTTGCCACATATTGCTGGTCACCATGTTTTGGCTCACTATTCTATAACAGAATCAGATCCCAAGTTTTCTTGATAAGTTAAATTTAAAAATATATTGGACAGCATTTTATAAGAAAAGAAAGAAAAAAAGAGAGATTGGATTAGATATATATTTTCTAATCAAGAATTCATACACACACACACACACACACAATGAATATTTACTTGTTGCAGCTTTCTCTGATAATATCTAATAAATACTTGATTTTATGGATTTGTGAACATTGAAGAACTAAAATAAATGAGTGATTTTGAAACCACATTCCAGGATGAAAGCAGAAGGACTGGTTTCAAATTTTACTAAGAAAACTATTTCTTTTCTGTTGTTGGTTCCTCAGAGTAGTTTCTTTATAAATGTTTATAGAGGCTTAACATCAAGTAGACTTTTTGTAAGGTGTGTGTATGTGTGTAGTGAACTGAAACAGTTTTACTAAAAAGTGAGAGTTTATTAAAATATCTCGTTAGTTGCATGTTATTCGTATAGAAGTATTTGGAGCATACTGCTTACTCACTATAGATGTTAATATGTACTCATTTTCTTTCTCTGACTTTCTAGTGTTTAGTTGAGTGTATTCAGCATTTGTGTTAAGGGACCCAAACTTTGGCCCGTCAGAGGCAAAATGAAGGTCTTAATCTGCAAAAGTTGGGCAATACTGGCATTTTCATTCTCTTCTCGTAAATCCGTTTTCTTAGTTGCTGAAGCTCTACAGGTGAATTTTAATCTTCTACTTGTAAATCTGTGTGGGTGGATCACTGGTTTTATATTCACTCTTTACCCTTCCCACTACTTTTTTTTTCTTTTTCAGATCTTATATATATATATATATATATATATATATATATATATATATATATATATCTTATTTCTCTGAGTTCTACCCATATTTTCACTATATTTTTTGCCTGTTTTGAGCTTTTCTCATCTCCTTAACAATTTTTCTATTTATTTTTCATTCTCTTAGTGATTTGCATTATGTTTTCCTGATTGATATTTTCTAACTGTAATTATCTGTCATTGTTTTTCTTTTTCTTCTTCTGTCTGCAAACATTTGTAACTTGTTTTTAGTATTTTGATTGATTCCTGCTGCTTTGGTATGAGTTCTACAACCCATCACTTAAACATTCAATACCTTGTTGTCCCTTGTGTTCCTATTTTTGCAACTGACTCTGTGTCAACTAGTCACAAGTCACTTGTTGTGTCATCCTACTGTTCAGTGTTGCTCAGTTCAACTTGCTTTTCTACCTGTTAATCAGTGTTGACATTTCATTAGACTAACACCAGTTAAGCATTTCACACACATGTGCACAAGTTTTGTTAGTAGTGAGTCCATGCTGCCTTTTTTCTTTTTTTTCTTTTATTTTTGACTCCAATTGTCGAATGTTTAAAACTTCTTTATCCTGATGTTTTCTGACCAACTGTTCTTCTTAAATTCAGTGAATGTTGTTTTAAAGCAGCTCTTCTTAAGCCTTAGTTTTAGAGAAGCAAATTTTAAGTTTAGAAATAAAATTGATAAATCTGAAAACATTTTTTCATTTTAACCAAGTAAAGTTTACAAAAGAGGAAGCAGAAACAGACTTATGTTTTGGTATTTTCCTTTCTTTTTTGAAGAAAGAGGAAAAGTTTTTTTGCTAATTTTTCATTGTACTCTGAAATTAGAGACTCATGTACTACCTGATTCATCATTCATAAAAAAGTCAGGTGGTTCCATTTAATAACAATTTGGAAACATTAAAAACTTTTAAGTACTTTTGATTGATTCATTTTCTACAGCTTATCAACTCTTTTCAGGTTATTTAAAGCCAGAAAATATCCTTAGATTGTAAAAATTATTTGTGAATAATAATGATTTACTAATACAAGTCTTACTAATTAACCCATAGCTGGGGGGAATGAGGTTGATTCATGCAATTCCCAAAGGTACTTGTACACAAGTGAATATAATGAACCAATAGGAATTGAAATTTTCCATAAGATCACCTATGCATGCAAGCTTACAAGTGGTCACCTATCTAGATACTGACCAGACTCGATATTGTTTAACTTTGGTGATCGTATAGGAACCAGTGTTTCAGCCTTTAAGTACTTTTATTGACTTAGTTAATTTTTTTATTTTTTTTTATAATCATAATAGGAGTAGATATATTTGCCTTTCACCTGGTTCACATGCTTGACTGGTTTTTTGAACAGGAGTAAAGGTTTATCCCTTGTTCCCTGTTTAGGATTGGGTTTCTAGCTTGCTTTTTCATCCTCTTTCATTCCCATTAGCTTTGTGCATCTTAGTGGCATTATTACCTTGATTGTGATGAACTGATTAAAAAAAAAAAAAGTTATATTTGAAACAAAAACCTACATTTTATTCAAATATGTATACATATCTGAAATATTTATATATGACTTCATTTACCATACCAAGCAGTGTAATTCTATCCAATCATCTGTTTCTTTCAAGTTTGAGTGCTTCTCAGTTTCATTATTAATGTGTGAAATGATTGAAAGAAGAAGAAACTGTATTATCTCTGTGCCTGTTTATCCTTCATGCATACAATGCAATAGGTGAATGGTGAAACAGACTCTCAATCACTGGAGAGATGCTGCTGAATACCTGTCACATGGTGGTATACTGGCCACTGCTAGTTTGGTGTATATTTGACCTGCTTTTAGGTCAAGCGACACTTTGCCTCTTCCCATTCCTTCTCTACCATTAATAACAGCTGTTGGCTGCTAATCTTTGACAATTAACCAAGTAGTGATTGCTTTTAAGTGAATTCCACAACAATAAGTCACTACTAAGCTAGTGACTAAGTCATTATGAGTCAATAGATCCCCTATCAAAAAACACAACATGGCTCCAACCAACCCTCTTTCGTATTTAAACTCACCTTGTCTTTTTTTTCTACTGAGAAAAAAAATGTCATGTCTGATGTGTGTGTGTGTGTGTGTGGAAGGAGGAGGGGGAAGTGAGGGAGAGAAAATCACTGACTTACTGGTGATTATTATCACTTTATCATCACTTTACATTTCCTCTAAACGCAGCCATTTGTTATTATCTTAATTTTGTTTTGTTTGTTTGGATTTTTTTTTTATTTTATTTTTATTTGCAAAGTCTACATCAATGAGTAAATCCTCTGGTGGAGACTCTGAATGACTTAGACTTGAGGCTGATTGAGCTGCATACTGTAATTACTTACTAAATCGCTACACAGAGTAGAAATACCACATGGATTACAGGCCAGTGCTGATAACAGTCCTGTGAGTAGAAAAGTCTGGTCCCCTGTCTATAATACCTGATTGCAAATCTGAAATCACTAAACATAAAACAAAAAAAAAACAAAAAAAACAAGGAAAATAAAGAATAATGTATACACTTTTTTTTATGACATGCAACTTTAATGTAAATGTAGTAAACATTTAAGCTTAAAGGAGTATTTTGATTTGATTGTTTTAGGTATGAAAGTAACACAAGAAAATTATCCTGATAAATTATATATTATTTTGCTATAGTTCTTTCGAAAATCCTTTGCCAGAAAATGAACTTAAATGTATTTACTTTTTATTTTGAATTAAAAAAAAAAAAATTAAAACTTGTAAGCAAATGAGATTTAAGGCAAGATTACAGATCAGTGTGCTTTGAGCTTTTATCTTTTAAACATGTCTGAAACACAAATTCATTATAAAAGTAATATTTTAAAATAATTGATATGACTGTTTATCCCAATATCATTTAATATTTTTAATAAGATTTTCATTTATTATTTCTTGAATGAGTTTGAACTCATGAGGAATTTTAGATGTTTTAAATACTTCTATGGCTGATTAAAATCTTTACACCAATTCCTATCTACTCCACATCTCTAAATAGGATCAGTAGTCCAGCACTACCAGATCTGTGATATATATGTAAAAAGCAGAGATGCCCAACTAGTCTGTAAGACTCCTTTAAGATGAGAACTACAGAGCTCCGTCTATTTAAGTAGATGTACTGGGTTTTCTGCTGTTCTAAATGTGTCCAATTGATCCATCCAGACATAATCTTTATGACAGACCCAGCCAGGTCTCCTGGCTACAAGACTGACAACTGTGATATGCCAAAGATTTTTACAGTTGTTTTTGCTATATTTTTTCCCTTTTCTTTATGTGGAAGCTGTTTTTTTTTTTCTTGATTCTAAATGTCTGTATTTCTGTGCACAAGCTGAATTGGCTTGTATTATTCTTTGGATACCTGCCTCCTTGCATTTTGCTACAATTCATCTACAGCATTCTTTTTTTTTCTTTTTTTTTTTTTCAAAATTTCCATCATAAACAAAGAAAAACTGCTTTACAATACTAAAATGACTGATTTAACAATGATAACACACTTTAGCACTCATGTTTTTTTTAAAGAATGAGACCAAGGTATGCATTTCTAAAATCATTGCTGGACATATGAAGCCATAATTATGATTTTGATAAAAGCTGTAGAGATTATCTATTGGCTCTTAGGTGTTTGTGGAAATGTGTGCATAAATGAATTTTAAAGGGAAATAAAAATGTGTGTGTGTGTGTGTGTGTGCGCTAGTACAAAAGACAATCTTTTTTTCTTTAAATCTTATGGTGGACCTCTTTACTGTAGAGTTAACACACAAACCTTAGGTTAGTCGAGATAGCCTTTTCAAGACCCTAGGGTCCCAGGCCAACTCAGCCTATATTCTATCCTGGCTAGTCACAATGAAGTGGACTAACCTTCCATTCTTCTCCTCTTCTCCTTGGGGGAAATTAATATCTAGCTTCTTAACTCTGACTCTGATTTACTGGAACAAGACTTTGATTCTTTTAAAAATACTCCTCCTGACTCGTATCTTTCTCTGCCTATTTCTCTTTTTTCTACACACTATTCATTGCCTACATCCTTCTACTTATCTTGAATTTATGCCTGCCTGGTTGATTCTGCCACCCAAAGCAGCTCAAGTAATTTTCCTAGATAGTTACATGGAGTTAGTGGTGATTTGAATATGTTAGGATAAGCAGGTAGATCTCAGTGTGGGTTGGGGTGGCTGGAGTAAGATACTGTTACTTCATGACATGCCAATAGCCATTCTCAACTGCATAGGGTGCCTTTTGTCCATCCTAAAAGATAACTTGGGCACATTTACTATTAGGCATTGTCTACAAAAATGTAAAAATACTTTCAATATCAGTACTTGCCTTTCCTTATAAGGGTGGAAACTAGTGGTGCTAAATTTGACTCATATCGAGACTTGAAGTGAGATTTATAATCAACAGTATTTCTTCTAAGTTCTAAAAGCATATTTTGTACTTATCATTTAGTCTTTATGATTGTATAGACATTTTCATGTTAATTTTTACAGATAAAATCTTTATAAAATTTTCTTTTCTCAAAAATGGTACCTTTTCTCATTTTGCTGTCATTAAACTGGCTTGATATGTCTTCATAAAAGAAATAAAAAGAATTAGTTGGCCATTTAAAGATTTGTTAGAAAGATACCAGGTTTTTCAGGACATTTAATAGAATTGGTAAGTTAGGAAGTTATATCATGACTATTATTTTATCAATTTCAAATTTTGTATGCAAATGCAACAAGACTTTTTAAACATGACTAAATAGTCAATTTTAAAATTTTTAACTGTTAGATTTAAAAAAAAATTGTAATTAAGCCCTTGATGTCTTCTGTTTTTCAGTTGTAATGTAATGTTTTAGGAAGTGTTTTTGGAAAAATAGACCTAAAGAATGAGACAGTTAAACTTTAAATGATAACCAGATATTGTGGGATTATAAATTGGACATCAGCAGCAATCTCTAATGAACATGACAGCTTTTATCAGAGGGTTTAAAACACTAACCTGACTAATCAGCTGCCAATCTTTGAAGAGCTGATATTTGTTTTCTTTCAACATGCTCATACAAGACATGGATGAAAACAAGTCTTTTTTTTTTTGCTTTCTAAGAGGATAGGGATATGCATAGTATCAAGTTAATTTTATAATTAGTTTGTGAAGATTTGATCAAGTGATGATGCTGATAAAGTTTGGTGCACTGTCATCATGACAACCTAACAATCGTCTTTTTAATTCTACTGAATATAATTGAGAACAATTGTTTTAGAGACTGTGTGGAAGGAAAAGTCTTCAACTTGATGAACTGAAATATTAAAACCTCAAATGGCTTGCTATTTTAATGAAACCTTAGTTTACAAAGAATGCTAACTGTTTATATTTTGGCAAATATTTAGTGATGGAAATTATGAAACAGTAAATATTTGTATTAACACAGATGGGATTTTATAGATTGAGTGCAAAGAATATTGTACTTTGAAGATCCTCTTAATATCCAAATGGTTACTATTACCGAATTATAGTCAATTATATCGAAAACTCCCAGAAGAACCATATCACAGCCCGTAATAATGATTACAATGATAGTAACCATTAGAACGAAAAATTGCACAACTAATAATCAATACAATAGCTTTTTATTTGCTGACAAGTTACTGACAAAAAGTCTTGCTACATTGGTTTTGTTTTGTCACCATTCTCCATTTCTTGGGGATGTCAGTGATTAGTTTTGACAATACTCTAATATTTTTTCTGACCTCTCTGAAGAATAATTACTTTATCAATGGAGGCTGTCAAGTCACTCACTGGCTTGGCAAAAGAAGTACATTTTTAATGGATAAAAAAAATAGAAAAATCCACATATCCCTCTACCCTCACTGTACTCTTTGTATATATTGTATTTGGAGATGTAAGTTGGTCAGATAAACAATGTCTCTTTGTAGGTAAATATTGGATTGGTAAAGGAGAATGTCCACTGAGTTGTGTTCACATGTAAACAGTACCTCCTCTTCTCTACCATATCCTAATGTTGTCCTCTTCTGTACTGCACTTTGTTGATACTGATCATAGATTGAGAATAAACACTAAAAAATTTGTCTGTTTCATTACCAAACAACTATTAATGTTTGGTATTTGATGTCTACCAAGTTACTTCCCACTTGAACTTGGCTGATCTTTCTATATACATTAAAATATCTCTCTTGAGAGACTAGAAACTGACCATTAGTCAACCATGATATATTCCTTATGTTATTTGAAGTTATATTTCTTAACAATGCAAATCATACATGTTTATAAAAGGACAATGGCTACAGCTATGGCAGAGCATAGAAAAATAAACTACTCAAGCTGAAAGTTGCCATGTTTTAATGAGAGCATTTTTGCAATAACAATTTTACTCTAAAAAAACTTGAAATGCATATTAACTTCAATCAAATAATTCTATTTGACCAATTATCAGTCTATAAACACAAAAGTGTTTTTGGATAGTTTCAAATTAATCTGAGTCTTTTATCATATTCATTGATTTTAATTCCACCGTTATAATAGTAATTAGCTTATCAGAATTATGTTGATTAGTTTCATTGATGAATGTTAATGAGCTTCATTGTACATTTGACCAGAGAAAGATCAGTGACTACAAATTGTCATCTTTCAAACATTCAGTTAAATTTTTGAAGAGGAAAATTTTTACATTGAAGCCAAACTATTCTAAAATTTTAAACAAAAGCCCTCAATCCCTGCTTAAGTTTCAAGTAAGCCATTATTAATAAAGGGTTTTTTGCTTCTAATTTTAAAAAAGAAAAACATGGCTGTTAAAGTTATTTGATAGAAGTATGTTGCTGGCAAAACTAGTTTGATGTTATTGCCTTAGAATGGCAAGCTTTGCTTAAATGTTTCAGGGTTGATTTGAAAACCAAAGAGTAAGTTGAAAGAAGACTGAGATTTTATTTTTTCCTGGTTGTAATGTGCTTGTTGAGTCAGTAAAAATGTTTACCTGAGTACCAGAAGATTTGATTTTAATTAGAAGGTTCGTCATTTTTGACAGACTTTTATCAGCAAGGTACAATTTCAGAAAGGAACTGTATGATATATTTTGAAAAGACATTTAGATCATTTCTTTGTGCCTGAAAAGAGCAATAGATATACATGTCAAATAGTAGGAAGAAAAAATAGTTGGTATGAATGTTTAGGCATGAAAAGCAATGTTACTATGATTGGCATTGGTAGGGTTACATTCAGGCCCACTAAGCTAACTAGTGCTTTATACTCTACCTATGACTCAATTGGTAAATGTTTTTTTTTTTTTATGTAAGTTACTTATTTTAAAATTTAGTGAAAAGATTAAAGTGTAAAAATTCCGGTCTTGTCTGATCTATTCTTTAGACGAAAATTACTGATATTTTTCCAATGCATTATTATAATGCTGGAGTATATTTAATCATTAATTGAAAGTTTTTTTTTTTTTTTTTTTTTGTATCTGATTTGATCTTTAGAATTATTAAACATTTATTTTCTGCCTTAAAGTTATCTCCTCTTAGATTTTTCTAATGACATTTGCTTTTGGAAATTATATTTTTTAGTTTTGTTAAAATTAATTGAACATAGTAAGTTCTGATATATAATTTTTAAGAAACTTTAATTTCATTCCAATTAGAATTTATTTTCTGAATTTAAATCTTAGAACTCTATTCCTGAGTACATAATATTCTCTTATGATAGTATATCATTGAGTTTGGTTCTTTGCTATTGTCTTTAAAATAAAATCTTTGTTTTTATTTTGACAAGGTTTTCAACATTGCAATACTTGATGGTTTTCAGTTGTCATATTTTGCCTTTTACAATTTTGTTTGTTCATGTATCTATAAAAAATATCCTACAGATTTAGTAACGACTAAAAAGCATGAAGATTATAGAAAGAGGTAAAACTGAAATAATTTTCTTCCTTACTGGATTTGTTTAGAGCTGATTCCCAAATATTGTTATGTCATAATTTATAGAGCACCATCTTTTGTACAAACTACATGACTTTCAATGAATAGGGCCTTGACTATATATCAGTCTGTCAAATATCATTATCAGATCAACAGTTGCTTGTTCATTGACATCAGATTTTTATGATTCTGCTGGAGAAAAGACAACTCCAATCATTCTATTCAAATATTATGTTGCTTTACAACATTTTGCATGTATGGGACAAGCTGAATCAGCAAAGAGATTTAGGTGAGGTTTGTAGTGATAGCCAGTAGCCACGTGTTATCACCTGTGCACATACATATGTGTGCATAATTAGATTAGATTAAGCAAATAGTTCTCATTGGTTAGGAAGATGTTTATCCAAGACCCTTCAGCCTTGTGGACCCCACTCTATTAGGTTTGGTTTCTTCAGCTTAAATCTGTCAAAAGTTTACCACCAGTCCAGTCAACCTGTGTGAAGTAATAACAGAATTGGATTAGCCCATTTGCTCATCACTTCTCATTAAATTGTGACGTTCTTCTTCAATGGACAGGATGAAACTTGTTGTTCAGGTCACTTGACAAACAACTACATTTTTGTAAACTTGTGCTGGATTTATTCTGTTAGGATCTATGTGGGATGGTATTTCATTGCAGAACCGACAACTTGATGAGGAGAGAAATCTGAATGCAAGAAGAAAAAACAATGAATATAACAGAAAATGGTTTCAAAGTTTTTACTGGGTAATTGGTTCCAGGGACTTATACATTTTCTAAACATTTTTTTTTCCTTTGTAATAAACTCTCCCAACAATTTACATCAACAGTTTTTGCTTAGTTTTGTTATTCTTTTAGTGGATTGTTTTCTTTGTTTACTTACATATACCTGAGTATTTTTTTTAATTATATATAAGTATTATTTGTTACTGCAAATATCATGCCATTACAAATATCCATTCTTTTTCACATCTTTTCTTTAGGGTATCCTGGACTTTTATGATAAAGCTTCTTTCAACCATTTTCTACTGAAGTTTTCATTAAATCATTATCTATTAAATTGTATTTCACAAATAACCAAAATGTATTTTTTTTTTTTTTGCATTGTTTTATTCAAACCTGTTTTTCTTATTCAGCTATGAAATTAACAAATGGATACTGGAAGTCATTAAACCTTATTACTCATAAACTAAGATTCAGATTATAGGAAAATAAGAATAGTGATAAAAATGACCATCAAATATTGCTAAAAGAAATTCATCATTAATGTAAAAATCTTTGTTTATAAACTTCAGCTTGGTAAAGGATGATTACTCTTACCTTTCAAGTGACATTAATTTGGATGAAAATACATTAGTTCATCATATGATCATTGGATAATTTTCTTACATAAATTTATTTCCATTAATTCTTTAAAGGGTGTTTCAGTCAGTTCTTATTTGACCTGATTCATTTTTGATATCCTCAATTCAGTTCTACTTTTGCTGTTTATAACATTATGAAACAATTTTTTGCTACTTTTGATGGCCAGAGTATTGCTGGAAAGGACAATTTTATAGAATTTGTTTTCTTACATTTTGGCTGTAATCTTTGCTTTTTTAAGAATAGGCTATTTTGTTAGTAAATTAGTATGAGAAACGGGCATTTACATTATATATATATATATATATATATATATATATATATATATATATATATGTGTATATATATATATATATATATTGAATAATTTTCTTTTTTACAGATACAAATTTATAAATTGTAGTTTCTATGACTGCTCATTCTGTCTGATGTGTACTCACTAACTAATAGACAATAAACTTAGGTTATGCAATCCATTTTCTCACAAGTTAAAAAAATCCATATCCTTGACATATTGTCTATCAAAAATGCTAGCCTGTAGTAGATTTTAAACTAATTGTAAGAATCAATACTCCTCAAATTCTGAAGTTAATGGGGAAAATAAACATATCCAATTCTTTTGATTCATGAGCAGGTTTTAAGGTATTACAAGCACCAAATAATAAAAAGAGAAAAGAAGTGATGAAACTGACATTATGCAAGAATTATAAAATTGAATGACAGACATTGTTGGCAAAGAAAGGTGTACAGGTCACTAGAACAGAGAAGGCTTGACTTGGTTTTTAGGCCCTTATCAACAAGTGGGGCTGGTGAAGAGACATATTGACAGAGCTGTTGAGTGAGTGGAGAGGTAGTTTGTTCAAACATGTTTGCTTTGGGCTTACCTAAAGTCTAATGAAAGTACACTGCTTAGTATCCCAGTTAGGTAGCAAGAGGCTTTCTCTGTGTGGGGTCTGCTTGACTTCTTCTAGGGATTCCTGCTCTGAATTCCCCAAACAACTGAAGTCTCTAAAAGCATACCAGAACAGCTTTATTTGGGCACTGGCAATAGAACAAAGAGGGGAAATTATTCTCAAACTCATTTGAAAGAGTCACTTCATCAGCTGGTATAGCTAAAAGAACATAAATTCTACTGGAATTTATCTCCTGGTTGATTGATTTCATTTTTACTGCTTATCAACCCTGTGTGGGTTATTTAAAGTCGAAATATATTTCATTTTATAAGAAGTTTATAATATTACTGAATGTTCCACAGTGATCTCCCATCTGAGTAAATTTATCTCAAAAACCTGGATATTCCATGACATTAAACTAAGATTTGTAAATAGCTATAATAATTGTGATTTGGCTGTCTCACCATTTTGGATTACTGATTAATAAGTTCCATTTCCAATGATGCTCCATAATTGTCTCACAAGGCCATAATTATGGAGCACTCAGTAAGTAATAACTATTTGTATTATTTCAAGATTATGAATTCATTTAACTTTAGAGTAGTTAATTTATAAAAGGAAATGTGTTAATGTCAAACATTTTAATAAATTATCTACAAAAATGTTTTAATATATCTTTAACATCTTAATCAAGTTTCTCTTATTAAAAATATTGGCATTCAATCACCCAAATATCAAAATTGTTTATTAAAAATAAGAGATTTTTAATTTTTTATATTCTCTTGAACAGCATATTTGCTATTTTCCTCCATTTTTTGCCATAATGTTATAGTTCCATCCTTCAATAACTGTTAATTTTTCTTAGCAAAACACTATTTTTGTTGCCTTTTGAAGTCCTCCAAAGATGTAAAAATTCTTTACCTTAAGAGAATTCTATGCAAATGTAGTAAGTTATAATTCAAAGAGGCAAAAGACAGGTGAAATCTTCCTAACATAAGTGTCACAATTTTTGCATAGTCACCAAAGAAACAGTTTACTATTATTTTTATATGGAATATTGTGTTCTTTTTCTTAACTAATTTTTGTTACTTACTGGCTGTAGCTGATATCA
This sequence comes from Acanthosepion pharaonis, assembly GCA_903632075.3. NCBI lineage: Eukaryota > Metazoa > Mollusca > Cephalopoda > Sepiida > Sepiidae > Acanthosepion > Acanthosepion pharaonis. The sequence continues at coordinate 868,525 of CAHIKZ030005179.1, read as the reverse complement.
GTTGCCCTAATTGGTAGCAGTAAGTTTCAATCAATCTTTTTGCTCTGTGGAATGAGCACATGGTAGAGGGCCATATTTCAGTCTCATCATATACATAGTATCATTTTATTTAGATAAATACTGACCTTTGGTAGTTAGTGGTTGTTTATTTCACTTGCCTCATGATCTCTTGTATTCTACATTGTTATAAAGTATCTACTTATCATCACCCATCACAATTTAAAAACAAATATTTTCATTATTCTTAAGTTGTAAATTGCATACAGAAATAGCCTAGGATGTCATTTTTGTTTATATAGAAGCTAAACATTGAAGCATTAAATATAATCAGGTTACTGTAACTGATATTTCAATGTTTGCTTTGGATATTTTCAGTATTTTAATGGTTATCTCACACATCATATAATTTTTATTATTACCCAAGTAATGGTGTAATTTGATTGCTATCAGGCATAATGGTTCTGCCCAAGTGAAGCATTTTCCATCAAAGAATCTCCAATATTTTTGTACATTATCAAATATTATTTTGACTTTGATTTCTTCTACTGTCTTTCTTATAATGAATGCTTAGACTACAAAGAATTCTAAATATTCATAAACACCCTTTATCAGCTAAAAGTGTTATTTTTAACATATTTGATCATTCACTGTACCTTTACTATAAATGGTACAATTTTTTATTGTTTCAGTTGCATTTTTTCTTTTCTTAAAATAAAAAAAAGTATATTATACTGAAAATATTGTTTGTTTTATTTGATTTTCAATTTAGAATAAATAACCAACATTATGCTAATGTTAACAGAAATTTAAAAAATACATACCAATATGAAAACTTCTAATTTACAATCAAAATTGTTCTTTCTGAATGAAGTTAAAATTAAATGCACCTAATGACTGCTAGCAGCAAAAACAGAACAAATATTTTTGGCAAGCCAGTAAATGTATAACTTCTGCTCTGTAGCTATTTGTTCAAGATAGAAAAAAAACAGTAAATACAGTTTTAAAGACTAATGATCATTCAACAAAAATTATCACTTGAAAATATTATATATATATATATATATATATATATATATATATATATATATATATATATATATAATTTTTCATATAGACAAAAACAATTTCCATATGAAAAAAAATATTGCTCTACTATCAGTATTGAGCCTCTTTTGAATTAATGCTGTGAACGTTAGAATTTATATATTTTCATTCTCATTACATTCGTATATATATATATATTTTATTTTCAACATCATCACTTGATAAGACACAGAGTGTGTTGAAACAAAATGGCTATTTTTGTAGTGATTTTATAACATACTTATGTTATAATTATTTTTTATAAAAAATAATTATATATATATATATAAAGACATTTTTATGTTTATACATTCTTTTTATAAAAATGTCTTAAAATAATTGTCAGACTTTGTCCATTTCATAATATATTTACTTCTGAAAAAAGAATAAAAGTCCATACCAAAATATCAAACTTTTAATGGTTTTGACAACAAAACATTGGTCAAATAATAAGTAAGAATTAAAAAAATAGTAATTTAGTATGTGATAGCTTTCTCCTTTGATTCCTTTAAATGTTTCAGCTTTGTGAGTACATTTGTGGATAGACATTTATATAAAGAAGATTCAATGTTGTTCCATTAAATGATCATAGCTTCAAAAAGTTGATGAGTTTCCAGGTTAGTTTAACTTTAATAGGAGATAAAATTTTCTCTATAAGGTTCAAATCTGAATTTTGACCAGTCCAAAAGATGAGCCAAATGGATTTGTTCTAAAGCCACTTTTTGGTGATCTTTGAAGTGTGAACTGGAATATTGTTGCATTGAAAAATCACATCTGATTGTCCCTCTTTAGAGAAAAAAAAAACAAACTTTTCACTTGTAGGAATCAAACCTTTCTAGAATATTCTTCTTTACTCCAAAGAAATAATTTATTTTTCATACTTTGGGTTTTGGTATTTTCTTCTTTCCAAGAGTATACATACTCCCTAGTTAAGGATGAGCTAGTTAAAAAAAAAAATGATTAGAAAATAAATCTTGCACTTCCAAGAATATCAAAATCACTGATTCTTTACATCTTTTTTATAAATTGAATACAAACCTGAATTTATTTCTATCACCCAGCAATAATAACAAAAGAACAAGCTGAACATGTGACTGCATATTAACTATATATATCTTACTTGAAATAAATAAATCTTTTTTTCATGCACCTAACTGATTATCATGTTCTTTTTATTATATAATAAGAACATAACAAAATCATCTGTTAATTAAGTCCTAATGAAAAAGTCTACTTCAACAATGTTATAATCATCATCTTGATGAGAATAGGCGGGATTGAGTAATCTGCATTTCTCCTGAAATATTTAGTTGATTCTCTATTGGTTAAATGTCCAGTATTTTGAACTCTTAACTTCCTGTATTACTTGACACTGCACTTCATTCGCAGTGTGGCTATCATGCAGTTATAAAACTGGGCAGTTTAATTTAAATTTTTCTTAAATATTTTGCTCCTCTGTTTTAAAATAATTATAGGACAATTTCTAGCTTGAAGATTTCTTTCAGGATGCTCAGTTAATAAAGCTGTAAAAAGAATTGTTTTTATTATCTTATTCTCAATAACTGATTCCATTCAATTTCTTAATTATATACCAATTTTCTTGGTAATTACATAGTTTTTGATGTTAGATATTCTTACTGTTTGCTTTGGAAGTATAAAATAGTTACAACCTAGATTATTGTTGTCTATACACTACTTAAGATTTCAATACAACTGAAATGAATTGGCCGGATTTCTTGAATTCATCTTGATTTTCTCATAGTTTATAAATAGTACCTAGTTGGATGAATTTTTATTGGCCAGTTTTCTTTTTAAATATTATATTTGATACATTCATATTAATTTAATGAGGAAATTGCAGATGTATATAAAGAAAAAAATCTAAGGATAGATGTGTTGAATTAAACAGACAAAAAAATATTTGGGGGAATCTACAGCTTATAATGTAATTGTTACAATACTTTAAGTCTATCTTTATGCAACAACTGTTTGACTTGACATTAAATAACCAAGAAGGTCATAACAAAAATAATTGCTATTAATTAATGATAATAATGATTAACTCAATAATTCATTTACCAATTTTCATGTTTATCTTCTATCAATCTTAACCCACTGCTGCCAGATTTGGTTTGGAGAACATCTTCAGAGATAAAGATGCTTAATAGTGGCAATTTGTTAGCCATTTTCAAGTTTCCATGCCATAAGCATATATCAATATACAAGTATAATAAAACCATATACACTGGTGGACGGAAACATTTGAACACTTGCAAAATATTTATTTTGTACACTTCTGATACTTAAATCTATTTTGAATTTACACAGGTGATGTATTTTGATATAAAATTAACAATTACTAAGAAAAATACAGTGTAGAATATAAACAAATGTAATAGTGGAAGAAGTATTTACACATTTTACTAAAAATCTATCATAAAAATATTATTTAAAAAGGAATGCAGGTCTTGGTTATTCTGCACTTGATTAGAAACATTTAGAATGTTTATATGAAAACACGCCACCTGTGTATATTTAAAGTCAACATGAGGATCAAAAGTCTGTTTAATAAATATTTTGCAAGCATCCTTTTATTTTTCTCTAAAATAAAAATTCATAAACCATTTTGTAAATAAAAATTAGCCAGATTCAACCTTTCTATATTTAAAATAGTAACAGAATAATTTCACTTGCACAATGAAAAGTACCATATTATTATTATTTTTAACCAATAAACATTAACTGAGTTTTTACTGCAATCCTCATTTCACCTGATGTCTGAGCCTTTCTCTATGTCCCAACATTGTCTGATTACTTAGAGATCATTGTAATCTGGAAATGTATGATGGATGCAAAAGAGGCATTCTTCTTTTCTGATAGATTCTGGAAAATCAATTTTTCAAGGATTGTTATTTTGATATAAAATTACAAGCTATTTTTGAAAATATAAAAGCAATAATGCCTAGTTTATGCTCTTCTTGCCTGAAAAAACACACAGTCATTTATGTTGGGAGATAGATTAGAATTTATTAGTAGAGCAAACATATCTAGGGAAACTTTCATATAAAAAATAAGTCACTCTTCAAATTGATATGCAAATCCAAATAACTTTGAAAAAATATAAATTGTTTTAATCTCTCTGAATATCAACTAACCTCTGTTACTGTTGTATGTATGTTACCCAGGCTGTTCAATATTTGATTTGAGATTATTCCACTTATTGCATGTTGTGGTCAAAACTTCCTGAAGATATTTTCACAATAAGCTTTTCATCCTGCCTTTCAAACTAAACTTCATTTCCCTAATCTCATTCGTGGTTGTTCTTAGATGCTTGTATTTTAGGAAATTCTTTTACCAATGAAAAACTAGTGGCATGAATAGAATCTGATTTGTTTTAAAGTGGTATCAAAAGTACTCTATAAACGTTTCATTTGAAAATTACAAATTGTGAAATGACTGAAAACCGTAAAAGGATAAATGTGCTTTTATTTATTTTCAATTTGAGACTTTTATTTTCTTATGAATATTTCTAATGATAGGTGACCTTAGTCTGAAAAGATTCTTCAATACTGGCTGTTATTGTGAAATGCTTGAAAGGAGAATTCCAAGAAGACAATTGACAAATGTTAGTGCTTCTAGCAAGTTCTTCTTCGCCACTGTCTCTTCAACCTTTAAATCTCTTACTGATGATTTCAGTACTGTAAAAACCTCAAAGTTTCCTGCAAGAAATTGTTTGCCTATCATTTATTTTCCTAGTCACTCTTAGCAGAATGAACTTTTGGAAAACTTGTCTCTAGTGTCATAGTGTTAAATCTTCATGGTTTTAATACTTCTAAATTATTATTTGGAGATGAAGTACAAAAGAATCTGGAACAAAAAAATTTTGTAGCATTAAAATCAGTCTCAAGAAACACTTGTCATGCTGCAACCTGCACTGGGGAAACCATGGATTAAATTATTGAGTAAAATCAGATATTATATTTGGTTTAAAACTGAAAAAACAAATGTGAATTAATTTTTATCAAAAAAAAATCTGTAATTTGTATATATTAGAAAGGAAATATTATCCTTAAGATAAAACTTTCTCAAAAAGGTATTTTGAGTTTGCAAACTTTGATTTGGTTCGAAGCATTTTAGATTTTTTTTTCTTCTTGTCATTGTCTCTTACCAATAGGCTGTGATTTCTCTAAGTCCTTTCATGATTTGTTGCAAATAATTGACACATGAGGCAGTGGTATTTTTCTGGCCAGTGTTGACTTGTAGGCAATACTTATCAGCCCAAATAATTAATCCCTTGTCAAAGGCCTATCAGTAAAGACCACCCCCACTCCAATGTGATTAGGTACTTACTCAAAACTTTGCTGCAAAGAGACAGGATGAAAAAGAAAATAAAAAATATTAGGATGACCCATTTAAACATTGAGCTAAATCAATCTGCTTTTTATTTCTTTTGTAGAGGTTTTTGTGTGTTTTGTTTTGTTTTTGTTGTTTTTATTTATTTATTTTTATTTTAACATGTTCTCTTTTTTTATAGCTGGTACATGGCCATTTTGGGTAGGTTTGTTAAATCTCTAGCATTGAAATACTGTCACATTTGAAAGATATATTCATTTTGCTTATTTATATAAATTTTGAATACCAAAGCAGAAATTCACCCTCAGCTGTTATCTTTGAAAATTATATTTGATAAACTTTGTCTAATGATATTTACATTAACATTACTGGACTGTTTTCCCATATAACCCCTATCTTCAGTTGTAGGGACAGGCATATATGTCTTCAGAGGAATATGTCTTCCATGGGAAAACATGGAGACACATCTATAATGTATTTGTATTTATACATTATCATAAATATATGGCTTATTAGAATATAGATGCCTTTTTTAAGATTTACATAAGTTTTTTGAAAATATTTTCTCTTTAGCATTTGCTTGGCATTGATTTTTTTATAAGGCTTCTCTTTTCTATGTATGTTTTTCTTGTTTTTGTGTTGATTTCTTATATATTATGACGTATGTATTTTAATATTTAAAAAGTAAAAAAACTTTCAAATTTTTTAATCTACTGATTAAATAATAATTTTTAAAAATTACAAACATAGACCTATTTTTAGTTACTTTCTCTTCCTCCCTCTCTCTCTCTTTCTTTCTCTCTTTGCTTTCCTTTCTCTCTATCATGAGTTGGAATAGATATTTTATTCTGGCCCCAAACAGTGGAAAGATTTGTAAGTAGTCATATTATCTTTTTTTAGTGCACAGCTCGTCGGACATTCAGCGTGAGTATGTTTTTGTTTTTTTTTTTCGTTACAAGTTGCTTCTTCTCTATGTTCTTCTAGAGTGCACCTAGAAAGTATAATTCATTTTTGTTACCAGTATATCATTTTGACAGAGGACCTTTTATAGATATTATTAGTGTATATTATTGTTTTTATTAAAATATTTATTTTTATTTATCATTGAAAAGAATAAATAAAAGCCTTGCTTTTTAAATTCTGCTCATACCTTTTAACTCTTACCTCAACTACTCTTTCACCACCACCACCACCACCACCACCACCTGATATCCCCATGATCATTTTTTCAATCTTTATCTCTTTACACTTATGTTGTGCCTGTTTAAAGTGACTGTCTTACCAAAGATCATACATGAATGCATCCCTTTTTATGGGATTCTATTTCTTTGAAGTTTTCTGCCTTTCTTTTCAACAGTTGTCATTCAATAAAAACAGTATTCCTCAGTGCTAATTGTGTATCATTCAAAAGTCCTTAGAAAAATATTTGCACATTGCAGCCGTTGTTGTTGGAAGAAATTGGTTTATTAAAGGTTCAAGTAATGAGAAGTATTTCATTTTGTTTCTTTTTAAAATATCTGGGTAACAATCATAGTAAAAAATAAATATTTTTATACAAAGTAATATTTGCTTGTCAAAACACTGAGTCTCAGTCACCTGTTTTATTTTGGGCAGCATATTTTAACTGAAGAAAGTTTGTGTTTCTAATAATAAATACATAGGAAATAAATATAACAGTGGGAGACAGGCAAGAAAATAAAGATGAGGAGATGTGTTTAGGAGGGGAAAGGGAATGAAAGATGGGGAGTTGTAATAAATTGGCAAAATCAAAAGAAAGGTGAAAGAAAGTAACCTTTTAAAAGAGAAGTGATCTTCATTTCTAATTACTGCATATGACCCTTTTTTTTTTCTTTTTTTTTTCTTACTGTCGCTTTCACTCTTGGGGTAATCCTCTTAGTAAGATTTTAAATTGGCTTTTGCTTTGGTCAGTCATTAATCTGGAAAATAAACTGGCAAAAGGGATGATTGTTTGGCTGTAATTATTAACAATATAAAAAATAAAACTTCTTTTCTTGTCACAGCTTACATTATTTTTTCTTTTTCATTTATTTTAGCCTCTGAAGGACACTCAATTTTCCTTTTTACTCTTTGTTGATTCTCATATATCAAATGGTTTGATGAATCTGTCTCCCTATCTACAGGTTAAATAGCAATATCTGTATCAGGAAAAAATCATTGTTACTCTCAAAAATTGTTAATGCAATATTTACTCACAAAAAATATTCTTACAATTCAAAATATTTGTTTGCTTTATATAAACCACAAAGGGTTGATAAGCCATAAAAAACAAATCAGTCAAAAGTTTGTAAAAAAAAAAAATTAAAAAAAAAAAAAAAATACTGCACTATGCAGTAGTAATATTGCTTTGTTATCACTTTGCCATAATGCATGAAGATAAGACATCATTCTACTTATATTAGGTGTGAGCACAATTTTCCAGCAATTTTTAAATTATCTTTAGTTCATTTGACTTACTGTGATCTTATGTCAATTTTCCAGATATTTTCAAATTCTCTCTTGATGAAATGACATTTTAACACAATTTTGAATAACAAATTTTGATCAAATAATGGTACCAAGTCAGAATATGATACACAAGAAAGAATGTCTCCTTCATCCTCCATTATGGTTTCCTTCAGTTGACAAAGCAGCATATGGAGAAATGTTGTTGTGCAGTAGCATTTAAATGGCCTACAATTGAAGTACTCAAACACACTACAATAAGTTTCATTAAGCTCCAGCAATTCATAATACAATATGCCTTTCATATTTCCATCAAATACAGAGCAATAACATTTTCTCCAAACATTTAGGTTTTGCTGTTGGCATTGCAGACTGTCCTGGATTCACTCTTAATTTCTAATGCTTCAGATTATGATGGCCAATTCTTAGCCGTAGAAGAAATGTTCATGTCTGGCAAGAAGTGAAATGTAGGTGGTAAGACACTGTCCAATGCTCCACTTTGACCTTTCATGTGGAACATATTTTCCTACTTTTTTAATCTTCTTAATATTTTGCAAACATATTACAACTGTTTAGTGATTGACACCAAGTGTTTTTGTCCAATTCCAACATTGATTGAATTAGGTCATCATCTAAAAGAGCTTGCAAGTCATCACTCCCAGATTCTTGTGGTGTGCCACCATGTGGTTTGTCCTTCAAGCTAAATTCACCATTCTTGAACTTTACAAAGCATTCATGACATGTATTCCATAGGTTTCACCAGTCATCCTCTTCATTTCTATTATTGTCTTGCTCAAGAAAAAGAACATATCTTGTGTATTTTCTGTCAGCAGTTTTTTAAATCATTCCTTTGGCTCCATATAAACACTGACTACTTAAAACTGGTTTTCAACTGTGTATTTAGTCTCTAATTTTCAAAAAAGAAGTTGCTGCGAAATTTTCCACAGACTTAATATTGATATATCTATATATTGAGAGAAAATGAGATTGTTTTGAAACTTAAGTAGGCATTATAATTATATTGGTTATCATTAACAAAATAGAAATTTTTCTCTTCAGCTCAAGATAAAAATGTTTTTAAAAAAATCTAAAAAAAGAAAAAGGTTACATTATTTCAAAAGGTCCTTTTCTGGGATATGAATTTTATTATTATGATAGTAGTGACTGATAACAAATTTAAATAGCGGCAATTTCTTGTTATGTTTTTGCAGTCCGATGTGTAACTATTAGGCTCTCTCTTTATTATTCATTACCTTTGACAGTTCTTGATTAGCATTAACCCATTGTTTCATTTGTGTTCAGTTCATCAGAATTGGTGTATTTTATTCCATAGCTGTCATTAACTAGAATAAATAAACAGTAATCTGATTTTATGGCTAACAACTTGTTGCATTTTAGAAAACCTTAAAATAGATTGCATCACAGTTGACTCCTATTTTATTATTGAAGAACTTTGTTTCAAATTGTTGTTCAGATTTCATTGCAGTTTTTTATTTACATATGTTTGCATTATGCATTTCCAAAAAGATTTTACAAAGCAGTTAAACATGATATCTACTGATATGTTTTCTTTTGTAAGAATTGACCTTTTTAAAGAATCATATGAAAAATAAGTTCAGAATCAATTATGGGACTTACATTTGTTAATCTAAAAAGTATTTTGTAGTCTTTCATATATCGGTTCATATGATTATATAACTTATCCAGTATTTTTATTAAGATAGAATAAAAATGTTAATGTAGATATATCTTTATAAAAATAAATAGTATTGTGCTTTAAACTTTTATTAGGATTAATTGTAATAAATTGTCTTTTCTGTAAGCTGGTATTGTATAAACCTACTTGAAATAATGAAAAGCATTTAACTTTCATAGATAAAATTAGAAAACAAAACATTCCATTGAGAAGTGTCAATTCACTTGTAAACACAAAATAGCAATGTCATTGCCAAATGATTGTTGCCGTCCCAACATTTTGTTCTTTCCAAAAACAGATCTTCATTTTTACTAACAAATTGGAAGCATATTCAAACATAGGAACCACAAGAACAATCAAATTATTTGAAGAACTTTCCACTCTTTCCTTCTCCTTAAGAGAATATCATCTTCATAGTATTTTTCCTAAAATCATGTTTTTGAATATATATATTTTGTCTGAAGTAGAAAGTAAGAAGATGCTTTAGATGGACTCAGCTTGAGTAAATCATAAGAGAATCCTCTCTGTTCTCTCCAAATCTGTTACATGAATGTCCAGCTTATCTAAATCCATACAGTTTGAGTTTGCATGTATGTGGTGTGGGGGGGTAGCATGGTTAGGTTCTTAATATTACTACTTGCTTTGTTTTTGAATTTGTGTTTATTGATTAGACATAGAAAGATTTGCACATTTTCAGATCTGATAGAAAATAAGATGATTCAGTAGTTAAGAGAACATAGTAAGAATAAAAGCAAATACTGTATAGTATTGATGAGTTTACACTAATCCTCCTCTCTTTGACTATAGTTTATTGTAACCTGAAGGCGTGTAACTAAAAGCCCATATTTCAAGAGGTCAGGGTAATGATGCTTGTAGAATCTGGTGGTATTATCCTGCCAGGAAATTGAACTTAATCATTAAAGAAGATGGTTTTTTTCCTGCCACTCACTGACTTCATGTCCAGTTAACATTATCATTAAAATTTCATAAAGGAAGAGAAACATTTTTGCAAAAAGTTTTTCATTTGTAAATGATTAAACCAAAATTTTCTTTTCTAACATTGTTTATATGAAATAGTTTCAAACAGTTTTAAGGACACAAAGTTTCTTCTTTCTTGTATAAAAAGGTTCTGCTTTGAGCATATTGTAAAGAGTTTTGGAGGACATAATTGGTTAAAAAAAAAAAAAAAAAATGGAAATTTAAAACTTTTGAAATGTTTGTGACTGACCACAGTCTTAGTGAATTTCTCTATTAAGCTACTTTCTCTTCATAATAGTAATTGCTGCTACTTTGACCTAGGTATATTTTATCAGTAAAAGATGACTGATTGCTAATGTTTGCAGTTAATGTTTACTTAGTTGTTAACCACAACTTTTTATAATTACATATAAATATTTGTGGGACCAAATACATACTAAGGCAAAAACTTAAAGGCAAACAAGCAATTAAATGCCATTTTGAAGTCCTTTAAACAAGCAAGTCAAGAATATCTATAAGTGCATGACATTGAATGATACAGCTGAACAGGGATAATTCTTAGTTTGCACAAATTTATGAAGTGACTCATTCATAATTATTTTTCTATAAATGTATTTATCAGCTAGTCAGATGCAGCTTTCTTTTCTTGCTCTTTTCACTTTGTTAGGATCTAATCATTTGAGAAGTGTGAGTTGCTGCTTCACTTCCACTGCCATCTTGTAGATTTTAACAACTTTACCACATGGTAACTGCTGCTGCTCTAGTATCCATAAATAGTTTTTTCTGCAGTGCCAAGCTTTCTCCTCCACCCACTTGTGCATCCTTGTAGCTAAAAATAATTCACTGAAAAAGAAACCAAAGAATTTTTTTAAAGGTTCACAATGATGATGATAAAAACGCTTTCCTTCTTTGAGTAGTAACGGAAGTCTGAATATTTTGACCTTCTCTCTGCCACTTGTTTCTTTCTTTCTATTTTAATTGATATGTGTTGCCTACACTAAAGGTTAAAACTTGTAATTAAAATGGCGCATAATTTTAAACTAAGTGGTTAGATTTAGATGTTGGTGGGTGTAACAACCTGGGTGACAAAAATATTTGAAAATCTGTAAACTTTACATAATTAGTTTTTCTTTTCTTATAATTTTTGCTTTTATTTCAATAATTTAGTTAATCAACAAACCTGGTTGATTTATATTTAAGGCTTAAGTGAATATCTTTTAAGGTAAATGTTTTATTACAGTGGCTTTTCAATACCCAAATTATTTGCAGTCAAATTATTTTGAAATCAAAATTTTATTAATCTATAAATTACTTGATCAGAAGTAAGAAGGCTTAAAACAAATGAGAAATTTGGCCCAATTTTTAAAGGTTGCTTTCCAATTTTATTAGAATGAATGATAAACTAATGTCTTTTTAACATTTTAAATTTTTAGTTGCCATTCTTTCTTTCTTCTGTTGGCTGAAGAAGGCATGTTGATAGTCACAGTATGTTTGTGGACTGAGGTTTTACTTTGAATTTGGGCATCATGGCATGTCAACATGATTTGTTGGAGCCATAGATAAAGAAAATTGACAAGGAAAGCTTAAATAGATTTGGTTGTAGAAAGAAATTAAACTGTCTGCTTATTGTTCTTTGTGTCAGGGCATTACTAGGAGGTATTGAAAAGTACTTGGCCCAACCAAGAAACTTATCCCAAAGGGAAAGAAATTCATCGGATTCTGGGAAATGAACCAGGCCTTGAAATTTCAACACCCCTTCATATGTGCTGTTATCAGTGCATAAAATGTATATAAATAAATTTCTAATAAATATATCTGGATTTAATACATTGTGAAAAAATTGTTATCTTTTTCTAGGAAGGAATCAAGCGGTTCCTCCCCAAAATTCCTTGATTTTAGAAAAGTGTGATTTCTATTAGTATGTGCACAAATAGTAGGTGTTGTTTCTTTTGCTTGCTATTTTTAATAGGCAGCTCTATTTGGGCAGGCATCTATTTGTCATATAAATATGTTGACAAATTTCAAAGAGGAGCTTTTTTTCATTCCTTTTTGTTTAATCATTTCTTTTTTCTTTGTTGAGTTTTTTGTTTGACTAATTATAATCATTGCTTTTCATTGTTGCCATTTCTTTTGTTATTTTTATCCAAGCCTTCTTTCATTGTTGGTGCAAAGTTGCGTTGATTAATCCAATTGTCCGAACATTTCAAATATCCATTCTTTTTTATTACTTTGTCACACTATTTTCAGTTTTCTTTGATAATGTTTTTTGACATGAGTCTTAGAAAAAGTTCAAGTTGAAACTGAAGTGCTAAATTTGGATTTTAAAAAAAAACAACAAATTTTCATGTATTCTGTTTGTTTATCTATTTTTCCAAATATTTTCCTAATTGATTTGGAGAGTGCAGTTCAGAATAGTTCTTCATCTCCCTTGCTGCTTTATATTTCAAGTAAATTCCGGATTGTCAAGTTTTCCAGGTCATCTCAATCTTTTGCATCTGAGTTTTCTATCATGAGAAATATATTTATTTCTATTGATATTTATCTGTGACACAACAGTAAAAAGTGTTTTTATATTGGAACCAAGTCAAAAACTTTTACACATTTCTTTTGCTGACATTTAATGAATACTTCTCCACTTCTTTTCAAGTGTGGGAATGTTTGAAAAGCTAATGATTCGCCATTTAAAAAAAATGCTTTTTTATTATTTTCTTCATGATGTGTACTCATTACATACATACACAAAATTCCAATAATTGTTAGAGTCTATCAATTTCCAGTGTTATCCTTTCTATTCTGAAAATTACAAATAATTTTCAGTTTCTAACACTGGAAGCTATGGATTTTTTTAGTTAGAATTATTTTTTTCTAACTTGATTCTATTAAAAACTTATGTTACTTGACAAATAATATTGAGATGGGATGAGACTTTCAAAAAAGTAATTTCGACATTTTCCCTACAATTCAGCTATGATGTTAGTCCTCCAAATATAAAATTGTGATGAAACCATTTTTGAGAATGTGTTTCAAATTCACAAGTAATTTAATCTAATATTGTTTTTATATGCGGGTTTGGGAATGGCTGTTAATAAGAGTAAAATTATGAATAACACTTCCAGATCAAAATTATTAGTGCAGTAAACAGATCAGTTTGGAATTTAAACTTTCTGATTACTTTTCTATTGTTCTCGCTCCTTAATACTGTTTCTGTTTTCTGACTCTTTCACACACAGTAACCCCTTGTGTCTTAGTGGCTTTACTGCCTTGCTTGGGGTAAATTTGAAAATAAAAAAAAAGAACAACTGCTATTATGAAGCTTGAATGAACTAAAGAATGATATCTCATATCAGTTTGTAACATTTAAAAACTTAAAACATAAATAATAAAGTATTTTTCAGTCATCAAACTTGAGGAGCCTTTACAAGAAAGTTCTGTAAAACTTTGAGGATGATAAAAATTATGTAAAAATTTATGTTAGTAGTGGTTGTTTTATTGATATGTAGCAACTGGCAGGATTAGTATAATTCTAAACAACTAGCAGAACCAACATGTGATATGTCCAACAACAGTAGGGCGTTATTATTATCAATCTGTGTCTGAGTTCTTTCTCTGTCCCAACCACCTCCACCTGTCAGTCTCGAGACTGCTGCTGGCAGCTTACATGACACACTTGCCTGGTTTATATTCATTTAATTTTAGAAGGGGTATGCAGTAAAAATAACCAACTTGAGTAAAAATAACTGTGTGGGCTGTTCGCTTACTTTCCTTTCTCCAAGTGTCTCCTACCCGCATATCTCTTTGCTGGCCTTCCTTCCTCCTCAAGCAATGCCCTCACTGCTGCTATGCTTGGCTATCTAGCCTTGGGGATATGGGCATCTCTCTTCTTACTCACTTCCTGTTTGTCTGGGTGATGATGATATCCTTTTACACCCTCACTTATCAATCGACTTTGCACACTTCATCCATTTCATTTGGATTCCTTTTTGTTTATTTTTTAAAACTTCAAAGAACATAAATACATACATACATACATACACCCGCTCAAATCATTTCCTCTCCTTCTTCACTGCCAAACTACATTTTTCAAACCATCAACATCGTCATCATCATCATCGTCTCTCCCCTCTTCCCCTCCCCTCCCTAGAAATATACTTAACTGTATTTTTAGGGTTCTCTAGCAAAATAATGATTGCAGTTTTCTTCTCTGTTCTCTTTTAAGCATCTTCACTCTTTTTTTTGTTACAAAAAACTTGGGAATTTTTTTTTTTTCTGTTCCTCTCTTTCTCTCTCTCACACACACACACTCACTCTCAGTTCATGTATTTTGGTCAAAAAGAAAAAAAAGTTTATTTTTCTTAGTCCACAACTTTTCTTACAAGCAAACAGTAGAATTTTCTGTTCAACATGCTTTCTTTCTACAAAGTTCAACTTTATTTTGTTATAGCAATGCATCTGCTTTTACATTGCTGATTCTTAAATTCATCTTTTTTTCTCCATGTTTTTTCATATTATGTCTTGTTTCTTATTTTTGTTCATCCTTCTTTCACTCTACATGCATTTTGTTCAGCTCATCCCAGTCATTCTTCCACATGGAAGTAACTAGTTGTAAGGTTGGCTCTACTAAAGGCTCTCACAGTTGATGTTGCTTGCAGGGAGGAGGAAGGAGATAAATTGCATGTCTGTTAGTCTCAAGAACAGACTACTGCTGCTGCTGCTGCTGCTGATATTGATTGGCAGCTAATAATAGATACAAATCCAGGCAGTGCTGACTAAATTTAAAGTGAGCCAAATTGAAAATAGCTGCTTGTTATGTTGGGGTGGCAAAGTCTGCTGTCAGGACAGAGTAGAGCAGTAAGGAAAACTTTAACCCCACCCACCTCACCCACTGCTGACGTCAAAACTCCCACCTTCCCTTCTACCCACTTTCCCACCCCCTCACTTGGGAGGCACACCTAAAACATTTAGTGATTATGTCCTGCGAACTAATGTCTCAGTTTTCCTTCCGATCGTAACACCTTGCAAAAGTGCTCTTCCCCACTTACCTCTTCCCACCTTCCACTTGTTTACAAGTTATACCCAGTGCATATTCTTCCCTAGGGTTCATTTTGGACTGTAAATTCTTTGAAGTTTTCCTGTCACTAGAAATTTTGATTTTTAGAATGTTAAACTCTGTTATTCCTCATCATTCCAAAGTACTTATTTCTCTGCTTATTGAATTTTACCCTTAAAGTCACACCTGTATTTGAAAATAAACAAATCTACTAAATAACTTTCCTCTTGTAGCATTTGAGTCTGTATCTTTTCTAATTTCTCCCACATCAACGATAGTTACTTTCATTAAAGGCATCACAAATATTTTCCAAAAAGGTCCATATATAGGTTTTTATTCAATAAGAATGGTATTCATTTGATATTGTCCCCAAAATGGTCAGCACAATTCTGATATTTTTATGATGTACTCTTTTCTCATTCTGGTTGTCATGATTCTGTCCAAAATATAAGTTTGTGAAATGTTGGTCATTCTCAAGTGGCATTTGTTAGTTTTCACTGCCATTTTGTTGAAAAATATTTTGTTGCTTCTTATGAAATTGCATAATCCATGTTTAGAGATGGCAAACATTGCAGCGAGATATTTGTTTATTCAAAACATCCTTGTTGGTTCTTAGACAATATTTACTTGATCAATAAATATGGTTTTGAGAGAACAATAAAATCGTTAAGAGAACAGAAGAGTTCGAAAATTGGGATCAAATCTTGATCTCACAATAGGTACACATTTCTTTTACTTTCTGAAATAATTACAATAATAGCTGCCATTTTTTAAAACCTAAACTTTGCATAACAGCTGTTGTTTCACTTGGTGAAGAACTTAAGTTGAGTCAAAATTAGTAAATAATTTACTCTGCAGTTTTTATGTGACTGTTTTAATTGTGCCTGGTAAATTGACTTCAGAACTAGCTTCTTTTCCTACTCATTAGAGGGCCATACAGAGAATGCTTTTTTTTTTCTTCTATTTTTTTCTTTTTTTTTTTTTCATCTGTTTTTTTTTATGTTTAGATTCATTCAAAACCTAGAAGTATTATGGCTTAACTATCATAATATTCTGCTGTATAAATCTTGAAAATGAGGAGCCTGTTTTTTTTTTTTTTTTACAATTTACCATTAACAGTAAAAGAATTTGCTCTGCTTATTTTGAAAGATGATGGGATGTAAGATATTTGTTCCTAAGTTTTGATGGCAATTAGCGCCTTGTTGCCAATTGAGAAATTAAATGGGAATTCTTTCAACCTTATTTGATTCTTAGTCAAAGACTTTCATTCTCTACTGCAAGTGAATTTCATTTCATTTGAAAAGGGCTTTACAAAGTGTAAATTTAGCAGGTGTTATTGACAGAGGTACAAAATCAAGCCTTTTCCAAATGTTCAACTGTTGATGCTGAGAGATATTCTGTCTTAAGTAGCTTTGTCCTCTCATTGTAGATTTGTCATTTGATCTGTGACAGGACACACATGGCAAGTGGCAGGAAGGCAAACCAACTGTGCAATGATCAGATTAGTTAGTCCGACTACTATGACACATAGACTGCACTTGAAGTTGTTCAGTTTTCTGTTTTTGCTCAAGATAAGGCCAACATATGTAGGCTCTCAGTTGCTATCATTTTGCTTGGCTTCTTTGCAAGTATTTTCTTTTCTATCCTTCACACAAACAGGGCACTACTGCCTTTATGGGTTTTCTTGTAAATTGAGGTAAACTTATAAATTTAGTCAAGTTCAAATATTGCATAAATTAGTGTAATATTATTCAGATTTGTTTGTAGGTATTTATATCTGTTTGCATGTCTGACAATTTATTTCTCTCTTTTCTATTGCTTACAAGTTCTGTTTTTTGCCCATACCTGCATTTACTGGATCTTTTCTTTTCTGTCAAAGAAACAAGTTTTCATATATAAAACATTGAACTAAACATAAGAATTCTGTTTTATCATATGATCACCTCCACTTTGTGATGGTGGTGGCACTGGTGGTGGTGGTGGCCCAAGGCTAGGCAAACTCCAATCTAATAATCTAAAACATGTGTTCAATAATGATGATATCTCAGTTTCTCAGCTGTCCTGCTACTGTTTTGTGTTTTCATTTTTAAGTAACCATTTTCTCTTTCTCAATGCTGTGTGTATGTGTAATATATATATATATATATATATATATATATATATATATATATATATATATAAAAAATGTGTGCGTGTATGCGCGTTATGCTTTTTGTAAAGTAGATCTCATTTTCTTTGTTCTCTGACAAGTAGCTTTATTTATTGTGATCAGAAAAAGAAGTGACAGATTTTTCACTTCTTTTGCCAACCTTGCTTGTCTTCCTTTCCCAATAAAAATATTACATTTTCTCAGAACAGTGCATGATCAATTATTAATTTTATCACATTTTTGAAGCATGTAAATGTTATATATTTATGTTTCCATACTTATCATTTGAATAAAAAGCTTAACTGTCATGTTATCCTTTGCAAATAAGACTTTAATTTTCAAACTAAATGAAAATGTTTATATAAACCATTTATTTTTGTCTTGATGTAAATCATAGTTATTTCTGAATTTATTTTGTTTGTATCTACCCATCTGTGTTTTTTTTTTTTTTTTTTTTTTTTTTTTATTTTTGCCTTAAAAGCTTGGCTTTTTACTTCAGTCTGCTCCAAATATTATGTGAAAATAAGGGACATGTTCAATCCTGTTGTAAAATAAACTAACAAGGAACTAACAAATGAGGTATTTAAATATGACAACATGGCAAAGTAAAGACAATAATATGATCCTTTTTCTTGTGTACTACAGAAATTTTATGTAGATATTTTGAAAAGTGCTTTTTTTGTTTTTTGTTTTCTATGTAATGCTTGTGCTCTTTTTTAAGCTTTCAAAATAAAAAAAATTGCTTTAAGCGTTTAATTACTATTTGTCACAGTTGTTCTCTTAGCAAAGATATGCTTTTTTATAGCTTCTCAGTTGAAGATTTAATCACAAATCTCTCACAATTGAGATAGTTGTAACCTTCCACCTAGAAGATAAAATAATAATTTAAGTCCACCATATATTGAACTGGGACTAGATTTTATTTTTCATCTCATATTTTATTTCATTAAATTGTTTTAAAACTGAATGTTTTCTAAGATGCAGCTTTAGTTTAATAATTTTAGGCTAAATATTTGAAATTTGTCAAGATAGCAATTCTTATAAAAATTGCATTTACTCAACATTAGAAGTAATCTGAAAAACTATGCCCATTATTATACTGACATTTTTATAAATGCTATATGAGTGTATAAGGACCATTTTTTGTGTGCATGTAATGCAAAATATTTTACATTTTTAGAAATTACTGTTGACACAAAAACCTATCATTACATTTTAATTAAAACTTTATTTCACTCTAGATTTTATTGATTGCTAAATCTATTTTTTAGCCTGTTGCATAGCTGATTTGGTTTGATTATAATTTTCTTGCCTAAAATTTGACTCGTAATTATTACATAGATATTGTCTAAACAGAATTAGTAATAACCAAAATTAGGTTTCAAATGATAGAATACTGTTCAGAACTTAAAACAAATGAAAAAATAGTTATTTTCACAAGTTAGAGGATATACTTAATTTATCAGAGCATATTTTTAAATTATAAGTGACCAGTGTCCCAACTCTCTCTCTTTCTCTCATATATTCATACATACACAAAAAGATAGGTAACACTGACAAATACACATCTGCTGAATTATTTTTATCAACCTTGTGGATAACATTTTACTTGAGTTTATGTACTAGCAACTAAGTATTAGTTTACATTGATTCATGAAAAACTAAATTTATTTTACTTGATTGAAGAAGAAACTAATAGCTGAATTTTGTTAACAATTGTTGGCAGCTGTCCAACATTACTTAGTTTGGAGCTATTTTATCATTATTTTGTGATCATTCAGTCTAAATTTAACTGATTTGAAAGTTCAGGCCATCATCCAGGATTGATATTCTTTAACATAAAAAGAAAATTACTTTTTATTTACAAATTCAAATGAATAAGTTCACTTCCTGAGTAAATAATTTTTACTCTGCAGGAATTTGAACACTTTAATAAGGTAATTTGTTATTTCTGAAATGAATTAATTTGTAAAAATGAAATTAGAGGATATTGTTGGTTAGGAAATAAAAATGAAAACGCTGAGCAAACATGAGAATCTATAAAAACTGTTCTTCAAAATATAGTGTGATTTCTTGGAGCAAAAATAAATGAAATATAGTTTTGGATAATCTAGCCACCTGAGGCCACATACTGGTCCAATTAGGAAAAATAATATCAATATCTGGAATAGTCTATTGCATGTTTGTGTGTATGTATTTATATATTTATATATATATATATATATATATATATATATATATATATATATATATATATATATATATATATATATATATATATATATATATGTATGTATGTGTGTGTGTGTGTGTGTGTGTGATAAGTAACATAAAAAATTATGAGTTGTCTGTATTGATAGTAAAACTTATTTATTTGGATTTAAAGATTCCTGCTAACCAATGTTTTTTTTTTTTTTTTTTTACCTCATCTGGAGTCAGCATTAGGGAATATTAATGTTATATTTGGTAAATTTTATTGTCTAAGATTTTGTAGTTATTTTCTTCAACTATTTTAATAATTGGCCTCTCTGCCTAATTGAAGCATAAAGTTCATTATTCAGGATTCTTGTAAGGCTATTTAATTTATTTTTACTATTATTAAACATTTTTACTTAAATTTAAAAATGAAATATAGTACAGGTTTCTTATTAAAATGGCATGTCAAAATTAAATAATTGGTAGAATGATTATTTAATTGTAATCAAGATTATTACATGACTGGAAGCTTTACATGCTTTCCCTTTATAATTCACATCAGTACTTTTATAGATAGTAATATTTAAAGAAAATATTGTGTGTAGACTTTTCTGTTTTTCCAGCTTTTTGCATGTAATTGTTTTTCTTCTGTTATTGGGCTCTTGTATTGTCTTATTAGCTGCAACTTTTAGAAACAACTTTTTCAAAGTTGATACAGTTTAAAGTCTTACTTTGTTGAAAAAAAAGCAAGTAAGCATTTCTGGTAATACATCTGAATGGATATGATGGTCGAGTGTCCCTTCACTTTTATATAATAATGTATTTTGCACAGTTATTAAACAATAAATAAAAATAAGTGTTAACGAAGGAACAAATATGAACAAAATTAAATTATTCAAATAGAAAAAGAAATTCTGCTTTCTTTGACTTGTAAAATATCTACAATAATTTCATTAGCATCAATTCCAGCCATTTGTTGCTCCCATTCTACTGAGCAAATGCTTTTTATAAATACCTCATTCAGATTCAAGCAGGATTGAACAGTGTCTGATGTCCTTTGGGAACAAATCTGCAGAGTCTCTTCTGGTGACAATTCTTCTCCATTTTTTGCAGAGTATCGATTGGCCTCAGGCAAGCTTCTATTCTTTGGTTTATCTTCTTGGGCAATTTGTCGTATCTTTGGATCTAGGTCTTTTCGGCCCTCTGTCCATTGTCCTTCATTCCTTCCTATTCTTCCTGCATGGTCTGCTTGTCGTAATCATTGTCTTTACTTTTACTTCTATTTAACCAAATCTGTTGTAATTTTGTGTTCATTAATTTTTATTTTCTTTCTCCCTATTGTTTGATTTTCTTTCTTGAAATGTTTATGATTCAGTCTTGGACAATAACAAAACTGATGCTGGCAACATCATGTCAGGACAAGCATGCTAACTTGATGCAAACAAGGAAATGCCATTGAATTGTGCAGGTTTTTGAGAATTTCATGCCTGATTAGTGGCTCTTTTCACAACTAGGTGATAAAAAATGTTGAATATCTTTATTTTTGTTACTTGGTTTAAAAAATAAAGACATCATCAGTCATTTTTAGCTGTAATGTGGCAAAGTTTGGCACGTACGGTTTTAAATGCCTATTTACTGACATTGTTAATTCTGCCAAATTCTATAAGTACTTGGTCTAAATTCTATTTATCAAAGAGAAGGAAACCAAACAATTGGAAGAGTTTCAGGTAGAGTATTCATTCATTCTTCGTGTTAAGATGGAATTTTTTAAATTTTTTTTTTTAATATTTTTCAAGTATCTTTGAAATATGCTGGAGATGCTGTATTCCATTTCAAATTATAAACCTAGATTCAAATATCTAGAATAAATATATGTGCAGTTTTTTTTTAATAAATGCTTCACAATTGATAGAATAAGAAGAAAAATGTTTTTGTCTCTTGCAAGATTTCTCTATCCAATTGGATTCAAATATTTTTTGTTTTTATTTTACACAAATTGTTCTGTTCACTGAATTTACTGAAAACTTCTTTCAAGAATGATTTTACACTATTTAGTTTCAACGAATAGCAAAGGCTAAAATGGAAAAGGCAGTTAGAGAAAAAAGAAAATGTTGATTTTTATAAACATTAGCAGTAGAAGAACAAAAACAATTGCAAGTAGCTAATGATCCATTTGCTAAAAAAAAAAAAAAAAAAAAAAATTTTTGATTGGTCAGAAAATATCAGAAGAAAATATGTTGAATACCGAGGAAGTACGTTCAACTTTTCAGTGTTTAGAAAGCAGTAATTTTGCTTGTCTCTAAGAGCAGTGCTGTGAGCATGATTCTTCTTCCATGTGATCAGACTTAAGCCAAGAGATTTTTTTTTTTTTTTTACAGATTTCTTTTTCCTTTCTTTCTTTCCTTTCTGCATGAAATGCTGCAGGAAAAGAAATTTTGTTTTACTTGCTTGTTTCTTTTGCTTGTTGTAGTCATTCAATCTCTTCTTTTTTTTTCTTTTTTTTTTCATCTATTTGTATATGTAAGATTTAAAAAAAAAAACTTTTCAAGATAAAATCATTTTATTGAGTGTCTCTAATTTCAAGTTTATTTTGAAAGAAGTTTTTGATATTTAAATTGATTAAAGTTGATTCTACAGTTGGTTGGGAAAGAGGCAAAGGGAATTCTATGAAAACAAGCCAAACACAAAAGACAACCAAGACAAATTAGCAAGATTTCAAATTCCAACTTCCTTCCCATCTCCACTTCCAGAAATGATGCAGTTCAACTCAACAATAATATAACACATGAAAAAAAGACAAGATTTACATTTGAAGTGAAAACATATTTTTAAAAGTTCATCAATTTATTTGATGATTATTTTTTTTCATTTTCCGAGTCATGGATAGTGGGTGGGGTGAATAGGTACATACACTTAGAGGATATATAAAATTAATTATACAAAACAAAAGATTAGCTTACTTATTTTCAGCATATTTATTTTCAAGTAATTAAAGCTTGTATTACTTCCCATACTATTGGCATGTCATTGGCTCCCCCAAATCTCTCTCTACAGGTTTCACTTCAAGTCAGTATTTTCGTATAGATGTGGATAAGCAAGAAAAGGAAGGGAGGCACACAACATTCTTGCAAATAAAAACTAAAAAGAATTTAAAACCAGAAATGAAGATGTAAAGTCAGTATTTATTGAAATGTAGACTTATGTAATCCTGTTGTATGTATACTGCATGATTATATAAGATTTTTGTGACTCAAACTAACTGGAATAACATTTCTGTGCTTGTAATTATGTATCAGGTTCTCTACTTCTTAGAATCTATTGTTGAACCTCAAATATACTGGGGACCTAAAGAGTTGAAGGCCAGTAAATTCTATAGTTTATATTGCTTTATAAAAAATATCTTTTTTTGATATTGACATTATTCCAATTTAAGTTCTCCTTTTTATATATATATATATATATATATATATATATATATATATATATAGTATGAAATGGAGAAAGTCCGACAATTATTTTAAAACATTTTTTATTTTTATACGTTCTTTTTATAGATACAAATATTTAAGTAAATGCTCTGTTTATAATAAACAATATTATCAACATTTACCAGCCTGAATGTCCGAGAAATTGTCATTGAAAATATGCGTCCTCCGACAAGAATCAAACCTGTATTCTATCTGGAACTGTCATATAGCCTGACGTGCTTTTACCTATTTTGTCACAGTAAAAACAGAAAAATTGACCTTGCTAACCAAAACGCTCCTCTCTGGCGAAATCGGTAGAAGCACATCAGGCTATATGATGGTTCCGGATAGGATACAGGTTTGATTCCTGTCGGAGGATGCATATTTTCTATGACAATTTCTCAGACATTCAGGCCGGTAAATGTTGTTAATACTATTTATTATAAAACAGAGCATTTACTTAAATATTTGTATCTATAAAAATAACGTGTATATATATATATATATATAGTGTAATTCATTGAGCCCAGAATAATCTCTTGGAGCACTGTTCCAAGGTTATCTGAATACTTGGATGAGTATCACTGCGGAACTGATTGAGTAGCAGCGCTATATCGAGTCTAGTTTGTGTTTTCTTCATCACCGAGGCCCGTGGTACAGTTGGTATGATGTTTGCGTTGTATTGAAATGGTCTGGCTTCAATTCTTGGTAGTGGATGCACACTACTTATAAGTCCCAAATAGGACAAAATGTCCATTCAGTGCTTTTTGCATTCTGTTGAAGATTATTCTGTGCTCGATGAATTACTATATAATATAATCCAACCTAAATTTCTTTACTTATTTTAATTTTGGGTGAAAAATTGTCCAACATTTGGATTTTTTTTTTTTTTTATAAAGCTGTTACTTGATCTAAGCTTTTGGCTCACATAAGCCATCTTCAGAGTGGTTATATGGACATTTAAACAAAGATATTCACCATCAAAGATGATATTCTGTTATGATGACATAGAAGATTGGTATGTGATGGTAACGGTCATAGAATAGCAGACGTATGCTGTAAATTCATGATGCAGTTCTATAATGTTGTACCATGTGAGAGACAGAAATATTAACAACAGAACCATATGTCTAGGTGCAATGTAATGTGTTGTGACTAGTTTGAAATTTGAAGTATGTTTATTTATATACATATATATATATATATATATATATATATATATACACACACACACACATGTTTCTTTGAAGAAAAAATATTCATTGATTATAACTTAAGGAAGAAAAGTTGTCACTGGAGACAAACCCAAACATAAAACTGCCTTGAATTTATAAAGTAAAAAATTCACAAGTTTGTTCATTTCTTCATTGATGTTGTCTTTCTTCCTTCACTGGCTTTTATTCCATTTTCAGCCACTAAGTGTCATGTTGTGCCTTGCTTTTCCTGCCAACCGTTTTGCTCATGGCACTTCTTTTGGACTTTCACAATTTCCATTTACTCATTTCACACGTTTTCTTTAAGCATGATCCTTCCCTGTTTATATCTCTGCTGATGAAGGCACAGTCTTTTATTGTTGTCATCTTTGATGTTACTGTTTGTTTATGAATATCTATTTTGGGGCCTGAGAATTTACTTGGGATGTTTTACATTCTGAATTTTTGCACATAAATTATCTTTCTTGATCAGTACTTCAACAACGCACCAGTATTGGACAGTGTACTCAGAGGTACATCAACTTCTACAACTAGTGTTTTCTAAGTGTTAAAATATCACTAACACTTAAAAAAAAAAAAACTCAGCTTGTCTTAAAAAATTTAAGATGAAATATTTGTGACCACTTATGAAATTTGAGGTAGAAACACACATAATGAAAGGTATTTGTTCCTATACTTGATTCAATTTATTTCTAGTTACGTGTACAGTGTGAGAGTTGTTGAAATTATTACTTTAGAACTTTACAAAATGTGTTCTATTCATTTTGAAATTTCAAACATTGCTTTTTTTTTTTCAAATTACTTTCAAATCCACCAACAAAAAGTATTAATTGCCACTGTTTGTTGTTAATATTTTTGTAGCTTTTGTAACCAGTAATAAAAATTTATATTTTTACTGCTTGGTCAACAAATTCTTTCCTTGAGATCATTTGTTCTTGTTCTCTGTTCATGAAGATGAATGGGCTATACTCTGTCAGGGCAAGGTAACTCCCTATTTTCAGTAATTAATTACTTCAAATAAATACATTAAAGCAGAAGGACTTCAAGGCAAAAAGACTCTAAATGCTTTGTATAAATTTTATTTTTTAAAAATGCCCCTATTTTTATTACTTTTGGACAAATATTTCGGTTTTGATGAGAATACAGACTGACTTTTCTCACTGATTGATTTTTTTTTAACATGTTCATAGACATTGATATCAATCAGAAAACAAAGAATAAGTTTCGAAATATTTTTTTGACCTGCAACTTTATAAATACTTTTCTGTTAAAAGAATCATCTCCTATGTTGAGGGCTGAAGATCTTTCTTGTTATTTTAATTTCAAAAAACCTCCTTTCAAATGAATCAAATTTGATAAAAAAAAATTTTGCCCTTAAAATAAATCCAGGCCAGCAACAGTTACTGACTGCTGAGTTTGGAGTTAAGGAAGTGGTATCTTTTGTATTCAGTTTTTCTTATACTTGTAAAATCCTTAATAATTTTCATGCAGTGTAAGTATCTTTCTATTGTTTTTTTTTTTTGTTTCTCACTCTAATATGTTAATGGTAGATGGAGTTTGATTGTTTTTTTTTTCTATGATACATAACTGAAATATTTTTCAGTTGATGTAATTACATTATCTCCAGTAAAACATTTAAAGAAAACCTTTATAATTAGTCTAAAATAATCATAATTGACATTAGTGTTTAAAAGTATTGCTCTTTTTTTTTTCTATTGCTGGTCATTTGGTCAGTCCACTAAAGCCAGTCAACATTTCCTGTTTCTAATGAACACACACACAACAATCAGGAATCAGGTCAACTTTGACTGCTTTTTTTTTTTTTTTTTGTAGCTTATTCTTTTTCCTCTTAGCCTCTGAAAGAGAGAAGTCTGTAGAAGTAATGGCAGCAAGCAAAAGTTGTTATCTGCAATAAGTGCCTCTACTGGAATCATAGCATCAGTGGTCAGGAACCATGACTTAAATTCTGATTAGAAGAAGGCAATTTTAGTCTTTTCTTTATCAATACTTACTGAGTTACTCAGTAAGTAATGAATTTACTTTCATTTCTTTGAAACTATTTTTCATCCACATAAATCTTGTTTTGATAAAGCTTTAGCTTCATTACAGCTATTAGCAGAATGAGGATGTCAAGGGTGAAAATAGATGTTTTCTTATTTTGGGGCTCTGGAAAGTTCTCTTTCATTTATGTTATTGACTTGGATCTCTTATTCATAGACATTTACTTCAGTCAGTCAGTTAAGTGCCATACGTAACACACACTTGGGCAATTATGTATCTTTTGATAAATGACTGACGAAGCAAATTTTTTCCTGCAGTAGGTTGCCATTTCTTTCTGCAGTAGACTGGTTGCCAACCAAGGCTAAAGAACCCAGTCTGTCCTGCTATTCAACCCATAGCTGGGGGAGAAGAGATGGTTCCTTTTTCCAAGGACATTTGTGCGTAAGTGAATCCAACGAACTGGAATTCAAACTCAGCTTTCAGAGTTCTTACTCCAAGCCAATATCCATTACACCACAACACACATCCATCCATACATTTACTTAGCTTAACATAATCTGGTACAAGGCTGTAAATGTTTGATACTCTGAATTCACAATTCAGTAGTAAAGCATGTGTTACAGCCTGTGGTTTTTTTGCTTTCTGTGTTTATATGGGATGAAGTTGATTTTATTTATCTTGTTTTCTCACTTGCTATTTTTATTTTTTTTTAACATGCCAAAAGTAATTAAATAAATGATCCAAGCCTTAAATTTTTAATAATGTAACAATGGTTTTTTTTATGAATTTATTATTTTTTAATACTTAATTCTTATCAGAAACACCAGTTTACTTTAAACATGTGATTAGTTTGGGGGAAAATTTCAGAAAGAATACTTGATGTCT
The DNA here is from genome assembly GCA_903632075.3 of Acanthosepion pharaonis. Lineage (NCBI taxonomy): Eukaryota > Metazoa > Mollusca > Cephalopoda > Sepiida > Sepiidae > Acanthosepion > Acanthosepion pharaonis. The sequence continues at coordinate 840,993 of CAHIKZ030005179.1, read as the reverse complement.
TCTGCAATTTGTGAAAGCAAGTGAAAAAATTTTTTTGTTTTATTATTATGACTTGTCTTGAGTACCACCGGCTGCTAAGTTTCTTGTTTTTCATTCATACCAATAATAATAAGGCCACCATTAGATAACTACAAACAACAAATTATTATAGATAACTTTCAAGTAGTCTGTTCTGCCTTTAAGCATACAACATTAATCACTTCAGCCAAACAACTTGTGGAAGATGCCAGTTACTTTCAGATATGGTTGGACAGGAAAATTGGCCCAATATCAAGCCCTAATTTAACAAAACAAATTTTATTAAATTTAAAAATATAAAGGGTTTTTAAAATCCTTAATTTTGTTTTAGTAAAGTAATTGAGAAACCACTTTTTTAAAAATGAATGTGCCTATGTCATAATTCTACTCATGCAAACTGAAAGTTGCTATTTAAAATCAATTTTAAAATTGTAAACAGAATTTAAAATTGATTTTTGTTTTAGCCATTAAACATTTTCATGAATTTGAAACATTTGGTGGGAGAGTATGTGAAGAATAAGACCATTTTACAAATAAGACTTTTGTAAAATGGATGCCTTACAATAGGAATTAATACTAGATAGTAAGCACTATACGCAAGAAAAATGGAGTCTCTATTGACAACTGCTTTCAATTTAGTGATATGTTTCTATTTTGACTGTGAGTTTATTTAAATGTTGACAGTACTAATTTTCCTTTGAAGTCTAGCTATAAAATAGCAATAAATATCAAAACTGTACTAATTATTGTAATTTTAACATTATAGTCAAAAAGGGATATTTTTCTGTATGACTGGAAATTTGGTGGCAAAAAGTACACAATAATAATAATAATAATATACTAAGAAACTCAATCTGATGCTGGAGAATTTAAAAAAAATCTAACATGAATATTTTTCACTTTATTTCTGTAATGATAATTTCTAATATTAATAAAAACTATGTGGAAAATGATTCATTTATTCTGACTTAATATTGAAAAACATTTTCTTTTGATAACATAATTCCAATTCAAGTTAGCAAAATAACTTTATCCTTTTTATGTATGCTCTAACCTACCCTCTTTAAAATATTTTAACTTTTCAGAAAAAAAACTCTTTACTTTTTAAAATCATTATTTAATAGTTTGAAGAGGCCAGTTATTTTTTTCTTTCTCTCGGGATTGATGGTAGGGAGGAGTTAATTAGTCTATTCTCTGTTTGTACCACTTCCATAAAATAATTTTTCTCAAAGCTTGTTTTGTACTTTATCAAATATTTCTTTGTTTTTAAAGGTAAGCATTCCATTGCAGAACTTGCTTTCTTTTTTGCTGACCATTCCATATTGAAATATTTTTCTAACCATTATTTATATATTGTTAGTGATGTTTTACAAGTGGTAGTTAATATCAAATGAAGATAATGTTTCCTTATTGTGGCTGTCCAAACTAGACATAAAATTACAAATAACTCTTTTCCTGAATAATTTTTCAGAATGGTTTATGAACCAAAGAAGAGACATCTTAAAAGTTATATTTACAAACTGTAAATGTTCAAAAGGAAATGATCTGGTTCTTATGTAATTCAGCATCTCGACATTCTAAATTCATACCTTCTTGTAAAAAAAGAAAAGAAAAATCAATTAAAATTACAATAAATAATGATTATTGATGAGTTATTTTCTTTCCCAATGATTAAAAGTTATCATTTAATAATATTTTAAGCAGTCAAAGGTAGGAAGAATAAAACTTTTGTTTTTTAAATTTAAAAGAAATTAAATCTTAGAAAACCTTTACTAAAAATGACTATATTTTTTTTTCCTTTTACATCCCTTAAGCTTACAATATAATTTAAATAAAAAAATAAAAATTTGTCAAGTAAATTAATATTTTATTTCTCAGTTTTAAATTGTCTGATTTGGGCTGTAACTTTGACTCCCATTAGGTTACACAAAACAATTAAATAACTAATAATGCTTAAATGGAATTTTCTTGATATTTCCTAAGTTGGATAATTCTCATTAAATAAAATATTTCTATTTATTATTTTACAAGAAAACCTTTTAATAAAGAAATTCAGTAATCAGTGCAGTCAGAAAGTTTTATTACATTTCAATAATCTACTTTCTATAGATTTTTAAAAGGCTGATGCATCAGGCATTAAAATAATATTTCAATTGATTTTTCATGGTTATATTTTTTTAACAACGGAAATAAAAAAAAAGTTCAAACACAAATATCTCCATTTCTATATACTGGACGAGTATATTTATTACATGAGAATATTCTCAAATTTTCTCTGATTGAATGAAAATTAACTTTTAGATTAGATTTAATATGGATTTTTGGTCATGAATATCAGAGAATACCTAAACTGAATTGCCAAAATTATGTTGGAATTATTGTGAAGAAGTTAACAGAAAACGAAAAGCATTTTCTTTGTCTAATAAATTTTTTAATTTGATTGTCTTTACTGAAAAAATACAAACATTAACGAGTAGCATCATTTGTTTATGAAAGTTGTTAGCCATTGATATAAAATAGTTGTCATCAAAACAACTGTTACTGAGGCAAAAATTAAGTTTTTGCCTTGTTAATAGAATGGAGGAATCTAGCCCATCTTTGTCAAAGATTTTTTCAGTTCAGATGTTTTTCATTAGGATTTGTTTTTAGAGAGTATTCTGATGTTTTCAATGATATCTTTGTTTCACTTTAAACAAGTGCTAAAAATCTACTAATCCACTGAAAATTCTGTCACTACCACTATTTGATCCACTTGCCTTTACTGTTAAGCAAAGTTATCTGTTAGCTTTATTATTACTTGTACAATAATCCGTTTGTTCTGAAGAGTTACTGATACAAAAATACTTTTGAATCAGGTCATTCCAACATTGCCTGTTGGATGAGTGCGCCATCTTTTTCAATGGCTGGAGCCATTGTTAAGTGCTTAATTCCCTTTCTACTTGACTCTGTCTCTTGGACTATGTACCACCAGTGCTACACTTTTCAACTCTCTCTACAGACACACCCTAAAAATATACTTTTTACTATTATTTACTATGTCGAAACCTGCCCACAAGTATTACTATTGATGTAAGTGAATTAAAAATAGTCATCAAGAACAAAATAAAAAACACCGTTTTTAAGTTAAAAACAGGGAATTGAAAACTCCTTTTGCTTCTCTTCAGAAACCTGAATCCTTTAATTTATGAAATCAACAAATACTGAAATTGTAAATAAGCCACTAACTTTGGTCAGCTACAAACAGTAAAAGCAAGCAGCCATTCAAACTGTATAGGAAAGAATCCATAGACCTTTATTCATATGAATTGAATTCTTTAGATAAAACTAATTACCACAATAAAGATATTAGTTTCTGCAACAAAACGCCTACTACATGACTAGCAATGTATTTTTGAGTAGGTGTATTTTAGAAATTCCACAGAATTTCACCAATATTTATAGTCTGTTCTTTAAACAGAAGGTCTATTGTACAAGCTGCCTGTGTATGTTCTTAGAATGTTCCACATCAAATGAGTCAGCAGAGTGCTATGTTCTGGCCATATGTATACACTATTTGTATTAACCCAATGGGCCAACCAGCACGTTTGAGGATACAGAAGGGGGAAAGTAACCAGCAAACAGTAAGCACATTCAAATATTAGTATATAAACTTTTTTTGGCTATTCTGTGCACACACACGCACATATATATATATATATATATATATATATATATATATATATATACAGCCTTATCTCATTGTCCTCATCTCATCTCCCTTCCTCCTGGTAAGACTTGGCTGGTATGGGTCTCTATCATCAACCTACTTGTGCCAGAGGCTACATTTTTGACTAAAAATACAACAGTTGCTTATATTTTTTAAGATTTTAGTTGACAAATAGTCTGTATTCATTCCTGTTTAAAAGAGTGCACTAATTATGTGTGTGTGTATAAAAAATACATGTTGCAGATAAATCTTAACACTGATCATATAAAGATAAATCATAAACTTGTGTTTTAGTCTTGATTTTTTTTTTTTTTTTTCAAAATAAAATGTCCTACTTGAAAATATTTATCTACTGTGTTACTATCATTACTATACCAAACATAATGAGGCTTGCTTTTTTACTTGAAAAAATAAAAAAAAATAAAGTAATAATAATAATAGTAGTAGTAGTAGTAACAACAGCAACAATAATACTCTTTTAGAAAAAAAAAAATTCTCTGGGACATTAAAATTCAAACTCATCTTACAATAATACAGACCTTGAAGACAAGATCTAGTTATTATAAACAAAGTAAAGAATATTTGTTGGATGATGAATTTTGTTGTTCTAATAGACTATAGAATAAAATTATAAGTGAAAGTTGAACAGCTATCTTGACCTTGTAAGATTAGACTAAAAAAAATACTGAGGAACATGAATGTAACAGATATGTCCATCATTGTTGGAGTGCTTGAAACAGTTCCAAAGAGCCTAGCAATAAAAATCTGGGAGGACTGAAAATCTATGAAAAATTCAAGACCATCCAGACAAGGATGTGACTAAAAAGAGATAGAATACTAAGGAAAGTGCTGAGAGTATTGAGAAGACTTATTAGTACTTGACATCCAGTACGAGACATTAGTGACTATGAGTGGTGAAAACTCATTGAATTAAACAATATTCTTTTCCCTTTTCTAAAAATCAAGATTTTTGAAATTATTCAAGTAACTGCTTCCAAATTTTGTAGATAGGATAAGCATTTTTATTAATTGTCAAGGAAACAAGTTCAGCTCTCTTTGTATGGATAGAAGGGTTCAGTTTTCTTTCATTGATTTTTCATTTGTAAATTATAAGTTAAAACTGTTGTGGAAAGAGAAACTCTTTTTCACTGAACCATATTCAATTGTCTTTGTATTCTCTGTTAGTTTGAGGTTTGGTAAACACTTTTTTTGCTCTTTTTTTAATATATTTAATCTATTATTTCCCAGGTTTCTCATATAGCATAATGTTCAAATAAATGTATATTGAATTGGAATGGACTATAACATTTAGTTCTAAATGTCTTTCAAAATTGAAATATATCTTGAAATAGATTCAATTTACAAAACTGTGGTGACTACAGAGCATTATTTCTTCTATACTAACTAAATTCAAGAAATATATATTCCTGTAAAAATCTACTTACTACAATGTAACCTGGATATAAGAGACCCTGATATAAGAGAAACCCGGATATAAGAGAGATTTTCTCTGGTCCCAAATTAGTTCCCATACTTACCTAAACAAAATAGACCAAACCCGGATATAAGAGACTTCTTCTCCGGTCCCGACAACTCTCTTATATCCGGGTTACACTGTATATATCGGTCTTTGTCTCACTAACAGCATTTGCAATTATGATTTTGGTTTATATTGTCACATATACTTTTTATGTGACTTTATATAAATATGAGCTAATATATCAAATTAATTCATTAGTTTTACATGTCAAAATATAAACATTTCTGGATTGAGAAATATTTTTAAAGAACAGTTATATATTCCAAAACTTTACAAGTTGTAGTTCTCAAGTACTACATCCTAGAAAGAATCTTTGTAATCTTCCTTGATAAAATTGCTTCTATAAAAATGGATTTAGTTTTAAGATGGAACCTCTCTAAAGTTTTATACCCTCCACCCCAACTTCGTCTTCTGCTGATAGTTCTTTTTTGTCAATGGAATTTCTGGAAAAATCTGGGAATTTGATTTGGAAACTGAAGATTGTTGGATTCAGTTAATGGGGTGGAGGGTTAGATACATGATCAGAGCAAGTAATGAGTTTCTTTAAGGAGGGACTGAAGGATTGGAGAAGGGAAGTTAGGCATATCATATGCAAGTTGAAGTCAATCTTAAGTTACACATGTGCATGCTATGTTAGTAGCAAAAGGGTCAGCTCTTAACTAATCTGAGATTATATGGAAGGTGTTGAGTATTGGTGATATCTCATCCTACATTTGGAGCTGCATCACTTCATATTGGGCTGATATTGATAAAGATTTTTTTTTTTTTCAATATCAGGCTACAAGAAACTCTTCAAGATTTACTTGCAGCTGAATGATGCAAATAATATTCACTTCAACATGTATGCGATCTACTTGAAAAGTTATAACTATCAATCAATCATTGTTATAACACAACAAATCAAATAAAAATGCCCAATTTGAACCATTTCTAGTCTAATAATTTAACAATAAGCAGTAAAGTTTGAAATACTTAACCTTAGTCTTTATTATCTGTTGAATTACATGTGTGGGGCAGGAACTGCTCAGGCTTTACTTTCCAGTCTCGATAGAGTACGAAAGCATCTCTATGTGTGTGTGTGTGTGACAAATTATTTTCCACCCTATAACCGTTTTCTCAAAGATGAAACATCACAAGCCTCTCTCTTGCTGCTCCATTGCTATTTCCAAAGAAAGTGTAAAGACAAATTACAATCCTTAGTTCCACCAGTACTAACCTTCACAGCTAAGACCCGTCATGCTACACACATCGTAGAGAACCACCCTTATTCTATTGGTGAGATGTAAGTTCCACTCAAGTCTAGGGTTAACCATTATCTTCCCCATATATCTGCATAAACTGTACATCTTACTCTGTAACTCTCTGCCTCGAGTGTATCTCGGGCCTTGTACAGGGTAGAACGTCACTGTAAAAAAAAAAAAAAAAAAAATTGTTACAAAAAGTTTTCATAATTTTTTCTTTCTTTCAATTTCTTGTCTTTCACTAGTTTCGTATTTTTGTATTTATTTCGTATTTTACTTGCCTTTTTAACAAATTTTCCTTTATTTTTGTATGCTTAAAAAAACCTTTAAGTTAAAACTAACAGTAATTTGTAAAAAAAGAAAGAAAAAAAAAGGCTTTACAGAATACCGGCAGTGTATAGAAAACTGCCTTGTTAATGTGATTTTAATAACAAATTCCTAATTCCACTCCTTTCAGGGGATCTAATATGAAATTCTGTTTTGAATTCTAACTTTTCATCTGAATATGGCAGTTCTACTCATCATGACTGTCGAAATGTCCCTCAGAATGCAAGTAAAAAAATAAATTAAAAATAAACAAAATTTTGTTTATAGTTTAAAAAAGAGAATATTTGAAATTTGAATGACTAACTAAATTCCTGTTTCCTAGGTCTTCATTTTTTATTTTTATTAAAAAAAAAAAAAGATAAAATTATTTCAAAGTTGCTAAAAAAAATTAAAATAAAAATTGAACAAAAAAACTTCTTTCCCAAGACTTTTTCTCTCCTTTTAATAAAATCGTAATTTTTTTTTAGCCCTTTTTAATTCATGCCTATATAATTATTGTTTCTTGCAAAGATACACACGCGTAGTTTTCTAAAATAAAAACAGAAAATAGTCTGTCACAAGAAGAAGCAGATTTTTTTTTTTTAATGCGGGCACTCAGGCATGTAAACAATTAAATATTGACAACTGACTTTTTACAAGCAAGATTTAAGTGCCACAAAGGTAAACAACATTCTCTGAATGATGAGACCTGCGACAGAAAGAAAAAAAAGCCAATGTAAACAAATGAACAATAATCAATATAGTCGTTGGAATTTGAGAAGAGGTCAAATCAAACTAATTGTGAACATCGCTTCTCTTTTCTTGTCGTCCATGTTGTCATCATCAAACATTTAACAAGTTTTTTTTTTCTGTTCTTCGAGAGGGAGAATAATCACTGGTCTAACATATGATGACCATTACTGTTCTAAAGAACCCAGTTCAACCAAGGAAAACAATTTGTTTGCAGACATCTTGATGCTGTTGTTACGGTAACACGTCGATGTAGATGTCCGCAATCGATCTGCCCACCCACTTTCCCGCCTTTACGTCAACCAACCGCGGCGGTAAAATCCCGTCCCCTCAGTAAATAAGACATCGTTTCTTTGCTAGTTAATTCCGCAACCATTATTATTATTATTATTATTTATTACAACAGAAAATACTGAGTCTTCTTTATTGTTATATTGCCATAAGAAGATCACAAAACCCGACAGAATTATGTTGTTTTTTTTCCCTTTTTAACTGTATTTTTTCTTCAAAAGAAATAGTATTCAATTTATCAATTTTTTTTTTCTGTTTGGATTTTCTTTTTTTTTTGCAATAAGTCATTGCAAAAATCCAAACAAACAGAAAACAAGCAATAAGTCCTTTTGTTAATTAGTGAAATGCGGGTGGGAAACAATAACTCTAGATTTAAACTTTAATCAGTTTTTTTTTTTTTTTATAGAGAGGTTTCATACTGTCATTCGTTTCCAATGGTGTTAAGTGGGGGGAGGGGGAATGTTCGTATGCGGGGGGACAATAAATCAACGATACCAACTCAACTGGACACTTTAGTTTAAAATCATCATCATTATTATTATTTTTATTAATTGAAATTGTATTCTTATGCAATTAATCCAGAAAAAGTGAAGGTAAAAAAAAGTAGATATCAGCGTGTACATCTTATTGATTTTTTTTTTTTTTATTTCCTCACGTTGTAGCTGAATAATATTTACCCTTGCCTACACACCTATTTATATTCTTCAAGGGTTGGACCATTGCTAACATAGCCCATAAGAAGCGTGAAAATGTCTCTTGTCTCGTCTTCGACACTGTCTTTACGGTGCAAGGGAGACAACTCCGATGCAGCAGAATTTCTTTACTAAATAATTACTGTTCCACTTCAACAGCTCTTGACCTGGACGGAAACTTCTTTTCCAACCTTCTACGTTTTTCTTTTTAATGATAATAATAATTAATAAATGATAATAAAAAGATGACCCTTACGTCGCAAGAAATATGTCAACGCTTTTTTTAATTTTTAAAAATATTACGAATGTTAAATTTTTGATTTTGATTTTTTTTATCTGTTTTTGTTCTTTCTTTTTTTTACACTCATTAAAATTTGTCATTTAAACATAAAATTATTTTTATTATTTGTTCTTTAAGCCACATAAAAATAAAAAAAAAATGTTATTGCATGAGTTTAGTTTTAAAAAAGTAAAAAAACACTATGCAAAAAAAAAATGCATTGATGCCATCCATTTTTTTTTCATAACTCAAAGAAAGAATAACTTATCGAATTCAACTTCTTGCCCCATGTCTGATTGAAAATCCTCATCTGTTGTAAAAAGTAATGCTTTTTTTATGATGTTTTACGGATATTAGTGGATTGGTAGTGGGTGTCCGGTTTTAGGAATGTGTGTGTCGTATGTGTAATTAATACATACGCTGATTCTTCGTTGCACGTGTCTTCTTGTTTATTGTCATTCGTCAACGAATTGCTTTCTTCTTTCCTTCTTCGTTGTAAAAACACAAGGCGAAGAAGGTCCGTCTGCTGCCTTATTTCGGATTTTTAACTCTTTCTTAAAAGCTGCACTAAAATATTCTATAACAAATGATAGATTCATAAATTGTCATTTTCAAATGCATGTCTAATGAGGACAAATAATACGCATTTTCTTTTCTTTTCTTTTTTTAAATACGTTTTCTTTGTATAAAACTCACATCCAGTATGGATTTTTCTTATGCTTTCTTTTCTCATCGGTATTTATTTAGAATGGCAAGAAAGGAAGGAATACGTTCTAAGATGATTTGTTTGAAATTTATTTTCAAATCTGGAACCCTGGGTTGGGGTATTATTGGGTTGTAGAGACAAAAACCCACGTGGTTTTAACTTAAAATAATAATAAAGTTACTAGTGCAACAATTCTCGATAAATATTTTTTAATCCAATTTATTTCATTATAATTATTTTCTCTTAAAAAATAAGATTTTAAAAAAAGATGATTTCAAATAAAAAGTGCTTCTTCAGTGTTTACATACAGCTTCTTAAATTTATTTAAAAAATATTTCGCGTACATGGGATCACACAAACAAAAATGTTCGTATAATTAAAAAAAAAAAAACAACTTGTTTTTAAAGCTATTTGGTACCGTTTCTCAAAACAGTAATTAATACAAAAAAAAAAATCTCTGACACATTTTCAACACTGTTAGTAATTTTATTTTATGGACTCAATTTCTTTGTTGCCTAATTGTTATTTTTTTTTAATCGCAACACACCGTTTAAAAAAGTGCAATAATTTGAAAAGAAATTTGTTGATTTTGAAACATTTGGTGTAGAAATTGCTGTTCGATTATGCTCGCCTTATTTTGAGGGTTGGCTATTCTCTTTTGGACTAACATATCTTTTCATCACATTCGACTACGGATTTTTAATTTAACATCTCTTCTTAAATGATACTTGCTCTTCCCCTGCTGAGATCTGGCTAGAATGCAAGTTACAACTCAAATAAAATTATAATTCAATTGTTACCTCTTTTCTTGAATTGACAGATGGTGTGTTGTGGGGGACATACGAATAAGCAATTCCGAAGGATTATTGATACATTTTGGATTTATTTTTCCTAATTTTGCTCGAGGCACTTGTAATATGTTGAATATTTCTCATCTAAAATATGCTGCTTATTGTATTTGGTTGATCATATTGGTTGATTGGTTGAAAGAAATATCATCTTTCCATCTAGCTAGATATTTGCCAGGTTCAAATCAAAGGTAAAAAATTCCAAGGCAATGCTGTAAGCAAAGCTTAAGAAGATAAATGGAAACAAGGCAAGGTGCAGAGAGAGTAAATCAGTTTGAATAAAAAGCTTATCAGTTCTCTAAGATTTTATTATTTTCAATCAAAGCTTTAATATTGTCAATGTTGAAATTTAGTCATTTGTTAATAGTCCAAAATGGGAGTTTTTTTATTACTGCATTCTTTCAATCATCGTTTTTATTTGAATATTTTAATTCTTCAATCACAAGCCATGAAAAGTAAGTATCATAGTTGTTGCAAAGATATGTCTTCCGATAAGGCCTGAGATATTTGTTGCATATGACTTTCCAACTCTTCCAACTTACAAAATAAATTTGGCTTCTATAACAATTTATTCAAAAAAGAACATGGCAGTACTCATGACAGCAGTTTATCTAGGCACTCAGTAAGAAACACAGTCCAATGACTTCACATGAAATTGACTGATTGATATAATTTTTACAGCTTATCAAACATTTTTAAATTATTTAAAGCTGAAACATATAGTTGCATTGTAAGAATAATTCTTTTCTTTTTTTTTTTTTTTTTTTTTGCAAATGAATATTGTAAACAATTTTTTTGATGATAAACATCCAAACTTACAGCACTCAGTATTCTCAAGCGGTCACCCATTTAGGTACTAACCAAGCTTGAGGTTGCTTTGTTTTGGTGATCATACAAGAATCAGTGTTTCAACATGATATGGCTGTCAGCCTGACTTCACGTGAGAAAGTAGCAAATTACATATAAAGCCTTGTCAGACATGATGCTAGTAATTCCATACTAAATCATACTAAATAACCAAAAGTGTCATTACAATACCAAAGAGTGCATAATAATGAACAAAATTACCACACCCTCTTTTATTAAATAAAATCATCAGCATGAAATTAAAAACAAAAAAAAAATAAACATTAGCTTAGTATCTACAAAAGAATAAGCCAAATATAATAATACATTACTAAAATCATAAGTTCTAAGAGGTGGCTTGCATACATGCTCAGATCAGTGTAATGGAACCTGGTTATCAAAACAATGAGTCTCCTGCATGCAAGAAAACAATGACTCACTCACAGGAGCAATAGATTCAGTTTCATTCTATACAGTGCCTTGGTCAAAATCCTCCTCATGATTGATATTGTTATCTGATACATCTAGGTTGTCAGGAGTTAGGACCAGGTTTTGAATTTCAGACAGACTATTTTGTAAATGACCTGCTGGGACTAAACCATAGAATGATTGCTGTTGTCTTGTAATTACAAAAATGAATATGGGCATAAAGAGGACATGTCTCAAAGAGTTTCATTTCAACAATTGGGTTGTACTTTGATTGTCTGAGATTATACTTCAAATAGACAGCTTTAAGTAAGAATAACTACACTGGAATAGTAAATCTACTAGTTGATCAGTATTTGCAATTAAATAATCATTCATATGGAATAAAAGCCAAAAATGTAGTGTATATTGAAGGTAATGAATCTTGTAGAACAAGCTTCCAATGAGTCATAGTTCAGCATTGTGATTTGAGTGCAAGGGTTATTGCTTGCTATATAATTCCATTGCCTAGCAGATTATAAAGGGTTATCCAGCTAGTGAAAATTCCTTAGCTTAGGCAAAATTTTCTCACATCTAATGACATGAATGAGGTATCTGTGTCTGAATATATTTGGATGCGTGCAAAGATAGCTGAAGCACTTAATCGCTGTTTTACACATCGTATCTGGATAAGCAAAAGGGAAGGGAGAGAACTTCTTATACTAAGTATCACTTTGTTGGAGTTGATGGCAAATTTTAAAAATCAAGACTAAGTCTCTCAAAGGATACAGTTACCTTGATTAGATGTGCTGCAGTTGGCTAATGAAACTGTTGTTTGCACTCAGAAAAAAAGGAGACTAAAATTCATTTTACATCCTCAAGAAAGAATCGTTTTATGTTTTAGCAAAGAGTAGCATTCAAATAACACCTGAATGACAAGAGTTGAGCAATTTAACTAATATATCAGAACTGATAACAGATTAATTGAGACAAAACATCTGCAGTAAAGATTATTTTTCCCATGGAGATACTTTATGTCAAAACTATAGCAAGTTAGGCTTACTTCACTATTTTTGAATTGGATCATTTGTAATTTTACTAGTAAGCTTAGAATCAAACAGGATTGACTGGGATTCAGAATCAGAGAGCCGAGTTTGAATTCCACTCACATCCATTACATTCACTTGCATGCTAATGCCCTTGGAAAATGTATGAATCATCTTCTTCCCCCAGCTATGGGTAAATAGCAGGACAGATTGGGTTCTATAGCCTTGGATGGCAACTGGTCTACCACAGAAAGAAATGGCAACCTACTACAGGAAAAAATCTGCCTCATCAGTCATGTATTGAAAGATACGTGATCACCTAAGCGTGTATCACACATGGATCATAGCTGACTGATCCTCTTGTGCAGGATATCCACTACAGTACCTGCCTCTTTTTCTATTGTTGAGTGTTTTCTTCATTAGCATTTAATGCTCTTGTCTGATGTTCCTGTTATATCTTTAGGGATCCTTAAAAAAATACAAAGAAGAGTTTAGTATCTCAGCTTTAGTCCCTTTCCCACTGCCATAATGTAGCTTCCTTGTGCCTTTTCTATAAATACTTTTATGGTAATTCTTCTGATGAGCTTTCTTCTTTGGCACCTAAACTTTATGAATTTAAGCACGGTACTAGATTGGCAGCAAGGTCTAATCAATTTACAGCTGAAATGGTTTGATATAACTGTAAGTTATATGCTAACAGTTCTATCACACTTCTCACTTGTAGAACTCTCTTCTGGCTTCTTACTTTCCAGTCAAGCTTGATTTTCAAAAATTTAAATGCAATGTCAATCATTATCTTCTGTATTCTTAAATCTTCTTTGTTTATTGTCCTCTCTCCTTAATTTTGTTCATATTCTCTAACACTCATTATCCCCCCCCTTGCATCTTAGTGGCTTTATTGCATTCCTTGAGGTGAAATGATTAAAAAAAATTGCCTTTGTTCCCATCAACTAGATTTAAGATGGCAGCAATAGTGATTATATGAATTCATTTCTATAACAAAGGGAATTTTTTCATGATAGAATTCACCACTGCATTTTCTATATTTGCTTTCAAGCATTAAAATATCCTTTCAACTATCTTGGATAACGGAAATGTTTTACCTTATGTGTGGAGAGCAATATTCTTAGAGTAAGTGGCAATCCAATGGCAATCAGCTTGAGATGAACATACCTATTACATGATTTGGTGAATTCATATCCTGAAGAAGAAAAAGTTCTTACAGTGATTGAAGTCTTCCAGGATCAGGCTTAATTTTACCTTTTTAAAAATAGTATAACCCAGGAGGTCTAAAAAGAATGGCAGAGAATGTATACTTACCATGATTTTTGGTCAAATTAAATCTCTCAGTGGCTCTGGTAAATCTCCTGAGATTGATGTTCTGTTCTTCCTTTCTTTTCCTGATACTTACAGTATCCAGTAAGCATTCCCACAAGGAAGAGCATTGTTGATAATGAATTGGTTTATAATGTGATGAAAGCATACTATTTGATTGGTTATTCCAAATGAAATCTAGTAGAATTTTATATAGTAACTGATTAAACATTTTAAAAGCAGTGTAAGGCTTATCTTCATCTGGTATCAAGACTTGTTAGTAGGCAGATTTCAAGTCTAAAGTAGGAAAGAATTGATGCCGTGCCACAGTGTTTACCAGTTCCTTTATCTTTTCTAGGAGGTAATCCTCTAACAGTATGAAATAGTTGATAGCCTGAGAGTAATCAACTACCATTCTATTGTTTCATTTATGAGTCCTTGTTATAAATAAGTTCACCAAAGGGAAATGCTTATCTATATTAATCCATTCTGAAAGTAGACCTTTTCACTTCAGTTACAATAAGGTGTTTATCTGGAGAAATATATTTCCTTGACTTAGTAGCTGCTGGGTTACAATTATTGGTAAAATTAACAAAAAGGTAACGAAGGGAATCAAAAGGAGGTTTTAATGGAGGTTTTGTCTAGCGCATAAATCAGACAGACTTATATTCTCGTGCTACAGGACCTCCTTAGTTCTATATTCCCTCAATAATAGCCTGCAGTCTTAGAGATTAATGAAGTTGATGCTATAGATATTTAATGGATGTGATGTGGGGTTTGATGTATTGTATGTGTCCACCAATTAAAAATACATTAATTTAAATATTCTTTATTTTATCTTGATATACTTCATTATTATTATTATTTTTTTTATAATAACAGAAAATCAAATCACAACTCATAAAAGTGTATATATATATAAGAAATATAGTCTTAAGATGTGCTATATTTATGGGATAAAGTGCTCAATATCAGAGATAGAGCATGTGTAAATATAAAAGTGAACATAGAAGTCAACACTTAGAGGCAACAGTCTGTTTCATGCTAGATGCAATCGTCAGGCCATATATATATATATATATATATATATATATATATATATGCACACACACACTTTTAAAACTAAAATCTATTTTTTCTCTTTTTTTATTTTAAGTGAAACCTTTAGAATGTAATCATTTTTTCAATCAAACTTTTAAATGAAATGCAAAAGCTAAAAATATGAAACACATTTTTCTTTCTTCTTTTTAACTTCTGAATGTAAATAGATTTTTGTTTTTATAAAAATAAAAATTTTCTGTACTTTTGATTTTGGTAGTTCCATTTCCTAATAATATTCATCTTTTTTAATACTAACATTTTTCATTCTTTTTCTTTGTGTCAAGTCAACATAACTTTTAAAACATGCCTGCACCAACTCTCTCTCACTCTGTCTCTTTAGCTCTATCCTTGTCTTTTATTCTCTTTTTAATGAAGAGTTCCATTTGTAACGGAAATGACATCAGTAGTCAACAATTAGTAAGCTCATGTATTCAGTGTACCACCAAAGATACAGTATTAGAATATATGTAAATGTAGCCATTGAACAAGGGATCAGAAAGCTCTCAGTACTATCCATGTCCATAAGTGCTGTTTTTCTTCCTGTTGGATTCAATTCAGTTTAGTAGTGGCAAATAATTTTTTATTTTTTTATTTCATTAGATGGAATTAACATAATCAGAATGGTATAAAGTACTTGTCACCTTTGGTTGTATTTGACTATGATAGAATGGCTAATGTCAGTAGTTACCATTTCTTTTTTTTTAAATTGAATCCTAACAGCAGTGATGACCTTTTTTGAAAAGTTTAAATATTTGGAACAATTGTAAACTGTTAGACAAAATAAACAATTTTGTCACAGCATTAACCAAGGATTTATTTGTATCTATAAACATTAAATTAGGTTGTAAGCTTTCTATTATTATTTTGTGTAAAATGTGATAAGTATGTATAGCTGGCCACTCATATTCAAGGATACCCGTTTACTAGGGCAGCTAGCCAATTCCTATTGCAGATTCTTGATCAGGTGCATTTGTGTTTATTCAACATCCAGAGAGCACACCTGTGGTTTATACCTTAGTTACAGTTTCTGGGAAAGAGCGTGTTATCTAGCATGATCAACAATTTGAACAAGGCCAGCACACTCAAGCCCTTGGCCACAATGACTTTTGACTTTGTGCTAGCCCCCAAGGGTTCTGTCTACCCAATTTCAATAACAAGGTTTGGGTCAACTCGTGGTATCGTTTTCAAGCACTTTCCAAAGGTGCCGCATGCTGGAATCGACCCCTCCAGTCTGATAACATCAGGAAGTCTTCTTCCTGACAAATCAACCATGGTAAGATTCGAACCCGGATCTCATGGTCAGAATGCAAACATTCTAACCTCGGCCACATGATAGGTAGCATGATAGAAAATGGTCAAGTAAGAATTCATGCTATTTTGGTAGTATATGTATATTGAAAGTTATTATAATCCGATGTGTATGAAAACTTGTAATGAGAGAAAAATAATAAACCAAATTTGGACGTTCATGCAAACATTTACATTCAAAAAGACAAATGCTTTTCTAAACCTTTTTTTATGTTTTTAAGATTTCACTAGAAGTTTCAAGAATTGTTCAGAATTTCTTTTGATCATTAAGAAAATGGTTTGAAATTTATGCACTCTGATATTAAATTGATGTTATTTCTTCTAAGAAATCTTGTTTTGCAGAGTATTGAGTTCCTTTTTTCTGCAGCCAATTAATTTTTGTATTGATAGGATGCTGAGAGAATTAGTTTTTAGATCTTCTTATAAGTCACAGAGGTTTGCACACAGGTAGATAATGAAGATGATTTTTGAAAAATTGAACATGTCATGCACTACTTTGGTGGGGACCAGAACCACAAAAAAAAAAAAAGACTTTCAAATGGGGTCTACTGATTGGATATGAATCTTTCATTTGATTCCTTTGAAGAGATGAAAGTTGATATTTGAATTAATTTTTTTTTTTTCATAGATTCATAACTTGTAACAAATGTGTTTGCCTCTGTATCAAATAGTAGATGGTATCTCAGTATATGTGTGTAGGGGGAGGTGATAAACCAAATAGTTGTTGAAATATTTTCTGGTATTGTTTTCTTGACTCCCTTTCTAAAGAGAATAAAGTATGGTTATTGTAAGCACAAAGGCCATATTGTTGAAGAAAGTTGTGTTTCTTTGCAGGCATTAAACAAGAAAGAGCACAAGGGTTGTGAAAGCCCTGAACCAGAGCATGAGCAGTACATGCTGGGTCCCCGCTGTGATGACAAATATGGAAGAATCAATGAGGAATATGCCAGAGTCATGCAGCAGAACTCTATACGGGTGAGTTTAATTGCTTTTATCTCTATCTTACGAAGAGATTTCTCCTTTTTTTAAGGGCTTGTTCTCTTTTGAAATAGATTCCTGCGTGTAAATATTTAAGTGCAAAATATGCCAAGAACTATCCAAACAAGGTTCTCTAGAAATTTTATGAAGAATTGTTTATCTTTCTACTGTCATCATGTAGAAATGGAGCTTCAATTATGACAACTGTTTAGTAATTGATCATTCTGGGAATTAATTAAAAAGGAAATAAAAGAGAATACAATATAATAATTTACTTATCCTTTAAAAGTGGTCTATGAAAAACTATGATCTTGTTCTGTTTCTGTTAGCATAAATAAGCAGAATGTCAACTTAAAAGTGGATAAGAAAATGAGAAGAAACGTTTGATTGATTTTCCTGAATTTTGAATGGCTGAAAATTTTGAGACAGACCTAAAGTCAATTTAGAAATGATTTGCTATTACTATATTTTCTGTTAATATTAAAAAAAAAAAAATCATAGAAGTATAGTTATGGCTTGGTTTTACATAGTAGAAAAGCTTTGAAATTGCTTGGATCAAGATGTACAGGATACGATGGGTAAATTGTCAGCATTTTATATTTTTAATTTTGCGCATGCACATTGTTTTTAATTTTGTCAACAGAACAGTATAGTAGGGTCAGTTGGGCACTGTTTGTGAGAAAAAAAGCACCATGACCTAATTCACTCAATCAGAAATTTGGACACAGCATGCTGTACTACTTGGCATTCACACCGGAAGCTCCAATATGAACATTTTAGAGTGTTTGGGTGTCAAGCTGAGGACAGTACAGAGGATTCAGAAAGAGTTGGGTGAGTCTAATGGTGATTACAAAGCTGTTTGGAGTGATCACTTGTAATGCTTCCATTCATCTTCCCACATGTCCTCAGACTCAACACTTTAGGAAGTAGTGATGGCCTGGGTCAAGAGGGTGGCTGATAGAAGATCCTATGTCTGGCAACAGGACTCTGCACCATGCCATACGAGCAGGACAACCCAGTCATGTCTATCAAACAATTTCTGTGACCACACCACCCCCTTACATCTGGCCATCTAACTCCCTAGACTGTAACCTTGCTTGATTATTATGCATGAGGTGCAGTTGAGCAAGAGACCAACAAAACTGCTCATAATACCAAAGATGAACTGAAGGCAGCATTCACCAACTTAAATAAGGAGACCATTCAGAAGAGTTGCAGGGGATTCTGATTTGTTGGAAGCCGTAGTTGAAGACAATGATGATTTTATTGAATAAATTTACTCTTTACTATTTCAAGATGTTTTTTGTGCAATATATATATATATATATATATATATATATATATATATATATATATATATATATATGTATGTTAAAATTAGATGTCAGTGTTATTTTCATTTTGTGTAATTTAGATAATGATTTATCCATCACACCCGTATTTCTCACCAAAGTACTTTTCTTCTTCCAATGTCTCAATAAGCAATAAATTGCTTTAATGTATTATCAGGTTTAGTAACCAAATTGTAACACTTTACCAAACAAACATTACTGGATAGTTCCTCTATTGACAATTTCTTACAATGCCTAAAACAGGCCTGGGCAACCTTTTACGATCAATGGACCACGTGAGACCACGTGAGATATGGATTATTATAAGGTGGACTGCACCTATTTTGTTGAAAGTGCTTCTGTTATTTTCACTACAGAAGACCATATCTGTAAGCATCTGCCTTAGAAAAGTGGATTTTTTTTCTTTTCTTTTTTTTTATTCCTTTGGAGAAAAGATTTTTTTCTGTAATTAAACAATTGATGTTTTAGTATAAAACAGTGTGTGGCAGAAATACTCCCCCACATAATGGTAAGACATTAGCTAGATGAAGACACTATTGCCACTAATGTCTTACCATTATGTGGGAGGTATTTCTGATGCATCCTGTATTATCTCTGATGACAGTGTGATTAATGCACACTGCTGCTTGTAATTTTTTGTAATTTATTCATTTGAAAATACAAAATGTAATTTTCTTAAAAATAAAAATACATTTCTTTATCAGAGAAAAATTATTATGCAAAAGATGTTTACACATTATCTTCCTTAGTGAAAATTGTCAATTGTATAAAATGATGAAAACTTTCAGTGAAAGTTTACAAAATTCAAGAAACATTGTTCATAATCATTGTTTATGCATGTGGTTATGTATGAGAGAGTGTGTGAGTGAATAAGTGAGAACAGAATTTTAATAAATATTATTTTCTCATGAAATTAAGCATGCTGTTCAGAAAGCTGAATGGGCTGTGGCTCTAAATGATTGTTCTTTCTTGGATATCTGTTTATGCATTTTAATATTCTTGGTCTTTGAAGAGAGTTGGTAAAATCTCAGATATTGGGCTATTTCCAAATCTTTCTTTGGACTTGAAATATAATCATTTTGGATCACACAACTCCATTGGACTAATTATATAAGAACTTGATTCCTCCTTAAAGCAAAAGATCATGTAAGCAAGAAGTTTAAGCATTTTATTCAGTACTGATAAATTAGTTTCACTTTAAATAGTAAATATTGCCTTTGTTTTATTTTTCAAAATTAAAAAGAGCCCATGACAAAAAACACATTTATTCATAGTCTGCTGGAATCCATCACTTGATATTTGTTAATGTGTCCAATTGAGTTTTAGAGGTCAACAACTTGCAATTCTGCTCCAATGTAAGATAATTAGATATTGACCTTTTAAGCTTTCAAAATTTGCCCTTGTTTGCATTTTACAAATTCACATTGTTGGGGTATATATATTTTTTCACATGCCCTAAGGCTTTATGTTAGAAAAAAGTTTAACAGTGCAAGGTTCATGAGATTGAAATGTTGCCAAATTTTTCCTTATAAGTTTTTATTTTATAAAAAAATTACTATTTCAGGTTTTTATAGCTACCTCAGGAAGTTTTCCTGTTTCACTGCTTACACAAGTTGTAAAGAGTGCAATCTTTTTGTTTTGACATTGGTAAGAAAGAAGTCTGTATGGTTGTGAAAGGGTTAACTTATCTTGCAGCCAATCAGACTCCTTTTACATTTTACTGTGTGGCTTTCTGAGTGTCACTAAGAGAAAGGTGTGGGGAGAAACTGCTGCTAGACTGATTTCTCCTATGGTGGAAATTTTCGTACAGGAGATTTTTTTAAAAGCTGGAGAACCATTAATGATACAGACATTGATGGAATCAGAATTCTGTTTTTATTTCCTGGGTTTTGATTTTGTTAGAATCAAAAAATAGAGGGGATGTTTGGATATTTGAGTTTGTCTTTTGTTGTTTTGGTGTAGAGATGCTTTAGGTTGGATTGAACATAATTGAAGACAAAAGACATGCATACAAGAAAGGAAAGATAAAAATGAATTTTTCAGACAATATTTTTGAAATGTTTAAAGAAGTTGATGACTACATTTTTCAAAAATGTTTTTGGTGTATGTGGTGGATGGGGGTGTATATGTGAGTGAAAGTCTTGGGGTGAAGGAGTGAGTACATTAGCTTGACACATCTGAAGCCTTCAGGCCTCAAAGCCTGTCACATTCCATTAACCAAAGCACAGTGGTATGGAAAAGTGGTATATGCTAATGTATAATTGTGAGTGGAAAGGTGGGCAAATGAAATAGGGGATGGGTAGTTTGGGGTGGGTGTTCATTAGTTGTTTCTGTCATAAACAATACCAGTAACTCTTCTAATTAAAGTGACTACTGATTAGGTTTGCTTTGTGATTTCTTAGAAAAGAAGTAAACTTTTAGTAAACTTCTCATAGACTTGAATTGTCATGTAAAATGTCCCAGGTCAAATGACTAAAATATTCAGTTGATAAATACCAAATGCCACTCATTTGACAAACAACATATTAAAAAACATCAAGAAGAGCATGTGCTTGTTCCTCTGTATGTAAAATAAATGGAAACAGAAAAGCTTCTTAGAAAGTCTTTGTAAAATTATTTTTTTCTTTGTAAAGTTATTTACCATAAAATCCTGCTTGCATTCAAAACTTGTTCTGACATTCTCCTAATGAGACATTTGCAACTGAAAAATCAGTATACCTTTTTCATGAGTAAGCCAGTGTATTATTCTTTAAGGGTAAAATAAAGTTTAGTTTTTAAGATATTTAATTTTTTTCATGTTCACTTTCAATGACTTTGACTTTTGTTATGAGGAAAAGAAAAAAAAGTAAAAAAAGAAGTAAAAATATTGCTGCTGTTAACTAAGGAAGAAAATATGGTTTCAATTTTTACTACTTTCTCTGAATTTTTTTTGGCATTACAACTGCTAAAATATTTTGTTGGCTGTAAAGAATTTAAAATTGAATTGAACTCTGCTTAAATTCACTTCCTTTAAGCATTCGATTCCCTGACTTGCATCTTCAAAATTCAACCATCAAAAGGAGCCTAAAAACTTAAAAAACCTGAGATTTGTGAGACTATTTAAATGATATAATTGCTTGTATTAACTGATTTAACAGTCTTTTGTTTAATAAGAGATACACTTTTCATACCAAGTCAATAAGTTGTTCTCTTAAAAATGATCTTGACCATACAATATATTACTCTGCTGGGAAATGCTTACTATTTTTAATATAAAATATATTCAATATGATAATCCAGTTGGCAATGGCTATTATTAATGAAATGTTACATATGTATAGAAAAAGTAAATCTTCAGTATTTAACTTAATTCAGTAGTATCTGATCACTTTGCTGAACAAAAGGCTTGAAATAGAGTCCCGAGAAACAGACGTCACAAATGACTGTCAAAAGACAGAAGAGGAAATGAAAAATATGGATTTTTCACTTTCTTTTCATGCCTTATCCTTTCTCTTGCCATTTTCTCCATCTTCTTACAGTGCATTTAGTCAACCACAACTAGAATACTTGGCCAACTGGTGGGATTCAACTGGAAAATGTGATAATCTATATTTTCTTGTGCAATGGTGATTAAAGAATTTTAACCAGTTTTGATAAGGAGAGTTTTTTTTTAATAATTGCTATCTCTGATGAGGTTGAAAATGATTTTCTTGCCACCATCAAATTAAATACCTTTCATACATTCCATTTTTCACAAGAACTGGATGAATGATATGGTTCCTTTTAAAAAAGGTCACAGTGCTACAAATAGGTATAAATTTTGAAATGACTGCATATTAAGAAAGCCTAAATAGATGTGCATAGGAATGAAATCTACAATACTAAATTGGTTTCAATGGAAACAAAATTTGGACACTTAAAGAAAAGCTAATGAGTTTAAATTTTGCTTGAAAGTTTTTGACTTTTATTGCTGTGCAATGTGGCTTTATTGGAATTGATGACTTAATTTACTTTGGTAAAAAAAATATTGTACTTTTCTCTTTATTAATAAATAAAATTACAAAATTAGTAACTGCCTAGATTTGGAATCAGTTGAACTGCATATAATTAAAAATGTGGCATTTGTTTTTCTTTTTTGCATTATGGCTACTTTTCCTTTTCTCAATTTCTTTGGTATTTTTGTCATGCTGAAAATCTTGATTCTTGTTTGAACAGCAAAATTAATTGGTATCAAGTCTGATGAGTACTTAGAGCTGGGTGACTGAAACACTAGGTACAACAAACAGCTTCTGATTTTTGAACTGTACTTAGTAAAGCTTAGTAAATCAATTCAAACCCCTTTCTTAAAAAATCTCATTGGGTAAATCATGACTTGAATATATTTATGATGTCTGAATTCCAAGCTGTTTATTTTGAGATGGTGTAAATCTTTGTGACAAAAGAATTGTAGAGTTTATTTTGCCATTTAAATATTTCTTTTAGTTTCTTGATTTTGAGAGAAAAATCAGCTTATTAATTGATTCTTTTAAACTGATTAGTAGAAAACAATTGTAATGAAAGCCAGAGAACCTGGGACCAGTCACTGAAAATATTGGTTAATTTGGTAGCAGCTTATTTGCAAAGATGTTGCTTTCCTTTTGTTATTCAGTCTCTAAACCAGATTTGCTTCATTTGGCTTACATGTCCATGAAATTTTCCTTCCAGAAGCTGTCAGGCTAAGGTAGATGAATCCACTTTTTTGCAAGATCACTGACAATCACATTTATTATCATAGTTATATACAAATGCCAAACTGTTCAGTATATATAATAATAATAATAATAACAGCTACTGTTGCTTCTTTTTAGATAGAAAGCAATAAACAAAACCCCAAAATGACTAAAATATCTGATGTAAAAGTGGCTGCACCACAAGTGCTTTTTATTAATATTACTGCCAATGCATTTGCCAGTAATTTCTGTTCTACTTTGAAAGATGTAAGATATAGATTGAGAGCAACCGTTTGTGCCAAGTGGTGTTGCTTGAAAGCATAAAGGAAAATTGTCTTCATTTATCATTTTTTCCTCTTAGCTTCTGCTGATAGTAGTTGTATATTGTTACTAGCAATGTTTTCGCCCCAGCCTTTTCTCCCAACTGTATCATATCTGAAACAACTACTACTGACATTTGCACACCCCTTTTTAGCCTTGTTATTAACAACACTAGTCTTACGACTTTCACAACTAATACTGCTGCAAGTACTTAAGCTGCCTCAACTGCTGTTGATGTGGCTGCATTTAATCAAGTTGTAATGATGGTGTCTAGACATATAATTAAACTCATCGTGCCAAAGAACAAGCCAAGGAGACTCAATGTGGCTACAATGGACAGCTAGCAGGTTTCTAGGAGAAATGAATGCAGCTGTAAATACTATAACAATATGGGCCTTAGTAATGAGAAGAAGGGAATAAGACCAAGTAACATATCAAGTCTTTTATTTTTTTTTTTTTTTTTTTACATATATCTTGATAATATAATACAAAAGACTGTTGAGAAGTTCTCGGCTTGGCCAAGAAGACCTTGCCAAACACATTTTGATGTTTCGTCAGATTTTGTAAATTGAGCCAGGCTGAGAACTTTTCAGTACCCTCTCATGAAAAAAAAAAAAAAAACTGACAAATTAACCTTGACATTTAATTTTGCCGATATCTGTGCAAACAGTTTTGTAAGATATGACTTCTGTTGATGGTAGTGACAAATCTACTTTGGCCAGTTAATAAAAGGTGCCATATAAGGTAATGCATAACTAACTGAAAAGGTTTAATGTGGGTTTCTTGCTAATGGAAAATATTTTTCATGAGACCAAATTATTATTGCTAATGACACTTGTGATATTTGCATCAAGAAACTGTTATTACATTTTACTTCCAAAAGTTTAAAAGAGAGTGTTGTTAATTATTCATTAGCTAGTAAATTCAATTTGACTTCAGAAATTTGGTCACTGCTCACTAAATGGTTTTGGCAACCTTTGCAGGGAGAAAAATGTTTAGTGATGCAAAAGAATTAAAAAATGTCAAATTAATAAAAGGAGAACATTGATATAGAAAAAAATATATATTTCAGATGAATAATGAAGGAACCAGTACACATATCAAAGTGCTCCAGTATTAACTTTTACCAAAGGTTGTCTAGAGATAGTTCTTTCTTTTCATTATGTAAGAATCATTTGGCAAATAATAACAGCTAGCCTCACCACTAC
The DNA here is from genome assembly GCA_903632075.3 of Acanthosepion pharaonis. NCBI lineage: Eukaryota > Metazoa > Mollusca > Cephalopoda > Sepiida > Sepiidae > Acanthosepion > Acanthosepion pharaonis. The sequence goes on along the minus strand of CAHIKZ030005179.1, from coordinate 816,048 downwards.
CAGCCTTAAATGTCCAGAAGGTCAAATGGATATGAATTTTCAAACATTACAGATATGTAGTGTGTAAATAAGAACATGCTACTCAGCAACAAAATATTTTAAATCAGCTATTAGAGAAGAGGAAGGTAGAAAAATCAAGATTGTTCATTATGTGAAACTTTTTCATAGATTGACTGTTTAAAATAGGATTGTGAAAGTTTTTCATTTCTTTGTCTCTTTTGGACAAATCAAAAGTGAAAGATTTTCATAATGAGTCTAGCCAAATTCATTTTTAGCTACAAACCTAATTCGGTTTAAACAGTGTGTCAAGTAAGAAATATGAAATTCTGTTAAGTTATTTTTTTCAGTAATTTTGCAAAAAGATTTGAAGCTTATACTTTTTCACAATATTCCATTTTTAATTTGGAAGTTTTTAGTTTTTCCCTCCTGAAACTTTTTGAAGTTTTCCATTCTTTGAAGCTTTTCAACAGCTCTTCCTTAAGAATTAATTTGTGGAAAAGCTAAATATTTGCTCTTTAACATGAAATATATTTTTAAGAAACATCATTTAGTGATGTGATTTAGAAAATTGGCTTTGAAATTTGGCATTTAATTTCTTTTATTTATTTATAAACACTGTGTATTGAGATATTATAAACATAATAAAAGTGCTCTTTAAACCTTGCATTTACTATTTGTTGTAGCATACCTACAGATGATAATGGCTATGTCCCCATTCATATAAATACAGTACTAAATACTATATGTTGGTCTGCAGTTGGAAATTCATTGTGGAATTCACTTCTAGCAGTTGACTACTACTTCTACACACTGCTGGCAAATCTTATATGTTGTTCTTGTCTTAAGTATTATTGTCAATTACCAACTTTCGTGTGATTATTCTATTCAGTAACCATCCCTAGGTTACAACACTATTGTTTACTCTTATGGATTTATATAAGTGAAAAGAGAATCTTTGTCAAAAAAAATGTAATCTACTTCAGTACAAAAATTGATTTCCTTTTGGAATTATAAAAATGAAGATAAAATCAAGAAAGACCCAAAAGAATTATTGTTCATTTAGTGTTCACACTTGAATCATGATTTTTGACAAAATTGGATTTAATTTAAAGAATGATTTTAAAAGACTTTAGTATTAATTCTTGTGTTTTTCTTCAACAGTTCATTATTTCCAAACAGATATCATCACAATATACATTTTTCTATTCAGGTCAGCATACTCATCTTGTTTTGTTATATTTGCAATGTTTTAGTTGTTGTGTTTGTCTTACTAGGTAATGTTTTCGGAGTTTGGAAACAAACTCTTTATTCAATCCATGGGGGAGATAGTTATGCTTAGGGGAGATAACTCATATAATTTGATACTCTCCTGTCTATTTGCTCTTGTGTGTTCCTTGTCTGTTTCTTCTACTGAACTAGACTATATGATTTTTGCATTAACTAACCCAGAGATTAAATTCACAACTGCCAAGAAATCATATATGTTTTAACCAATGCTTTAATCTACTTGGTGATCTGTCTCTTAGATAATTTAGTGGTATCATTTTGGAACCTTAAACCCAATCTATATGCTCAGGTGGTTGAAAGTTTGAGTATAGATGTTACACTAGTGGATTGTTGAAGAGAGAAACATATGGACTAGTGGCTTAAAACATATTTAGTTCTCTGGCAGTTATAAATTCAATAAATGACACAAAACCAGAAAGACTGGAGAGTATTAACCTAAACATGGAAAGTGGGATGAAACAGTCTAACCCTATGGATTGAATGTGAGGGTGGCTCAAAATTCCAAGAACGTTATCAAGTTTGACAGACACCTGAAGAAGGCCAGAGAGTAGAATGGCTGAAACTTTGTGAGTATAACGACCAACAAGTGCATGCTGGTCTAAAAGTATTAACTGTAAATGACACCAGGTAGACTAAAACCTTTCTTGTAACACATTTTTCGTGCAAACTTTAATAACAAAACAGCCTAATTTATATTTTCTCTTCACCTTCTTCCTGAGCACTAAGAATCTTTCTCTAGAAACTGACTTCAAATTAAAAAGGCTCTTCTTTGCTTGTGCACTTGTCTATTTCTTTCTCTTCACATCTATTAGGAAAGAAAGAAAAAAAAATGTTTTTTTTTTCCTAATGTTCTTTTCAGCTCAAAGTTAAATGCACATTCATAAGTAATACTTGTTATGGAAGTGTTAATTGGATCTCCAATAAGAAGTGTTCTTTGGAATGGGCCTTTAAATATTTTTGTTCCCATTTGCAGATTGATGTTGGCGATAAGTATAGGAATTATATTATGATTTCAAATTGTCACATTACACAGCAGCTAACGAAATATTGCAAGCTAAAATAAAACATATAATACTGAGAGTGTAGAATTTTAAGGAGTTATGTTTAACTGCTACTGAAAGAGGAGCCAAGAAGTAGTGTGAAGAGATCTCCAGCTAATATGCAATCAAAAAAGAGGACTTGTCTCCAGCCGGCAGTATATTGCTAGAGTCAATAAAGATGTGTTTGAAAAATATCAGCTATTCTAGAAGCTGTATATTTTGTTTGTCTCCATGGAAAGAAAAAAACAAAAAACAAAATGGAAGAAATGTTTTGAAGAACAAATCAAATAATGATCTGTGCAATGACAGTGGAACAGAATGAAATTGTTTGCAGGAGTTGCAGCAGAATCAATTACAAGATGTTTTTTGTCTTGCTTTATATTATTGAGAACAATTCTTCTGTCAACATAATATTCAAATGCAAGTTCATGTCCAGTCTATATGATGATTTACTAAGAATAGCTTAGATGTGACACAAGGCCAAAACTATGGGGCACCCAGTGAGGAATGAAATCACTACTCAGTTGTAATTGATCTTGTGCATCAACCTTGCTGACCATTACACCATACTGAAATGCTGAAAATGATTTTCTAAGCATAGCTTAGATGTGGTACAAGGCTGAAAGTGTGGAGCACCCAGTGATTCTCAAACTCACTACTCAGTAGTAATTGATCTTGCAAGACAAGCTTGCTAACCATTACATGACATCAAATTGTCCAATAAATGGTGATTTTTATAAGCATATTTTAGGTGTGGCACAAGGCTGAAATTATGGGGCACCCAGTGAGGATGGAGCTGACTACTTAGTAGTAATTGATCCTGCAAGACATGCTTACTATTACGCCATGTCAAAGTGCCCTATGGCCAGTCTATATGTATTAAATAACTTACATACAATCTAGATAAGTGAACTCGATCAAGACTTTATCATCTTATTTGATTATGCTTTCATCTTCATATATCCAAGCTTTATATTCATAAATAAAAGCATTTTTCTTATATTACAAAATGTGAAATTTAGTATCTGAGAAGAAATAAAGTTCATAGAATGCTGACTCAAGATTATCAATTTATTCTTAAGTTACAAATTAATATCTTTTAGCCAATGTATCCCAGAAGATAAACTGAAAATATAACTATTGGTATATAAAATAAATAAACATATATTTTTTCTGTTGATTGAGTTAAATTAAAAAAAAAATGGTCATCATTTTTATTCAGATTATAGAATTTGAAAATTGAATCCCAAGATAAGTGAACTTCTTCAGTTAAAATTCATAGTAACTAAAATAAATAAATTTTCCTTTCTTAATGTAAACTTACACAAATTCTATCAAAATTTGAAGAGCACAAATAATTCTTTCATATGACATCAAGAAAGAACCATTTGTAGCATCTTTCTTTAGCTTCAATTTTTTCTAATGTTCCTATTGTTAATCAAATATTGATCACTTTTAATTTTTTGCTCTGAATAATGACACAGGCCCAACTTTTATTTTTTTGTTCTAATTCTTCTTGCAAAATTTTGTAGATTTTGTGATAATTTCAAATATATCTTAACTCAGCAGCCTTCTCACATGATATTTTCATCACTTGCATTCTCTCTCTTTGCAGCCGGGCATGCAGCAATATCCGACCGTTTCCATGCCAGTCAGTGTCCCAATTCACAACCCTGGCTATATGGTCCAATCCCCCATTTCATCCCTGGCTCAAAATGCCTCCATCAGTAGTACTACAGGCCTGCTTCAGCCCCATGCAGTCGGCACCAATGTCAGTCCAAGACCAAATTCCACAGGTTTGCCTCTATCATTTGCTTTTCTTCTTTTCAAGTACTGTATATAATCTTTTTTTTTAACAAGTACTTCTGAGATGCTAAAACCTCCGTGCATATTTCAATAGAACAATTTTGTTTCTATAAGTGAATTTGCATTCAATCAAGATTTTTTATTGTTATATAACCTTTAACATTTATAGTTATATTATTTCTACAATTTGCACACAATTTTAAATAGAAGTCTATTCTGAATTCTGTTTATTACAAAATATGCACTTTAGTCATTCTTTTTTTTAAATATGACATGGTATGATAACATAGGAAACAAAAACATTTAAACCAGGCTTCTCATTTCTTGTAAAGTTTTAAAAAATGTATAAATCCCTGGACCAGTGAAAATAGATAAACTTTATTTGTATCTTGGAATTACATTAAAATATAATTCCAATCAGCAAAACCTAATAATTGTTTTTGTATAACATATTCTATGACATGTAACATTTTAAACTGAATTGACTAGCATTTTGTTCTTTGATATAGCATTGAATATTTCTAGAAACATATTAAGAACATTTGCTAGTTAAGATACTTTCAAAAACCAATTGGATTTAAATCTTTTTCTTGATTTGTGATGTCTCAACTTGTTGAAATTCTGAGTTTACATTTTTTCCAGATACTTTTAGGAAAGGTGACTCTGAAGGTTCACTTGTTATATTCTAGTGAAATTAGTAAAAAAAATTCACTAATGAATTTTGTGTTCATCTTAATGTAGACTAGATAAAAGAAATGCTTCACCAAAATGTCCTCTGCTAATTTCTGTATGGATGCATAATTTGTACCACTCTTTTATTAGTTTAGCCACTAATTTTATATTTGTTAGCAGCTTTATGATTTTGAAATTTATTCAAAATCTAAAAGTTACAAAATCTTTTTACTAATGATAAAATTTTAAGTTTCTGAAAACCCACACCAAAAATTGGATATGTTAATTTTCTTGAAAACCATAAATTTGGGAGATTTCTTTACCATTTATGTTAGAAAAGTTTAAAAGAAAAAAGTGATTGTCAAAAATTCCCCTCCACTTTCCATTTAAAAATAAAAGCAAGTAAAGAAAATAAGACAGCCTTGTAAACCACCAATTATATACAACCAATATTGCTCTTCTTGGTTGTCTAGTGAGACTCATTGCAACTCCTTTCCAGTAATCAGACATTGCATACCTGTATAATTGACTCCATTGGAAGTGTTTGGCTAAAAATACTTCCCCAAAGGTCCATGTAGCAATTAGTTTGGCTGTTAGCAAATCTGTCTACTGTTGCTGGGTCTTGTCCACTGAGCATCTGTGTAATGTGGTACTTATACCAAAACTACAGGATTGATTTAATTCATAACAGAATACTCATCAAATTCCAGCTGTTTTCTATTCTGAACATACAGAAAATGTTTTTGGCTATTTGAGAAAAAATGAAATATGCACGTTTTTCCCATTAAAAAATATTTTAACCATTTCCATATAAAGTGTTTCACCACTGACACTTATATTATCTTATAAATCATCTAACAAGAGGAAAGAAATAATTTTCTTTTGTGAATTGTCACTTCTCCTAAATTTCAAATTCAATTGATGTTGCATTTTATAAATCAAATAATCCATTAATTGAACAAGTCATTTTTTTTCTATTTAAATGATACTTGGATTTATTTTTAAAGTTGAAAACCTTATGGAGACATTGTGTTATTTTCCAGCCTTTCTAAATCTGTCTGGCTATTTTTGTGAAAAATCATAGGCCAATTCAAAAACCAGGAAGAACCAAAGACCAACACATCAATATTGAGAAATATAGTCAAATTAATAGAAGTATCAATAATGTATCTTGTCAGATTTGACTACATGTTTTGTATCTAAAATTTTACAAGTCTGAATACTGCAGCTCTACTGAAATAAGTTTATTATTGGTCACTTGAAGATTGAACTAAAAAGTTTGTTTCATAAATAACCATGCTTTATTTTTGTTGTTTTTAATGAATAAAACTAGAAAGTTTTACCACTGCATTGATTTTTCTTTTGCAGGAGGAATGGTTGATCTCAGTACTTCAGCTGCCAACAACTACCAGCAGAGATCTTCTCCAAGCACATCTCCTGGAATAATGTCAAACAAGGCAATGGCCAAACAGTCTCCTAATTCTCAGCAGAGACAACACAACCTGAGGGTCATGATACCTAATTGTCGAGGTGACATGAATTCAGAGGTAAGTTCACCAATAAAGTGAAACATTTTCATTTTTCCCATTTTTTTATGATGACCACAAACTGCACAGCAAAGATGAATCCTTACCTAATACAAGTTTCATGAATTCAAATTTTCATTCACTTTCTTAGGAGAATTCTATCATTTAAAATGTCATTCATTTTGTTTTCTAAAACTTAATCAAAAAAAAAAAAAAAAAACGTAAAGAAAAGTTATTTCTACCCCCCACCTAAAAACACCTAATGACTGTGTGATTCTCTTTTCTAAAAAAGTTAATCCCTTTTTACTTATACCCACAACTTTTCTTGTTTTTAAGTAGGAAAAGTGCCCCACAGAAGTTTTCTTCCTCCATCTGTTGTTTAATGCTACACTGCCAGGTCTTTTGAACAATATCTTTTAGCTTATTTTCTTTTTGGCTTTTTGTTCTTGCATGTCCAGTCCCAGCCGAGGAATTCCAATGCTCTGGCAACCCCGATTGTATCAATGGCTACTCCGGGGATGTCGAGCTCTAGTTATCCGTCCGCTCTTCCAAGTTCTTTCCCACCAAGTAAGTTCCAAAGAAATTTCCTCAAATTTCCTATTTTCTTTGTTTACAATATTTTTTGTCAGAAAATATTTTTGGAGATATTACATTATCCAATGAATATAAAAAGGGTTTTCATAACAAAACCATTTCTCTATTTTGTTAAGATAACCACAGCCAGATGTATGTCGATCGACCTCAAGGATCTCCTGAATGTAAGTAGCTCTTTTCATTGTTACCTGGTTTCAAATTTTTCCCCTTTCAATATATTGTTTATATGCTGAATTGCTCTTTGCCATTTTACATATTTCTCCTCAAACAAAGGCATGCTAAGTTAGGTCAGAATTTTGACAATGAATATGCAAAACATTCATTGATTATGCTGATGACTAACCTGCATAGTTTCTCAGTAAAGAAAACATATTATGTCAAAAAGATAAATAGAATTTGAATAAATTGCTCAATATTACATCAGCTGTTCTTTTTATATGTTGTGTTGCATAAAATAATTAACTTTTTATTTATAGAAGTTTGATGAGTAGAAATGTTCTCACATTCTAAGTAGGTTTTGCTAGCTTAAGATTTTTTTTTTTTTTTTTTTCAAATGAATCAGAATGAAACCTGTCTTATTAAGATTGGATTTAAATCAAAGAATACAGAATTTTTATTTGCTAAAACTATATATGATAAAGATCCTGCAAATGTTGTCAGCTATTGAAACAAGAGTTGATATATAGAAACATCTTTTTTGACTTCACCTTCAATATTACTTTGTTGGTGGGGAACAATGAGAGAAAAGAAAATAAGGTTGAACATTGTAGTATCATATGCAAATTAGATAGACAAGTATAAATAGAGAACAACTGGTGAACATAGGGGACAGTTATGCCTAGCAAACCCAGTTGCTATTCAGGACACAGAGAACTGTACTACAACTACTATTATGCAGAGAGATATGCAAAACATAGCAGACATATTAACAGATTATATTGGAAAGAAACCATTATTCAAGGTCTTTGATTTTTATCTGAGATCTGTTATAATCCCATTTCTTTTAAGTGGTTTATGGATTTGACAAACAGTTCAAGTAGTTATACCTTTACTTGATAAGCCAACATTTACAGAAAATAGAAGTAATCAACATTGATGTTTCTGAAAAATAAAATTGTTTTGCTGCAAACATCACCTAAATGTATCTTTCAGTCTTATATGAAAGTGAATGCTGCAACAGAAGGAACAGACCTTATGATTGATATATGTTTGGCTTGTTTTTCAGATGACTTTGCTTTAAATACTGCTGACCTCAGTAGTATTACCAACTACAACCATTGGGGAAGCCAAGGTGCACAAGCACCCCCAGGTTCCTTACAGAGTAACATGCAGATGTCTTCTGGGTAAGTTATTTATATTGATATTAAACACTTTTTTTTATATATTTCCTATTAATTATTAGCTTCTTGTGTTCAAGACAAGTTTAATGAATGATGTCATCTTCATAGCAAGCTGTTTGCTTGTTAGTCAATAAAGCTTTCTTTGTTGATCACTTGAGTTGAAAAACCATAATTCCTTCTTTAAATTTAAAAGTAATGAAATCAATTATTTGGGTTGAAAATGAGAAATAATGACCAAATAATGTTGACTGGTAATAAAATTAATGCTGGAATTAAATTAGAAAAGTATTTTGACATGAAATTCTGGATACTTGCATTTGTTTTTTACAAGCCACTCAACTGATCAATATTAAAAATGATGCTTGTTCATCTGCTGATGTTGTTGATGCCTTGTGTAATTGTGTTTTTCATTAAACAATAAAATGAATCCTTGTGAAAAGTGAACTTGGCATAACAGTGATAAAGGCATGCTGATAAGTTAGTAAATGTGTGTATTAGTATCTGTCTCTGGGTGTATGCAAATATATACATAGATACATCCAATTTTCCATAGATAATCACGAAGGATTGATCCAGATGTCTGGCGTGAGTTGGGAAAGGAAGGGAAGAGAGAGAGAGAGAGACCAGTGGCTGTGGGTCTTAATCTGGCAAACCTAACCGAGGTGAGAGGCTTATTTGAATGGATATTCTTAGCCTGGAGAGACAGTTCAGGCTGTAGGGGGTTGACCACTGCTTAAAGGTTTGCACGCTCAGGACAATCGACAGGCGTTAGTCTTGGTTATGTTAAAGATTTAGCAGGCAAATAGAGAACTGAAACAACTTTTCAGGAAATTTTCTAAGGAGGCTTACTTTGTGGTTAAAAGAATGAAGCCAATATGACTGTAAATACATACGGCTATAATTTACTTCATAAAAAGGTTAAAATTTATTAGAAAAACAAGATGACCATCATAACTTACTTTAGTCAAGATGGTTCAGTTTACATTCAGAATGAAAAAAACTAAATATTTCAGAAATAGTTATCATTGAGTAAACTGCATGTTCTCATAGAAACTGTAAAAATACATGGCAATTAAATAATAAACATGATTTGTATAAGCAATGTTGTGCAGTGTGTGTAATATCTTGTTAAATCTTCTAGGCTTTTTGTTTTATTTTTTGTAGACTTTGATGATTATTGTCCATTATGGACATCCAAGATATGAAAGCCAAAATTGCATGGAGATGATTAAAATTTGCCTTGAGGTCAGGGTTCACCATGTGTGTGCTCTGTTAATTAAGTTTGCCTGTCCAGTGGGTTGTTATCTGATTGGTCATGAATCTGTCTGAGTTGATGTGTCTCTGATCTCAGTCATTTGTTCATTCAATGCCACCAAGTCAGATCAATAATTACCATTGAATAGATTCAATCAGCAAACATGTTTGGGTCTAATCACAACTGGATGGTGATAAAAAATGTTTGGATTGCAGTTGATCAAAAAACAATAACAGAATTGATTAACATCAAACATCCAGCAAAGTAGACTCAATCACACTTTAATTCGATGAAATGCATATAAAGTTGTCTTGTTGCATATTTTTTTCACTTTTTCTGGAGAGACATTTGCTAAATAAATAAAGTTTTGCTTACAATTTTATTGGGTTTGTAATGAAGAAAAAGTAAACTTTAAAAACTGAAAGAGTGTCTTTATCTTTAATGCATGTTTACAGGTTGATTCACTTTTGAATATAAATTAGTTTTCTCACAACTATTATTCCTTCGTAAAAATCTGTAGACTTTTTCTACTACATTTGTAAATGTAAATTAAATTCTACACCTATGTGCATACACGCACACACATCCTGTGTTTTTGTGTGTGTGTGTATATATATATATATATATATATATATATATATATATATATATATATAAAAATATTGTGTATTTGGGCATCAATCCCTCTTTCATACATGTTTTATTAAATACAACTGACAAGATAATGTGGTTAAGTTTCTTATTTAATTTTTTTTGCTTTCATACAAGTGTTTTCTTTTCTGGATGCAAAGTGTGTAAAATCTTAACTATTTATGGGTTCAAATGCTCCTTAAGGAACTGTATTCCTGGTCAAACCAAACACATAAATAATTATATTGGTTATACTACTGCATGCCTATCTAGATAACTTATGTTACACCTACCCATCCATATCTCAATTAGGGCTCATTTAAGAAAGAATCTACCAAACTCCATTTGAAATATACTAGTCAAAAATACAAGTATAATAGCCTCATCTACATCTAAAAAAAGATTAAAAATAATAATAAAAAAGGAAAACCAACACTGAATAACATTAATATGAATACAGCCACAATGCGCTGACCATGTTTGCAAAATATAACATTCCTATAAGTTCAAACACATATGTAAATATCCACACATTCAGTTCAAAATTAAGAAATAAAAATCATCCTTGATAATGGCTAAAAGAATAGCTGAAAGCACTCAGATATGCAGAACTTATGGAAATTTTTTACGCACTTTGTGTCGAGAAAAGAAAACACTTGTACAAACACAAGAAAAATTAAATAAAAAGCTTAACTGTAGTACTTTATCAATTGTTCTTAATGAAATACACACACACACACACACACATATATATATATATATATATATATATATATATATATATATATATACATGCACACACACATGTAAGTCACATTTAGTGTGTGTTTAATTCTTTTTGGAAGTAAAGTACCTATTTGATATAAAGGGGGCGATAATAGAATCATTATGGCATTTATATTCTACCAAATTCTTACTAATAGTAGAAAGAGATACAGATTAAATAATTTTACAAGAAATCTTTAAATTTCAGCCCCAATAATCCTATTTCAAATTATAAAACTTTCATCTGCACTTAAACTGTTTGGCTGCGATCCTTTGAAAGTTAAATTTTACCTGTCAATCACATTTCAATTTGCTGACTGTTACTCAAGTATGTTTTGCTTTCTCTTTCAGTTCAGGAGGTATGCCAAACTCCAACTCCGCCTTGGCACTTAACATTCTAAATCCTGGTTTAACTATGAATATCAAGAGTGAACCAATCTCTCCACCTCGAGAGACGAACACCCCCTCAAGTCAGCAGCTGCGACCCCCATCTGTTGGCAACCAGAGCCACTTGTCCCCCGGCCACATATCACATAGCAACAGTTCATCGCCCAGCAGCACCAATGACTATGAACAGGGCCCAACTGGCTCAAAAAGATCTCGAATAGAGGGCTGGGCTACATAGCTGCTATCAGTCTGTTGTTCACTCACTGGTTTGTTTGTTTTTTAAGTGGGACACGGGAATGTCAGGACTACTGATGGTGCCTTTGATGCAAGTGTAGAGTGTCTGGTCACTGCTGCCAACCGTTCCAGATGTCAAAAAAACATCCGTATTTAATAATGAATGCAGGAATATTTGGGGTTTTGTTTTCAAGACTTGTATTCCAGTGCTAGGCCAATTGCACAGTTGTACTTTGTTCTTGTTGCCTTTTGCTACCTGCCTCTATCACTCAGAGACAGTCATCACAGTGTCTCGCAAATGTGCACCTTTGCTGGGTCACAGAGCTTTTTAAAACAATGTCAAAACAATACAAAAATCTCAAACTGGGAAAGAATCCCCCTTCCAACAGAGGGAAACACAAGTTCTGAAAACTTTCCTTGCATTCCTGTTTCAGCAGTTTCTTTTTTTATTTATTCATTTAAAAACAAAAAAAAAAAACAAAAAAAAAAACAGCAAAATATTTTATCATTCTGATTATTCTTGTTTGGAGAAACATTTTTCTTTAGTTTTTTTTTTTTTTTTTTTTTTTAAAAACAAACTTTAGCCTCAACAGATTTGTTCTCCCTTCTCCCCCTGATGTTACTATTTATGCTGATAAATCAAAGTCCCAAAATCAACATTATTTGAAAAATATGCCCCCTGCTGACACTGCAAACAAAAATGCTATAAATGATTGAGACAAGGAATGGCCAAGCAATTTCTTATGAAAACTATTCTTACTGTTTTTATCCCCCCCTTCATTATTTCTGTAAAGCTGAGAAAAGCATACCCTCACCACCACACTAAAAAAAAAAAAAAAAAAAAAAAAAGAAAACAAAAACTTAGTTCTCCGGAGTCAAAAGAAAGTGCATGTAAAGTGAATTAAATTAAAGAATGAGTGCATTAACACAAGAAAGAAAGAAAGAAAGAAAGAAACTGTAAGTGAGCTTCCTTTTCCTTCAACTGCTGTTGTTGGCCACATGGATGAGGATGGGGTCAGGAACTGAGTTAGGGATTATTTTTTTTTCTGTCAACAAGGAAATATTTTCTTGTCGCATATATATTGCAAGAAAAACAAAACACCAATTCCTGCGGGTCACTCTGTAAATGATCGAGGTATCAGACATTATTATTATTATTATTATAATTATTATTATTTCTGTAAAACAAAAAAGTGAATATAGAAAGACATTTTTGCCATTTTTATTTGAAAAAAGTGTTAGTGAGAACCTAATGTGATGAAAAACTGAAATTTTTCTGAGTTAGGATGAGAAGACGACACTTAGCCATGTCATCTTCTTTATCTTCATTATGGACAAATGATGAGAAAATTATTCAAAACAATTTTTTTAAGGAAGAACAAAACTGAATGAAAAACAAAAAAAGAAATTATTAAAACAAAAACAAAAAACAACAAAAAAAATCAAAAAATCAAAAATGAAAAAAAAAAAAAAATGTAGAAAAACTGAGAGGAAATCTCTCCTAAACCCCACCCCCACTGTCTTTGTCTGGGATGTTTGCATGGGTGTGACGTCTTGCTGTGCATTAGGCACATATCATGGTAGAGAGACCCAAAGCTGGGAGCTGCAAATCCTTTTAAGGCACACGAGATCTGTCCGGTAAAACTTGGAAAAGAACAACCAATTTAAAAAAAAAAAAAAAAAAATTGAATACAACCATCTACAGCAACAGAAGCAGAATTTTTGATTTTTTTTCTCACTTTTTTTTTTTTTTGTTGTTGTTGTCTCTTTTTAGCTAAGCAAGGGACACTCGTTGCCATGGGCTTATTCACCTGACATTTTCATCCTCTTTGGTGTTAGGGTGTTGAATTGTCGCATTTATTAATGGCCAAACTCCTTGCCATAAGTAATGCACTTTTTTTGTCTTTCTTTCTTTTCTGTGTTTCTTCTGATATTAAATTTTTTTTAACTAATTTTTAAACTATTATTTTGATTCTGGTTTTAAAAATATTCCTTTTCATTATTTAATAATGCTATTATTTCTTATAATGATCCTCTTTTTTTTTTTTTTTTCCATTCTTTCATAATTATTTAATTGGTTGTAGTTGACTTGAAAAAAAAAAAAAAAACAGAGTTTTTATTTTGTTGTATTTAAAATTTTTTATTGCAAAACAAATTGTTACATTTATTTTAATGTCTTTTAAACTATTCTCACATGACCACGACCGCCACCATCACCACTCTCGTCTCCCTCAACCAAAAACCACTGTGACTAGAGCAAGTAGTTGTCCAAGGGATGTGTGTTCATTTTGTAATATTCTTCACTGCATTGATCACTAATGGAAGGAAGTAAGAATTGGTCGTGTCTAGTGATGCTTTCACCACAGTAAAATATTTAGAAAAAAAAAAGAAAAAGAGAGACACGGGCTGAATGAGGAAGTCTCATTGTGAGCATTAACTCTTCAACTGATGAAGAACTTGGCACATTTTTTTCTACAAGTTTACCGAAGCACTGGTGGAAAAAAAATTTGATGAATAAAAACTAGTCAGAGATATATATATATATATATATATATATATATAAAACTCCTTTGTAAAAATGAATCCCTAAAGAAATTTAACTTAAAACTGAAACAAACACGAATCGAAAAGGATACACTAGATGAACCGTAACCTTTGAGAATCAAACATGTTTATGGCAGGACCATTCAGTACTCACAAATAAATATCTTCATTTTATTTTTTCATGACTAAGTTAGGACAGTGCTGGAAATTTTAAAATTCTTATTGTAGAATTGATTCTAAATTTTTAAGAATATTTCTTGACATGGAATGTTTTTTCTATTCATTTTATTCCTTGCAGAGATTCTTTTCTCTAAATTTTGATTTATTTAAATTTCCCAAATAAAATTGGTGAAACAGAATCTGATGAGAAACATCAAGTACTAATACCAACTCTCCATTTTTTTCTTAAGCATTTAAACATGAAAAGCTTTTCTTAATTAAAGAAAGGACTATATGCAAATGGAAAAATTTCTAATCCCTTTTAAACTCTTAAAAATAGAGGAAAGTAATATTTCTTTCCAGATAAAACATTTTTGGATTTATCATTGTTTAGTTTCTTTTTGCTTCATATCTCTTTTCATTTTCTACAATCCAAACTTGAAACTGACAGTTTTATTTTGTTCTGTTCTAAACAGATGCAGTTGTATGCAAACTGCAGCCAAAACATTGACTTGCCACTTCCCTATTTGTATGGAGAAAGTGCCTCATGATGTTGGTCTTTCAGTGTTGAACAAATTTAATAAGACAAGAACCTCTGCAAGCTTTACAAACCCTTTCATTTTTGTTCCTTCTTCAATTAAAAACTGACCCATTACTTGCCAAGCTAATAATTATTTTTTCTAAATAAATCATGCCTTATGCCTATCTTGACCAAAACTGACAATACACAATGAAATTTAGGTATAAATTAGACATACAGCCAACCTTACAAAACTGCACTGATGGATTTCATTTTTTTTAAATCCACCAGATGTATTTATTTCATTTTAACTTTGAATATTTGAAGATTTCTAATTTTAGACAATTTAATAACAAATGTTAAAAGGTGATCGCACACAATTTTTCATTGTAAATTTGGAAACATCATGAGTACAATGTACACATTGATTCACAAAATACTGTCTGTGATGAGGAATGTTGATATGGAGGCTTCCTTTCCAAAATCAATTGTCAAAATCTGTCTCTAAAATAATTTTTGGAGGGGGAAAAAATCTGGTAGCAGTGGATGCTATTGTCCTTTTTTTTTCTCTTTCACGGAAAAAAAAAACAAACTTTTTGACAGATGTATTTCACAGCTGCTGTGCAGTACCTGAGATATATCAACTTTTTCTTTCAACAACAATTAAAAAAAAATAAAAAATAAAAAAATAAAGACAACCAATCAAAACTCCCAGAAAAAGAAAAAAAAAAAAAAAAAAAAAAATTTAAAGAAAACACTTACCAGTATCCAATTTTTCTTGTTTCAATGTATTTACCGGTTTGAATAGTTTGTTTTGGCGCTTTGAGGGTTAACTCTGATCTAGTGTTGATCATTCCACTAAAACTTCAAATAAAAAAAACTGTTCATGACTGCTTGTTTGAATGACTTGTACATTGTTTGCTAACAGAGCTCGGTCAGTCTGGCCACTGCCTCTCAGTAGTCACAATCCTAGACAAACGTTGCTCATGTGTTTTTTTGTATCGATTGTGTTGTATTATTATTATTATTATTATTATTATTATCATCACATGGTCTTTATGAAATTGTGCCCTTCTTGTATGCAAATCTTACAGTGGGGGGGACCTGTGGAATTCAACAGACACTGTGAACATTTTCCAACTCCTTGGAATCTGCTGTAAATACCATCTGGATAATTGCCACCATCATAATGATGTTTGTGTGAATCATTCAGGAAAGCATGTGGGTCTATTTTCATTTTCTTGACTATGGACTCAATTTTGACAAACTTCATTTAGTTCCAGGTTTTAGAATTTTTTTTTTTTTCTTTTTTTCTGAAAAAGGAAAAATAAAAATGAAATATCAAGGCAGTTCAAATGTAGCAATAAATTCATTCAACTATTTGAAAATAATTTACTATGATATACTTTTATACCTACATTTGAAATACACAGATGTACACACACATGCACATGGCAAAATTTATTACCTAGAAGCTAGAACCATTGTCATCAAAACTTTTTTAAAATTTATCAATTTCATTGTTTTTCTTTAATATTTCGTTTCCAGCAAAATATTTGAAAAGATTTTTATAGTAATTATATTTTTTTTTTTTTTTTTTTCAGCCAAGTTAGTCTTACCAACTTTTGGGTAAGTGAGGCTTTAATTACAGAAGCCAAAAGTTACAAAGAAAAATACTAAACTGAACAGTTGTGTACAGTCTACATTGTAAATGGAATATAGCGATTTGTCTTGAGGGATTTAATGAAAAGGCTTATAATAATAATAATAATAAAAGCTCTTCATTAAATAACTCAAAATAGAAAGTTTTATAGCTTTTTTAATAAAATTTGTAAAGGAAAAACCAATTAAAAAAAAAAAAAAGCACACGAAAACCTGTAGTGGATTAGAAGGCAAAATATTCTTTCAAATTTTTTAAGAGATTGGATGTGTGTGTGTATTTCATGTTCTCCATCCAAAACACTGAATTTGCTGACAGCTGTACATTGTCAAACCATTTATGAAAAAAAAATGTAGAAACACCCTTGACAAGGGGAATTTGTAATTGTATCTCTATTGTTTTATAAACGACCATGTTTGAGAACATGGTGTGAACAAGAACTGTTAGTTCTACAAAACTGCAACCGTAATTGTTTGTTCAATTCAGCAAGGGAGCAGAAATGGGGTTCCCAATCCACTTTTCTTTGTAGACAAATGGAAGAAAAAAAAAAAAAAGATTAGATGCAATATGATGCATTTTGGTCTGTGTATTGATTGGACTCCCTTGTTTTTGTTTTCTGTTTTTCTCTGTAAATATCTAGAATCTGAAAAGACTGAAGCCATCTGCAGAAATTGAAAAGAAAAGCCAGTGGCTGTAGAAAGTATTTTACACCAAGTAACTTTCATTGCTAATGCTTGCATTAGGGTTGATATTATTCATTGTGCATTTCAACCACAGTTTGATGGACAATGCTGCACAGGATTCAGACAAACCAGGTACACAAAGAAAATGTTTTCCAAAGAAATCCTGTCCCAGTCTTGCTTTCTATGTATTCAACAGCAAAAGTAACTGTGATCCTACAACTGACGTTTTAGAATATAAAAGATTTGCAGGAAATACAAAGAGTGACCGAAGACCACCTATAATATAACATATCTGACTTGCGAGAATGTTCAAGCAGATAGCAGGGTGGACACTACATGTTTCTATTTTATACCAATCCTAGCAGCTTCTGAAAGATTCTCCTTGCCTTTTGTTGAGAGATTAGTCCTGCCTCATTAGGTATAACAATACACCTGGGGCTGGATGTATATATGTGACTGTGTTTATGCATGGATGCAGTGTGTGCACTAAGGTAAATCTGAAATCTAGTATTTTAAACCAGCATGCATACATATTTATGTATGCTCAATGTTGATCTTTGAATGACTATGCTTTTATAGATATTGGTGATGCTTTCACCTTTCAAAGATACATCAGTATGCCTGTCTTCCCCCCCCCCCCATGTCAACTCATATTGGCCCACACAGCTTTTGCATCAAATAGGCATCAATTGTATGTGCTTTTGGGCAATTGGTTGCATCTGGTAGGTGCAATAAGCTAAAAAAGAAAAATAAACCTGTGTGTATGTATTTTTGTTTGTTGTTTGAAGGTGGGTCTTTTTTGTGTGTGCTATTATTTCTTATTGGAATGCAAACTTGGGAAATTGGCCCAAACTTTAAATTACGGCTAATTTCTCAACTACAGATTAACTTTCAACAATAGTAATCAGAGAATCTCACAGAACTGCATATGTCTGTCTGCTCATAGAAGAACGGGTAAATATTGCTGAGTGTGTAAATAGAAAAATGAAATGACAGAACCCCCCCCCCACCAAATAAAACATTTCTTTAAGAAAATAAATGCTGAATTTTTATAAGCTTCTTCCCATCTTTTTCCCCTTTTGACACTGTCTCTCTCTCTCTCTCTCTCTCAATAAACATCTCTACAAATAAAACCTTCTGCTCTTTTCATAGCAGTTTTCTCTGTGGTAGCATCACTTTTTCTTACAGTGACTGTTCACACAATTTCAGAAAACTTGAGCATTCTTTTCCCCCTCCACTCTGTTTCCATGGATTACTTTTTGCGGATGATTTTTTTTTTTTTTTTTTTTTGTAATTGTGAAGATTGACTTTGATAGTGAAAGTTGAACTGGTTTGTAACTTTTCCTAGCAACTTGTCCACAGAATGTCCTTAGTGGTGCTTACCTTGCTAACCTGTGATGTAATACAATAAAACAACAAAAAAAATATTGGTTTTGTAGACATTGGTTTGAAAACTGACATGTATTCTCTTTTCTTTTTTTTTCTTTTTTTTTTATTACCAAAAAATGCAATTCTAATTCTGATAATGTAAAAACAAATACTTTTTTACGGATATTTTTAATCTGTACCAAAATCTCCCTGCCTGCCACCAAAATTAAATTAAAAAATTTCAAGACCATTTTTTTTTTTTTTTTTTAAAATCCCACACCAAATCTGACTCGTTGTAGGATGAGGATTCCAAAGAAAAATAATAATTCCTATTGTCTTGTAAGTCCCAATAATGAAAATTCCTTTGGAAACCATAACTGGAAAATGATACAAGTCTGTTTCCCGTTAAAAAAAAAAAATGAACTACTTGTACTCTCTTCATGAAGTACAGTAGCCATTTTTTTGATGGTTTAATTTTAGTTTACAACAAAAGCTTTCTGCTCCCTTTTTTCTAAAGAGAAAATCAAACTTTCTTGCCTATCCACAAGAAAAAAGTATTTTGATGTTGTATATGGTGGTTTTATTGTACATGGGTTCTTTTCTGAAAGCATGGCTAATCTGAATTGTATCAGTTATTGTTGCTATTTATAAATCTTTTAGAGTAAGTTTTAACTTTTATTGCATGTTTTTTTTCTTGTTTCTACTCAATAAGTAAAATTCACTTACTGCTTCTTAACTTTGCAAGAACAATGATTTTAAGATGAAACCCATTAAAAAGCTGAGATTATAAAATGTCAAAAAAGATTTCCAAGAAGATGCTTGAAAAATATTAAAATGTTCAATTGAAAATATTTTGGGAGAAGATATTAGTGGCAGAAGAAATATTTCTTAGAAGTTCATATAAAAGATTTAGTTGATTAGAAACCAAAGCAAGTGAAAATGTGCAATGATTAATGGTAGCCATGTAGAATGTGAGGCAAAAATCTGCTTAAACTTATAACTGATACAACTTGATTTTAAACATACAAAATGACCTCTTTGCACTGGTTTCACTCAAAAGTCTTGGAACATTCTCCCATTAAAGTTGGCCTGGAAAGTTTGATGAGCAGTATTACTGATTGCAGTGCAACTAACTGGCATATTCTATGACTAAGCATTGTTTTTAAAGCTGATAACTAACATGTTACAATTTAAAAACAGTTTAAAACTTGATAGTCCTTAGAGAAACTTTATTTTAATATATTTTGGTAATTGGAAAATGAAACAGACACTTAACCATTATCAAATGGTTTAAGCAACAATATTTCATCTTAAAAGGAAAATATTTTAGTAAAAAATATTCATATTACTCTTGAAAAATTTCAACAAAACAAATTTTTCATTCACCTTTTTCTATTTAAGACTGATTTTAAACATTCCCAAATTGGAAATATTTTGTTTATATATAAATTTGGGATTGAAATTATTCTAAAGTTAGTTTGTTTTATCAATATCATATTTAACAGGAGGATGCCTTGGATCAGAAATTTTTAAGAGTGATAAGCGGTTAATATTGGCAGAAAAAATATTTGACTAAGTCTTTCATTACTTAATTTGATGACAAAATTTTGGAGGAAGGCAAAGTTCAAGTACTGATAGTTTATAACATATTAACATAGAAGAGATCTGAACTTTGCATGAGATCAGGAAAATATTTTTTTAGCCATCTTTCAGGGGCAAAAATAGTAAGTATTATATGCCATCAAATATGGAAATATTAATGAAAGTTTTTTTTTTTTAAAATAAACTATAATTATACAAGTTTCTAATAAAACATCTTGTTTTTTAAGATTCAAAATAAAAAATAGTAGAAAGATACAAAAATGACTACTTTATTTCAAATGTCAAAAAAGTCCAGTTGTTTTAAAATTTATGCTGTCTCTTGTCTGTCACAAAGTCAAATATACCAAAATAAAAAGATCATTTAGAGTTAGAAAAATTAATTAAAAAGAATTCATATTCTTTCTTGCCTTAAATTTTTCATAAACAATTCTAATATGTTGGAAAATAACAGCAAAGTATTTTGTACATTATATACTTTAAAGGTTCATAACAAGCCAGATTCAAAATGATTGAATGTTACAAATGTCTTAACTAAAAAATTAAAATTGCCTTTTCTCTTAAAACTACTTTCCAGGTGAATAATGCTTATCAGAAACTTCTACAAAACCTCAGTAAAGTAACAATTGATTCTTTTCTGTATCCTTGAAAATTCTTTTGAAATTCTTTAAAATAAAATATCTTGTAAAATCATGTTTGGCGATGTCAGTAATCAGCAACAGAAATTTTCTTTAAAGTCTTAAATTTTATTTTTCTCTATAGAAAATGCTAAACTCTGCTAAAAAGAATATTGGTGAAATTTTCTTTTTAAAGAAATTTGCAGTTCTAAGCCTGCTTCCTTATAGATTTTTTTTACATGTATGAACTAATACAAAGTACTTGCTTTCTTTGTTCTGATTCATGAAAACTAATTTTTCCTACCGTGAAGAACCCAATCAAGATGAAGCATAAGTCAGTAATGCTAAATATTACCGTGATTTTTAAGGTGCAATGATTTTCAGGTCTTAAATGTCATCAAGTGAAAGACAGACCTTGGGGTCATTTGATGACCATGTCCAATCCAAAATATTAATTTTGTAATTAGGAAGCCTCTCTAGTGATCAGTTTAATATTTTACAAGTAAATAGATATTGATCTTTTCTCCTGTAAAGAAAATAAAACTAACCAGACCATGAACAGAAGCGGATTTAAGTACATACAGGGTGCAGCAAAAATACTTACCACATAATGGTTAAGACATTTGCTAGCTGAAGACACAATTGCCACTAATGTTTTAGAATTATGTAGAAGGAATTTCTGCTACACCTTGTATAATCAAAAACTTTCATTTTATATATATATATATATATATATTTGAGCCCTGACCACAGCTTTACCAGTGGTAGAGAAAAATGATGTAATGTCCAACTACCAGTTGAACAGTGGTAGAGAATGGCGGGTAAACACTTGTAACTATTTTTATATCTACCATGAAATGTTACATACCAATTATTTTTTAATTTTGACTCGGAGCTCAGGCAGAAGGGTTAGAATTGTTCAAGAACACAGTTCAAAGGGTTAAGTGTATTGAAAATAGGAAAGAAACAGCATTTTCAAAGATTCACATACTTTGTTCTTTCTGCAATTTTATAATCTAAAATAATTAAGAGGACAAAACCAATAGGGTATTTATTTTATTGTTGTATATTTGAAACTCAGGCTGCAAAGAGTTTTTGTTTTGAAAGCTTGCCCTGATAAAAAAAAAAAAAATTTCGCAAAACTTTAGGATTTTATGGCAAGAATTTCCTTTTATGCTGATTTCTAAAGTTTTTGATTCCTTGTTCCCATGTGGTAACCAAGCAAGTATTACTTGCCTCTTAGTAGTGATAGTCTTAACAGAACTTCAGGTTTTACATATTTTAGTCATGAAGAGTGATTTCAGATAACCTTGGTGTCAATATTGTAACAATTTATTAAAGATGGTTACAAATTGAATGTGGTTTATACTGTTAGGATACATTGACCAGAATATATTAATCAGATGCTTAAAGGTGAGAAATTTGATAAAATGTCATTGCCAAAGGCACTTATTTTGAATGAATGTAGTTGTATTGAGACTGATGTAGAAGAATAGAAAAAAATAGAATGTTTGTCAGACAAAGTAATTGCTGACAAATGGGATTGGACATTTGACAAATCTTTGAAAAAGTAAGCATGCTAATAAAAAAAAATGTCTGTGTTTAGCATATGGAAAATAATGATTGTCTCAGCTCTGAAATATCAGCCAACATTATACAGTAATTTACAAATTTGTATGTGTGAGAATGAACAAGGCAGACATTAACCCCAAAGTATTTATGTAATATTTCTAAATTGCAAGTAAAAGCAAGCAATGCATGTTTGGTTGAGATTATTTGGAGGAAAAATTAACTGAATCAAATAATGAAAATAAATCAGAAAGAGTAGAAATTATGATTCTTAAAAACAACTGTCCCAGAAGAAGTGATGTCATTAAGAATAAGAAGTTAATATGAAATACTTATATTGGTAATCAACAAACCTTTATTTTCTAATCGATTAAGATGAAATTCCTTAAGGAGTTATTCTTTTTACAAGTCAGCTTTTTAATAAGTCAAGC
The DNA here is from genome assembly GCA_903632075.3 of Acanthosepion pharaonis. Classification (NCBI taxonomy): domain Eukaryota; kingdom Metazoa; phylum Mollusca; class Cephalopoda; order Sepiida; family Sepiidae; genus Acanthosepion; species Acanthosepion pharaonis. The sequence goes on along the minus strand of CAHIKZ030005179.1, from coordinate 793,362 downwards.
AATCATTTGAATTACAGCTGAAGTCTTTACAGGTTATTTGATCAGTTATTTTGCTTTTTATTGAAATGCACTCCATGAGAGTTTAAGAATTAACACAGATTGTGAATATGAGATCTGAACTTGTATCACTTGTCCTTGGGAGGCAGATCATAACAGTACATTAATTGATTAGACTAGGAACACTAACAAGCAAATGTCATTCAAATTTAGTGATATAGCCATATACTTCTGTATTCAATTTTTATTCCGTATCAAACTGTTTCACAGACTTCCAAGAATAAGAGTTGCAATTTCAAATGTCAGCCTTTATTTTCAATCTATTCTGCTTATTTAATGTAAGTAGAATGTAAAAAAAAGTTTTGTGATTAAACAGAAATTACTAGAAAGTTGACTAAGAAATGAATAATAATGACCTAAAACATTTGGACAAGTTAAAACTATTTAGCAGTTAGAAAAAAAAGTTGTAATTGATACATCTGGATGGAAAATTTACTTTCAAGATATCCTTACTCCACATTTTTTATTTTACTTCACAAGAACCTTCCAGATGCCTTGAACTTTTATTTCCCTGCATTAGTAATGGAAAATATCTGAAAGGTATTTTTGTGGCAAATACTTTCATTCAGAGGCAAATCCTTAAGAATCATCATAGAAAAGTTGATTTTAATGGTTTGATTTCTTTTCGTAAATGACTCCAGGTTCATTGATTTCAAAATTATTAGGACTTTATCCAGATAAGGAATTATGAGAGACATTTTATTCCTTTTCAGACCATGATATCAAATCAAGGCACAATTCAGCTAATTGCACAAAACATTTCATTCAAGCAATTAACTATGAAGAACCAACTAAATTGATTAGCACTTTTTCATAGATTATCAAATGAAAAGCTTTTGATGAACTAACTCTCTAAGGCAGCAGGCAAGAGAGAAATGTCATTTTAATTAATTCAATTATTTCTATAAGAACACCATGCACCTTATTGGGCTTTGAGAATAGAAAAAAATGAAAATTATTTTATGGCTCTGTACTTATTTTTGTCTGGTGAAAAATTTGATCAAGACAATTTGAAGAGAAAATTTATTAATTCTATTCTGTTTGAATTCAAGATTAAAAAAAATCTCAATGAAATATACATGATGGTGAAGTTAGTATTTCATTATATTTCAGAACTATAATCATCATTGGTGACCTCAACATTTGTACCCAGAATAAGCAAAGAGTTAAGAACAGAATTTACTAAATCTGAAATTGTTACTATTTTATTAATTGTTCTTCTTTTCTTGTTATAAACGTTGTACTTACTTCTATAATAATTTTTTTTTTTCCTGCTGAACTTTTTTCTAAACTGTGTGTTTGATATAATAGCAATATTATTTATCTTGAGATGAAACAGAAGTGATCAAATATATCTATACTCATGTAATTTTGGTAAAACAGATTTGAAAGGCTAACAAAAGAGCACAGGAAAATATGTCCAAAGGAACTAATTGTATAGTTTTATCAATTCTTGGTAATGAGGAAAAAAATGATCTCAGATTTCATAATTGCTAAGAATTTCAAAATCTTTTACTGTAAATGGGGAAAGTTTTCTTTCAATAATCTTTGAATAGATAATCTCATTTTATAGCAGCAATAGATTAAAAGTACAATATCTATGAAAAATGTTCTGAGTAGGAGAGTACAAAAGACATTACTTTAAATGAGTTTTTGGTGTGATGTTGGAGAGCGAAAATTGGTGAAAAGATTTTTTTTTTTTAAAAAGATGAAATGAATGCAAGGAAAAAGCTAGAATTGAGATTTATACAATTATCAAGCAAGATGAACTATTTTAATAAGTACTAGAAAGAAAAACAAGTCATTCACTTAGTGTTAGGAAACACAATTCTGTTTGTAACCTGTTTCAAGTGAAAAATAATTCTGATTTGATTACATTCGTAACATCATTTGCCAACATCAATAAGAAAAAGAACTGCTTTGCAACCGTATAAAAGAAATTGGCCTCAGTACATCCCCCCTCTCTCTCTCTCTTGCTCTCTCACACACAAAATAGAAACTCAAAAACTAGAGTGATTGAAAGTTTTAGCAGGTCATGACATAAACTGCCAAACTGATAGATTTTTGGCAGCATTTAAAGATCACATCTCAAAGAGCAATCAGTTTTGACAATTCTGGCACATTGATGAATTGCTGATTGATGGGAAATCTTTAACTATTGATAGTTTGTATGGTTTATCTTGGAAATGACATTATTTTTCTGTCCGGAAAGATCTAGAAGTCTTAAAATATAAATCATTCATTAACAGACAAAACATCATCATCACTGGTCCGTCTTTTTTTTCTATTGATTAATCTAATCATGATAAAAAAAAAAGCAGAAAAAATATCTAAATATTTGGAAATCATTCATACTGATTTAAAAGGTTACTAAAAATGCAAACTGCTTACTTTTAACTTAAATTTGAATCTGCATCAATAAAAATGAAAACCTTGTGCAGCTTTTTTTTTGGTTAAAGTTTAGTAAGAAATCTACATTCAGTATGAAAGGAAGAAAATGATTTTGTTTTCTTCAAACCATAAAACTTTGCTTCCTGTTTGGAAGAAAAAGTGTTTATTAAAATTTATTTACCAGAACAAAAAGTTTTAACAACTTCCTTGAAAGGTTTTAATATTATTTAAAATCTACCTTCATAAAAATAAGATTTTTTTTCCTCAGCTTTTCTACCTTTTTTTTTAAAAGTTCTTTTCAAGCACTTTTATAAGGAAACAATATTAAATGTTTGGACTTTGAAATATAAACTTGATTAATTCAGAATGAAAGAGATGGTTTGGGGTTAGATTCAAACTCATTTCTCATATAACATGATTTTGTTAGGCTATATCGCAACACCTCTAACATGTTGGACAAAGAAAATGTAAAAAAAAAAAAAAAAAAAAAATGAAACACAGAATACTCATCTCCATAGTCTTCTCACCACTGATTTCCTTTCTACTTTTTGCCTGCCCTGTTTTTGTTAAGAACCTTGTCAGTAATTCTTCAAATAATCTCAATTTATGGAATAAAGTATTTTCATTCTAAACATCTGTGTCCAGGCCAGGTTAAGCTTATTAAAGACCTATGAGCAGAATCTGTTCATGTCATAAATTGCTACTATGTCACTGTTTGCTTTTATTCCCTTGGCACAAATATTACTTTCTTCTCCAAATTACTCCTAAATTTTCATCTTTTTTTCTGTCACTTTGGAATTTCACATTTACAATGTGTCCAATTCAGAACAAATTATCATGTTTAGGGGAGTGTTGGCCAGAGATCTCAAACTCAAAGACACAAAAGAACTATTACATGCAGTCAACCAGAAGCAGGCTCATTGCCAGGGTATTACCAATGGGGAGGTATCAAATCTAGTGTATGTGGGTGGGGTAGGCATCAACAGAAAGAGCTCACTAGTAGAAACATATTTTCTCATGTTAAAATTAGTTATCATCCCATTCACAGATGTTGGGAAGCAAAATTTTTTATGGATGGTCAGCTTTCCCTAATTTGAGTTTCCAAATTTATTTCCTCTTATAAATTTAAAAAAAAGACATTGTCAAAAAGTACATTTATATTCACTTGCCTGGTAGCTGATGAGAATACGTGGTGGTAGAAAGTTAAGTTTTCTTCTCTTTCCTTGAGAGGACACGGTTCACCTTGAAATTGATTATCTCACAGTTTGCACCTGGTGGGTAGATCAAAGTTCAATACTGCTCCTGCAAAAGTATGGAAGGAGCAAGGAACAAATTTATTAAAATTTGAGCAAAATATTGGTCATAAAAATGGTTCCCAGCAGACCACAAAAAAACAGGCCATGGGCCATATGTAGCCTGTGTGCTAAATGTTTGAAAACCTTGCTGTTCTATGGCATATAGCAAATGTGACTTTAAATTTCCTCTGAAGTCTATTTGCCTGTTCAAAGTTCATGCATTTTTAATCAGACACTTTAAAGAATATTAATCCTAATATACTGTGACAGAAAATAAGTGAAACTCAGATAATCTGAATTATTTGATTTAATATTCATGAGCAAATCTCAAGCTTGAGAAATATATTTATCTCATCAGCAAAAGTAATAAATATACATTAATTTTCCTGAAAAAAAAACCTTAAACTTTTTATTACCCTTGTATCTTGGTATTTACTTATATTAGAATTCATTTATTTCCTGTAAAGGTCTTCCCCCAAATTAAATGGCTTCTTACCATCACTTTACTCTTGAAACATTTCTAGATTTGGTTAAGCAAAAATTTTAAAATTATTTCATTAAATTAAATAAAAGAATATTAAAAATAATAATTCTTGGCATTGACTAAGCTTAGCTTGGTATAAAACCAAATAGGAGGATTATGCTATACAAATACTACATATGGGAAGAGCCTGCCTTGAAAATTAGCATTGTACTAATTACTCTTTACTGGAATCTATTTACCAAACTGTCTCCAAATTTGGTTACTCATTTTTGATAATCATTTGGGCAAAGAAAGTCAATTTCTTGCATTGCATCAATAATTTCACCTCTTCAGATCAAATGTTACTCCAAATCTTACAATTAAATTAATTTCAAGATTTGAATAACTAAAAAGTCTCTCCAAGGTCAACATTAAAAACCAAAAAAACAATGCAGGCTGTGTAAGTAACCAAGTTTTTGCTTGTTAAGATAACAGAAGAATCAAATGACTTCAAAGATTTACTTTTAATTTGAATGTACAAAGTGAATAGAACTCAAATTTATATTAAAGAAAATAAAGTGTTCATTTAAATAATCTAAACTATTTCTTATAATTCTTGCTTCTTCTGAATAATTGTTCTGGAATTCTCCCTTCAAGAAGAAAATTCTCAAGTTATGGTTGACTGTTCAGTTTTGGTCACTTGAATTTCCTTCCTTAACATTCAACTGGAGTTTTTTTCTTTTTCTGCATAAACAGCCAAAATTGCCAGAAAATGAAACATTTGTGTTTCTATTTTAATGTTAAAATTTCATGATAATTGTACTGATAAACATTCCTCCTTGGTGTCTCAACTACATGAATTTAAATGTGCTACTAGATTGGCAACTAGGTCTCATCATTTCACTGTTGAACCAGTTAGATACAACTGTCTGTTCTATTCTAAGTTTCTTCCCTTACACTTCTTGCCTGTGGAACTCTCTTCTGATTTCTTGCTTCTGTGCCACCCACAATCTTCAAAAATTTAAATGCAGCGCCAATTGCCATTTTCTGTCTTCTTGAATCCTGTTGTTTTATTGTATTTTCACCTCACTAAACACTTCTCATTCACTTCCACTCCATGTAACACCTTGAGTATTAGAGGCATTATTGCCATGCTTGGGATGAAATGATTTTAAAAAAGAAATTCAATGTGAAAGGGAAATAAAATCTATTAACTGGGATTTTCCCAAGAAATAATAATAACTTCCAAATTATAATGTTTTGTTTACAAAATCTTTAAAAAGTAAAAGATTATGAACGACTTTTAAGAATTTTTCCAATTTAGACAATACTTTGGACTGACATTCTGTTCATTTTTATTGTTTGAAAGATTTTACAAGAACCTTTGTTTACATTTCACATTAAATGGAATTGAGCTCAGTTAAAAGATATGCTCAAGTAAAAAGGACCTATGATGATACTTATAAAAAGAGAAAAGCAGTAAATTCATAAATTACTATTATTCTTAAAAAAATTAAAAAATAATTAAAAAAAAAATAATTAAAAAAAATATTTATGTACAGAAGTGAAAATATTCATTTGACAAAGTAGTTTCATATTTACAGATTTAAAAGAAAAATTCCCACAAGAAATAAATTATTTTTTTCTTTACTTGGTGAATTATTATTTTAAAAAAATAAAACTAAAAATTAAGTAAAATATGTTTTAGCAATTTTTAAATTATACATTGATTTGTAAAAACAAGAAAATTATTCATGCTAAAAAGAATATATACAGATTTTCATAGGATATTCAGTTAATATGCAGTAATTTAGAAATTTCACTGAAATTTGTATTCACTTCTATGAAGGAAAATAATTTTGTCATTAGAAATAATGTAAAATATTTACAAATCTATGTCTGTAAAGTATTTACTATATAAATATTGGATGGATAACTTTTTGGTGATTATTGGATCATTCAATATGTATTGAGGCTCATAAATGTCATCCAAGTTAATAAATGTGATGTTAGATTATAATTCTTCAGTTTAGCATTGCATAAAAATGCACAAATCTTTGTAAAGAATGATATAGGAAAAAAATTACATTACACTATTTACATTATTCAGACTATTGTCCTCATCTTTGTCGCCATATTTATTATAATGTTTCGGCTGTTGTACACTCTGACCTTCTTCAGGTGGTTCGAATGTCAAACTGAACCCTTTATTTCACTCACTAGGGTAGACTGTTCTAGTTCTACGTGCCATGGCACATGACACAATGGATAAAGGCATTAGTTAGATCCAATGGCAGGACCCAAAGAGTGTTAGTTCAATACCTGGTTTAGGCAGTGGAGAATTTGGAGAGGGGAATTAAGAAGAGATAACTGATGACATCCATTAGACATGAAACATTGTAATAAATATGGCAACAAAGATGAGGACAATAGTCTGAATAATGTAAATCGTGTACATAATACCTCATCTCAGAAATATAGACAGACACTGAAACAATTACATCTTTTCATGATTTGAAATTATTGACATTTTGATGGCACTAACTTGTGGAAATTTTTGTTGCATGAGATATGCAAGAAGAGCTATTTGAATTCATTTTAGCATTCATGTTGTGGAAAGGGGAAATATTTTTCCCAGTCACAGTAAATAAGTGTTTTCAATTTATCCTTGCTTCTCAAAACTTCCTACCATACAATTTATTCTGCTCCATAATTTACTTCTTTTGATAGCTGAAAGGCCTCCATTTGCACAAAAAGTTGGGAAATTTTTTCAATTCATTTCAGTAATCATTCAGTTAAATATTTTCAGAATTTCTACATGATATGCTTTATTTTTTTCAAAATTTAATGGACAGAGCTTTAAATTTTTGATAAGTAAAATATATGGCATAATATAGTGCAAATTTTACCAACATAAAATAAAAATATCAGTTTTATTGTGAAAATATTGAGTTGCCTAATAAAATCTGACATCAAGAGATTCTGAAATTTGAAGAATCTGGAATTATCAAAGGGGAAAAATCAAGCATCTAACCTTTAGCACTCGGTATTAATAATATTACTTCTTTCCATTGCATTCTTTTACAAGACCTCTCAATTGCAGTAACCTTATTATTAATTTCACTTTTCAAAGGTGTTTTTGTTGCCATAGCAGGGTATGACAACACAACTATGAAATTCAAACAAATTCAAATTCAAGTACTGGAGTCAACTTCAGTGACAAAATAAACTTATTGCACAGTAAATGAAGTCAGATACACAGTGATAAAGGTTAGTAACTAAGCAAACATTTACAAGATGAGTTCTTTTGGATGTTTCCTTTAAGTATTGATTTTTCCTAATGATTAAGGAGGGTCCCTGCAGCTAATAATCATAAAAAGTGATAACAGAAAACAAAACAGGACAAATATCAATGCTTTTGAGAAAGCATAGACCCAAGAAGGAATTGCTTCTTAGATAAGAGTGAAATAATTTCTTCAAGGAGAAAATTGTGGATCCAGAGAATTAAGTAATTCTCTTGTTTTAATTATCTCAGCCAGGTTGGAACAGTTAACAAATACAAATATGAACGTAAGTTGTTTAGAAGGTTTACTTTTGAAAGCATCTGGACATTGAAAATATAAGATAGCAAATAAATATTAACAAATCTGCAGAACAGAAAGGAAAGAAAAATGATCACCAGAAATGTATAGAAATATAGAAAGAAAATTTTAAAGCTCAATAGTTTGGTAAGGAAAAAAAAAAAACTTGATTTTAATCCATTTTGATTTTTGAGAACATGGAAAAAAACAGCAAAATTTCAGTTTCAATATTAAAAGAAGAAAAGACTATCATCAGAGAAAGTATGAAAATTATGTTACAACTCTGATAGTTGCTTCCACCATAATGTTTTTCTTTTTCTTATATTCTATCACACTCAGTAATCCCCTGTACCTTAGTGGCTTTATTGCCTTGGTTGGAGTGAAATGATTAAAAATACAAAATTGGATTAAAAAAATGGAAATGAAGAAAACAGTAAATATCTAAAAACTTTCAAAGTGTTTCCTGATTATCAAAATTGCAAAAGATGTAAAAATAAATAAAATGTTTTAAAACTATCGAAGAAATAAAAATAGAAAAACAAGGAAAATCTGAAAAGAGAATTCTTTTGGAAAAGGACTAACTAAGCAACAGAAAGATTATTCAGGGTTTTTTTGTTTTTTTTTGCCATTTAATTCATAGGGAAAAAAATCAACAAAATTGAGTTAATGACATTGTTCTTGAATAGTGAGATGAAGAAATAAAGAAGGCATAGTTAGTAACTTAGTAGAAAAAGAAATTTTATATAAAAAAGAGATGAAGATAAATACTGGTGACAATGGTGATTAGAGATGAAGAGAGGCAAAAAGAAGAGGAAATCAAATAAATATGATGAGAGATGTAAAAAAAAGGGAAGAAAACAGGATAATAGAAGAAAAGGAAAGAAAAATTCTTGCAAGATAAAAAAAGGAATGAGACATGATTAGAAAAGCATCAGGCTTAATAAGAAAATGGAAGATGACATACAAAGGAATGAAGAAGAAAGCTATATGATGAATGATATATAGAGTTGATGAAGAAAAGGAATGAATACATAGACAATGAAAGGAGCATGAGAATGAAGAAGAAAATAAAGGAAAACATCTTTAATGCTGAATAAGAAAAGGAAAGAAGGCATGCTTAGAGATGTAGAGGAATAAAAGAAGGTAAATATAATGTGTGATGTACAGTAATGAAATTTGGAGAAGAAGAAGAAGAAAAATAAAGAAAAATTTAGAATGAAGAAAATCAATAAGACATATCTTAAGAGACATGTAGCAATGAAAAAGGGAAGGGAAAAGATTAAATTGAAAATAAAAAGGGATGAAGAAAAAGCATATGATAAAAAATGTATAGGAATGTTGTAGAAAATAAAAGATGACATACAATTAGAGATGTAAAGGGATGAATGAAAAGAAGAAAAAATACTAGAAAAGGAATGAAGAAAAAATACAGTTAGGTGTAAGTATTAAGAAAAAAGATGGCATATGATGGAAAATTCCAAAGGATGAAGAAGAAAATGAAGGAAAAGTAAGATGTATAGGGAGGAAGAAGAAAATGGAAAAGGATGTGGCAATAGGTGTATAAAAATAAAAAAAAGAAGGTAAAGAATCAGAGGTAATGAAAGATGGATAATGATGAAGAAAATTAAAGATGAAAAAAATAAAAAAGAAGAAAACATGAAAAAGGAATGAAAAAGAAAATAAAAAAAAGATGTAATGAAAGATGGGATGGAAAAAGTGAAAGATAACATTCAAAGAGGTATAAGGTTGAAAAAGAAAATGAAAAAGAAAGCATATGATGAAAGAGATATAGGGTTGAAGAAGAAAATGAAAAAGAAGGGATATGATGAAAGAGATATAGGGTTGAATAAGAAAATGAAAAAGAAGGGATATGATGAAAGAGATATAGGGTTGAATAAGAAAATGAAAAAGAAGGGATATGATGAAAGAGATATAGGGTTGAAGAAGAAAATGAAAAAGAAGGCATATCATGAAAAAGAGATATAGGGTTGAATAAGAAAATGAAAAAGAAGGGATATGAAAAGAGATATAGGGTTGAAGAAGAAAATGAAAAAAGAAGGGATATGATGAAAGAGATATAGGGTTGAAGAAGAAAATGAAAAGAAGGCATATCATGAAAGAGATATAGGGTTGAATAAGAAAATGAAAAGAAGGGATATGATGAAAGAGATATAGGGTTGAATAAGAAAATGAAAAAAAAGGGATATGATGAAAGAGATATAGGGTTGAAGAAGAAAATGAAAAAGAAGGCATATCATGAAAGAGATATAGGGTTGAATAAGAAAATGAAAAAGAAGGGATATGATGAAAGAGATATAGGGTTGAAGAAGAAAATGAAAAAGAAGGGATATGATGAAAGAGATATAGGGTTGAATAAGAAAATGAAAAAGAAGGGATATGATGAAAGAGATATAGGGTTGAAGAAGAAAATGAAAAAGAAGGCATATCATGAAAGAGATATAGGGTTGAATAAGAAAATGAAAAAGAAGGGATATGATGAAAGAGATATAGGGTTGAAGAAGAAAATGAAAAAAAAAAAGAAGGGATATGATGAAAGAGATATAGGGTTGAAGAAGAAAATGAAAAAGAAGGCATATCATGAAAGAGATATAGGGTTGAATAAGAAAAAATGAAAAAAAGGGATATGATGAAAGAGATATAGGGTTGAATAAGAAAATGAAAAAGAAGGGATATGATGAAAGAGATATAGGGTTGAAGAAGAAAATGAAAAAGAAGGCATATCATGAAAGAGATATAGGGTTGAATAAGAAAAAAAAAAGAAGGGATATGATGAAAGAGATATAGGGTTGAAGAAGAAAAATGAAAAAAGAAGGATATGATGAAAGAGATATAGGGTTGAATAAGAAAATGAAAAAGAAGGGATATGATGAAAGAGATATAGGGTTGAATAAGAAAATGAAAAAAGAAGGCATATCATGAAAGAGATATAGGGTTGAATAAGAAAATGAAAAAAAGAAGGGATATGATGAAAGAGATATAGGGTTGAAGAAGAAAATGAAAAGAAGGGATATGATGAAAGAGATATAGGGTTGAATAAGAAAATGAAAAGAAGGCATATCATGAAAGAGATATAGGGTTGAATAAGAAAATGAAAAAGAAGGGATATGATGAAAGAGATATAGGGTTGAAGAAGAAAATGAAAAAAAGGATATGATGAAAGAGTATAGGGTTGAAGAAGAAAATGAAAAAGAAGGGATATGATGAAAGAGATATAGGGTTGAAGAAGAAAATGAAAAGAAGGCATATCATGAAAGAGATATAGGGTTGAATAAGAAAATGAAAAAAGAAGGGATATGATGAAAGAGATATAGGGTTGAATAAGAAAATGAAAAAGAAGGGATATGATGAAAGAGATATAGGGTTGAAGAAGAAAATGAAAAAGAAGGCATATCATGAAAGAGATATAGGGTTGAATAAGAAAATGAAAAGAAGGGATATGATGAAAGAGATATAGGGTTGAAGAAGAAAATGAAAAAGAAGGGATATGATGAAAGAGATATAGGGTTGAATAAGAAAATGAAAAAGAAGGATATGATGAAAGAGATATAGGGTTGAATAAGAAAATGAAAAAGAAGGCATATCATGAAAAGAGATATAGGGTTGAATAAGAAAATGAAAAAGAAGGGATATGATGAAAGAGATAGGGTTGAAGAAGAAAATGAAAAAGAAGGGATATGATGAAAGAGATATAGGGTTGAATAAGAAAATGAAAAAGAAGGCATATCATGAAAGAGATATAGGGTTGAATAAGAAAATGAAAAAGAAGGGATATGATGAAAGAGATATAGGGTTGAAGAAGAAAATGAAAAAGAAGGGATATGATGAAAGAGTATAGGGTTGAAGAAGAAAATGAAAAAGAAGGGATATGATGAAAGAGATATAGGGTTGAAGAAGAAAATGAAAAAGAAGGCATATCATGAAAGAGATATAGGGTTGAATAAGAAAATGAAAAAGAAGGGATATGATGAAAGAGATATAGGGTTGAAGAAGAAAATGAAAAAGAAGGGATATGATGAAAGAGATATAGGGTTGAAGAAGAAAATTAAAAAGAAGGCATATGATGAAAGAGATATAGGGTTGAAGAAGAAAATTAAAAAGAAGGCATATGATGAAAGAGATATAGGGTTGAAGAAGAAAATGAAAAAGAAGGCATATCATGAAAGAGATATAGGGCTGAAGAAGTAGACGTAAAAGAAGGCATATAATGAATGAGTTATAGGATTGAAGAAGATTTAAAAAAACTGATGAAATATGTGCAGGAAACTTATACAGGAATTTTCTCATGAAAAAGTCACATGAAGAAAGATGTATCAGGTTGAAAAAGAAAATGTAAAAAACACATGCAATGATAGTTGTAAGTAAAGGGATGAAGAAGTGAATGAAAATGTCACATGTGGCAAAAGATCAATAGAGATGTTGATAAAAAGAAAAGAAAGAATAACTCATGTAACAGAGAAATGAAGACAAATGTTGAAATATCTTTCATCTTTATTAAATTACTGCAACAACATATTCTTCTGTTGGCTATAAATCTCTAATTTGTGATGCTTTGGTGAAATTTCAATTTTACTCAACTTCTAATATAATGAGAATGTTTTTTTACAAAAGTTAACATTTAGTGCTCTATATCATCTTTAAATAAATCTTCCACTTTTACTGAATATGGAATCTTCTCAAAACATGGTCTTATATATTCTATATATTTGAAATTGTAGTAGTCTGATTCTCAGTTTCAGTCAAGATTGTTTTAGATGATGCCATAGAAGGATTTGACTACACAACTAAGAAATTCAAATTCAACTTGCATTGGTAGGACTAACATTTTGTTTGGTGAAAATAGTCACCTACATAGTGCTAAAGGTTCTAAAAACTTCTTTGTAAAAGATTTTGACTTAATTTACTCTTAGAAATTATATTACAATTTCAACCTGCATAAATATTTTTTTTGATCACTCAGATTTAGAAATATAATCCAACATGTATAGAACTTCTATGTAGACCAAATGAAAGGATATTTGAATAAAAATATCAGTTTTATTGTGAAAATATTGAGTTGCCTAATAAAATCTGACATCAAGAGATTCTGAAATTTGAAGAAACTGGAATTATCAACGGAAAAATCAAGCATCTTCTTTAGCCTTTAGCACTCTGTATTAATAATATTACTTTCCTTTCCATTGCATTCTTTTACAAGACCTCTCAATTGCAGTAACCTTATTGTTAATTTCACTTTTCAAAGGTGTTTTCTGTTGCCATAGCAGGTTATGACAACACAACTATAAAATTCATTGATTTGTTTTTTGCAGCTTATCTACCTTTGTGAGTTATTTAATGAACTTTTTAATGAATAAATTAAATTGGAATTTATTAATTAAAAACAGTGTCTAAGAGAAGTTTTTTTTTAACTGTTTGTATAAAAGTAAATCTAAAAATATATTTCTTGGTAATTTATTGCTGAGATAATGTATGATTTGATTTGTAGGTAGATATTCCTAAAGTGAAATAGATTAAAAAAGGACAACATGAACTTTCTGAAGGACAAGAGGGGGAGGGTCAAATAAAGACAAGGTTTGTGATGATCCCCCCACCACAACATGTCACACCACACTATGATCAATAAATGAACACAATTTCAGAGAATTCCAAAAGATTGCTTCAAGCAGACAAATGTCTTTATGAGAAAAACTATTTACCAGTTTTTGAAGCAAGAATTAATCTACTTTTGTAGAGCTATGAGCATTGTGGATTCTACAAGATTATCTAAATCGGGTGTTGTGGGGGACCTAGAAGATTTGACATCCACCTGGCAAAAGTGTGGAGCCTAAGCCATTTAATGTTGTAAACTAAAGAGAACCTTTCTCACAATGATGGATATATTCCTAAAAGTAATGCATAATCTGCCAGACAGTAGAAAGTTATTCAGAGATTATGTTGTGTATACAAACTGCACTCAGTCTTAAGGAGTTAAACTGAGCTGAGTTTTATTTGAAATTAATACTCTTTTTGCTAGGAAAAAGCTGAAAATACTTTTAAAAGAATATACAAACTTATTTGATATGTCAAACTGATATGTAAATCATTTTTGAAGCCAATTATTCAGATTCTGATATTTTCACTGTATAATGGAATCAGTTGGGTTGATGAGAAACAAGAGCAGTATTAGTAGTAGTATTATGGAGGCCCGGTGGAGTAATGGATAGCAGCTCAGATCGAGGAATCAGAGAGCCGAGTTCAAATTCCAGTTGAATCCATTACATTCACTTACAGGAAAGGTATGAATCCTATAAGTGTTCAGTGTTTTGGCTGACATGGGATATCTTTTGATTATTGTATTATTATTTTATTAATATGATTCCAGTTATTCAATCTATAGAGTGAGAGCATGTGAGTTTAAACCCTAGATCAGCTAATGAAACAATATATGTACTGACTTAGAAGGAATTAACAATAACTGGCATCACATGGTCAAAATAATAATACAAGAATCAACAGATATCATATATCAACCAAATAAAAGGATGATGGCCAGAGGGTACATGGCCAAAACATTGTGTCTATAATAATATCTATAACAACCAAAATGAAAATATTAATTTAAAATAAAGTATATTAACACTTACTCATCTCAAAAATTAAAAATTATCTAAATTAATAGAATTACCTTTTGTTGTACTTTTCATTGGTAATATTTTTATTGAATATAAATAAACATAATAAGATGTGGTACAGTGGAGTAATGGATAGTGGCTCAGATTGAGGAAACAGGGAGCTGAGTTCAAATTTCATTCGGATCCCTTACATTCACCAACATGCCTTGGGAAAGGTATGAATCCTCTTCTTCTCCCCCCAGCTATGGGTAAATAGCAGGAAAGACTGGATTCTTATTATACCTGAATGTACCTATTCTATTATTAATAGACACTCCCAGACATAATAAGTAGTAGTAGTAGTAGCGGTCACCAGTTGAGCTCAGTGGAATTGAGTGAGTCAGTTGATGTCGGACATTGAAGTATCAACCATCACAACTAGATTGCTGCGTCATTAACTCTTATTTCAAGTTCCTAATGTTTTGTATGTCGGACCCTTTTTAGAACCGACTTAGTGAAATACAAGCCTCCACTGTGAAAACTACTCTACAACAGTTCTATAGCCTTGGATGGCAACTGGTCTAGGGGAGGGACAATTCTGAATTGAAAAACCTGCAGAGAGTCAGTTGGGGACCTTGTGGCACATGGTGCACCAGGTCTTTGTATTCGGCTCTTCAAAAAGTGTGGTTGGTTCTGTACAAAGCCTTCACCACAGTAATCAAATGATTTCTGCAGGGAGTCTGGCTGTCAGTTTCTAGGAACTGAGTTGCTTGACACTCATATGTCAAAAACTACATGAGAGTCCATTATAAATAAACATATCAATTGGTGATAGTAACAGAACAATACTAACAATTTAGAAAAAGCATATAAAGGACATATAAATTCTTGAAAAATTTAATTGGTCTTTGAATTCTTTTGTATAACATGACTAAACAGTGTTTTTATCTTTATTAGTGCAAAAATAAGATTAAAATGCATAAAATGCATATCAGTATTGTCAGATTTTGTGGTTATATATATATATATATATATATATATATATATATATATACGTCTCATACAGGTGTGCACACAAATTTACATATAACATACAAATAAAGGAGGGTTTAGTAAAGACTGAACATAATCATGTTAAACCACAAAATAGTCACTGACACGTGTGAAGGCATAAGATCAGCATTTGACTATCCCTTCTTCCTTTCAACCTCCCCCCCCCACACTCATTATTAGTGCATTTTAACTTTTGTCAATTCAGGTCTCATGTAAACTTTGAAAATGTGCATACACACATGCGTGCAGACATAAAATATTAAACACTGCTTGATGTTTTCCTTTTCTCAACAGTTATTTGGTACACACTAGTAGAAAATGACAACATGTATGAGTTTTTATTGCACTCGACAGGCCACAACACAGATGAGCAAATGGACAACATAAATCTGGAGAAAATAGTCACACATCTCCTTTCTTGTTCTTGTCATATTTGTTGCCCACAAAGATATGGAATATTTAAAAGAGAAAACAAAATTTTTGAGATGAATAAGTGTTAATATACTTTATTTTAAAATAATATTTTTATTTTGGTTGTTATAGATATTATAGACACAATGCTTCAGCCATGTACCCTACATGGAAGAAAACTTCAAAGTACAACACTTTATACATAATCACCTACATTCTGAAATGGCAGAATGAAACACTAAGTAACTTACCTAATGAGATAGTGTAAATGGATAGCAGAACAGGGTCTAGGAGAGATAGTAAGAAGACAAATATTACTTAATGCTATAAATAATAGGAAGTTGTGGAGAGCCATGATTACTCAATTCTTGCAGGGATAAAGTGACACATTGAGTAACTCACCTTATGAGATTGTATAAATGTATGGCAGAACAAAGATTAAGAAAGATAGTAAAGACAAATATTACTTAAAGCTATAAAGGATAGGAAGTTGTGGAGAGTCATTATTGCCCATGTCCTGAATGGACACAACACTAAAGAATTTCCTGTATATCTGTGTGTGTTTAAGTACAAAATTTTAAAACCTAACTCAATAAAAATACATCCTTGCAATCTATATTCAGATCATTTTGTATTAATATTAAAGCAGTTTTCCTGCTTCCAAAAGATTTTTTTTTTTTTTTTTCTTTTTTTCTTTTCTGCAATAATAATCTTGGTGTTGTTCAAGAAAATAAATTATAAAGTAAATGTAAAAGTTTTCTGATTTTGTGACATAACTGTTTGGTGTCAACCAACTTTGACAATTTTCAAGAAAAGTGTTTGGCCTTCTACACTTTTACAAGAGAAATAGAAATCAAAGCTAAAATTTGAGAAAGCATTTATTTTTTGGCACACACACAGCCAGACAGTTATATTTTTCGACTGCATTGTTCAACGTGAGATAAAAACAACTTCCTGGCTGGCAAGTTCAAGTGACTTTCACAGTGTCATTGCAAAAGCATTGAACTTCTTAAGAATAAACTCCGTCAATGCTGGTTCCTTTCAAACAGTGACACAATTTCCTGACAAAAACAAGAAAAATTTTTTTTAAAAATACCTTGTCTGAAAAATACTATGGTAATGGTCTGGTTGAGGTCAGGTGAGCAACACTCCTATGAATGGACTGCTCAACTGAACATGTGTAATCGATATCCCAATGTGGATCAATTGACTTGGAGAGAGTCCATCATTTGGTCCAGTTCTGCCTCGGCGAAAGTCCAAGTTGGTTTGGAGGTAGTCTTGGCAACTATCCACTCCTAACCATCCCCTTGACCCAGTAGGAAGTTTCTAATGGACCTTACAAAACCTAAGAAAGGACCAGTCACAATGGGAAGTGCAACAGTATTTCTGAAAACCAACTTGGCACATTATCTACCGCCGCAATGTTAGTTGGTTGGTTGGATAGAAACTTCCTTCCTTTTCTACGCATCTCTTTTCCAACTTTAATGTAACTTTTAATCTAAAAGACAAGAGAAACTGTTTTTACTGAATGTTCATCTCGTCACACCAGAAACATGTGATAGCTGTGGAGGGATTGCATGATCATAACAAAGCCTGCAAATCAGCTCTGAACAATATTACCTATTCAAAAATTTAAATACTTCAAGATGTCATTTCAAACACCAAAAAAAAATATCTCCTTATTAACGGGAACAAAACGTGTGGATAATTGAAGCCTTTACTTACATCTTCATTAAAAATTAACAAGCAATATGCAACCAAACAAGAAAAGTGCAATTGAAACGTGACATCCAATTTTGTAATGAATTTGTTTACATTTTGGAGAAAAAAAAAACTCTACAGAAGTCAGAAAATTCAATTCAAAACCTAAACTTTGAAAATAATACAGGAAATCTTTTTACATATCATGTTCTGTATCTGTCTATATATAATGTAAATAGTGTACAGCATGTTCTCTTTGCATATATTTTTCAAGAAATTGTTACAAGTCATTTTTAGAAAGTTTGCTTTATGAAAAATAATTAATGTTGATTATAGTAAATATTAATATTTCAGTTTATTCATGTTATCTTCAAAACATTTTCAAAAGTTGATGTGAACAGACACTATAATATTAAAAAAACTATTTTAATATAAAAACATATAATTGAATTACATTTGGAAAATAACAACCTATGATAGTCAATGGCAATTGATGATGTCATTTATATCCTGAGATATTTGTTTTAGAATAACAATATTATTCAAGATAGCCATTTGTTTCTGGGATTTCTAAATTTTGGTAATGATCCAAGACAATATGTAGATGGTGATTATAACAATTAAAGCAATGATTGTCCTGGAACAGCTGACAAAATATTTTACTGATATGACATCACCCAAATAGATCTGAATCTCAAATATATAAAAAATCCAAAGTGAATAAATATATGTAGACCAAATTTATTATTACTTCATGTGAAAATTACTGAAAATAGCTTTTGAGATTTATCTGCTTGCCACCACTAAAACCAATATATTGATGCATTGCTCACTGATGTTTTCAAACTGAGTAAAACTTCCATATTGTGGAATAATTTCAAATTTCACAATGTAATATAAAATGCTTGTTTCAGAAATAAAATAATAAGCAACATTTCCGAAAAGTGATTTTAAAATTTCATTTTTTATTGAACAAGCAAGAAATTGACAAGATGTGACTGAGAGGAATTTTTCATGAAGGAGGTTGAGTTTATAATTTCAGTTGAGAGGTAAAAAAAAAACCCATGTTGGAGAAAATAAGGATTCAGTTGAACCTCATCTTCATTAAACTAATTAAAGAAAATTACACAGAGATATAGGATTTTATGTGGGTTTTGATTTCAACCTAAGTGCAAACAATAAAAGCTGTTAAAATGATAATTGAATCAAGACTAAGCCAAGAGATTTTAGAAGCATTAAGTATGAGAAACGAAATCTAAAAATGCAAACCAAAAAAGCAAACAGTCCAGCCATAGACAAATAAAAAGAGAAACTTTTTTCTCGAACAAAGTTTACATTTTGGGAAAGAACACGACTTATGTGTTCAAAGCACATTTAAAACAAGTTTTTCCAATCAACTATTACTAGCTTAATGCTTGTAACTTCAGAGAGATATGGCATAGAAACTCTTGTTTGATTAGTAAAAGTTAAATGAAAAGAATTTCAGATTGTAAAACGAACATCATAGCTAAGAATAGGTAGCCTAACAAAACCCCAACTATTCACCTCAGTAACAAAGGATATTAGATAAAAGCAAAAAGAAAAGTAATGAAGGATTTGGCTTTGATTGGTAGCAAAATTAAAATAGCATTTCAATAATAAAGAATTGTCTCTAGCATAATTCTCCAAGAATTACGTTAGAGGCAATTACTGGAGAACTGTGTTAGAGACAATTCTTGGAGAATTATGTAAGAGACAATTCTTGAAGAATTACATTAGTGGCAATCAAAATGACCCCTGAATAGTGAAAATCAAATGAAAATGCAAGATTTTATTCTGGGAGCATGATTTAGCTCAAATAGAATCGTTATTTACACTCTTTATATTTAGACTATTGTCCTCATCTTTAAGGTTGTTATCACATGTTTTTGTTCCACTAGTCATGTCTACGGATATTGTTTAGTTCTTATTATTGCTCAGTTATAGGTTGGCCATTTTCACTGATTCTAAGTACACACTGCCTAGCCCAGGGATTGAACTCACAATTACTAATGCCACTAAACTCACAAACCCAAGCTTTAATCCACTAGGCTATTGTTCACAAAATTTTGTAATAACAACAACAAAGATAAGGACAATATAACTAGAAATATAACTTTTTCTGGTTTACAAAAGCAGGAAACAAGAAGAAAACTTCAAAGTACAGCACTTTGTACAAGTAAAAAAGAAGAAAACTTCAAAGTACAACACTTTATACAAATAAATAAGAAGAAAACTACAAAGTACAACACTCACTTTGTACAAATAACCAAGATGAAAACTTGTTGGTAAATATACCATATATTCTGATAATCTTCCAAATAGAACTTTTTCGCCAATTAATTTACCGAGAGAATGTAAGAATGAGAAAGTTTCACTTCTGAATCAAAGAAATCTTGTCATGGAAGGAATTTAAGTATATTTTCAAATCATAGTCTTTGAAAATGAGATCAAAATACAGTTACTGCTTTCACAATATCTAATTCTTATTGAATAGTCTACCAACAAGCTAGATTTATTACAATCTTCTCTATAAACCTTGATATTTCATTGGCCTACTAAAGAATTTCTATATTTAATTCTTCTACTGATATTCGTATTGAAGCAGAAAAGTTAGCATTGTTTTATAAGTTAAAAAATATCAACAAAAATCCTGATAGTACACCAAGCAACAGCAAAAGATATTTTCTTTGTTAATAATTTAAAGTTTGCAGGTTGGCTTTGGTTAGACAGAAATCTCAGATGAAATCATGGAGTTGCTGGATTTGGAAAGATATGGATTACAGGTGTAATCACAAAGGCTGAGCAGAGTTGCTGTCTGAGACAAAGTTGAGCTACACTTGTCGAGTGGGTTTGCTGCTTCTTGGATACTTAACATGTGACTCTGGCGATTGAGTCTTAAGCTACTCAAAGATTTGCTTCCAGCATAATCTACATATGTGCCCATGTGTGTGTGTGTGTGTGTGTGTGTACACACAGTCTATAGAAATACTGATATAGTTCTGCAGGTCATGATAATTTTCAAGATCATCATTTGAACTGATTTCTTTTTCTTTTTTTTTGTGTGTGGTGAAAATATTTTTTATGTATTTTTTTATTTAAAGAGAGAAATGAAGAAAAAGATAGAATGGCTCCTGACACTTACCTAGAAGTTCTTGATTTGAAGCTTTTTCTTTGTTTATTACCAAAATTATAATATTTGCAAAAAGGGATCATATATATCAAGTAAATAAGGATGCAGAGTTGGATTGAGTGATTTGTTTTGTAGGAATAATTGTGTTATAATCCATGCTAAGTGAATAAATACATAACACCAGGTGGATACTAGAAGAAAGGTTTATTGTACACAACCAGTACAATATGAAATATGGTACAGCTATACACACAGGTCAATCTAGTAGTGAGTGCCACTAATTGAAAGGTCGGACGTGCTTGCGTCGTCTCACTCTTCACTCCTCTCTGAGTCTCTCGTAGTTGGTTGACTTTATAGGTACTTACTACCTATAGTGTAATCCTTCATGGGGATAACTGGTTATTCCATTACATCAAATTATAATTGTGAAAAGAGTTGGATTTGAATGCAAATTACTGTATATACTTGAGTGTAGTTCAAGTTTTTGTGATCATTTTTTTACGCAAAAATAGTGAGTTGAATTATACACAGGTAAATTTTTTTGAATAGGCTAAAAATCGTTTTTCCATAAGCAGTTTAACTATACACAGATAAATTACTTCTGGAAGGATTAAAATTCATGCAAAAATTTCAGGGGCTGCACTATACATAAAATTGGCTTATTTATGAAATTGAAACAAACATTACTCTTTGTAATCAAATATTTTGTTAATAAAAACAAAATTCATATTTTTCTTTATTATAAAGTAACCTAATTTAACTGATGTTCACAAGTTGTTTGTTCAGTAGCCTTCAAACAAATTTGATTGTTTGCATTTCATTGACTATGTAGAAGAAAGACTTTGAAAGTATCATAAAAATAAAATAATCTTTTCTAGAAGAAAATTAAAAGATGCTCGCCTTTCAAAATGCAAACATCAAACACTAAATGTAGAATTTCTTGTCATCAAATATTTCAATAATTCTCTAATTGTAGCATTTCAATGATTTGATAAAAAGATTCCAAGGCTTTCAATGTGACAAAGAAAATAAATAATATGTTTTCAGTTTTTCACTTCAGAGCAAAATGCACACTGCTTGACTAATTCTGTAAATGTTTTAAATTATTTGAGGTTGATAAAATCAGCATTTAAGCAAAGATATCTCTTTCTCTCTCTCTCTATACATATATATATATATATATATATATATATATATATATATAAGCTTCTTTTTTAAATTTATATTATTTACATTATTTACATTATTCGGACTATTGTCCTCATCATTTTCGCTATATTTATTACAACATTTCGGCTGTTGGACGCTCCGGCCTTCTTCAGGTGGTTGGAATGTCGAACTGAACCCTTTATTTCACTCTCTGGGGTAGACTGTTCTAGTTCCACGTGTCATGTTATCTCCTGTTAATTTCCCTCTGAAAGTTCTCCACTGTCTAACCAGGTACTAAACTCACACTCTTTGGGTCCTGTCTCTGATTTCAAAATTAAAAAAAAAAAAAATCCCCAGATTAACATTTTCATGCTTAGGTAGGACAATGTTGATCTGAGGAATTAGAATCAATTTTGATTCTAAGGAAATAAATTATAATCACCATGAACCCTTAAAGTTGTCTGTTTCTTTAATTATAGTTAATATATATATATATATATATATATATATATATATATATATTATATATATATTGTGAAAATATATAGAAAATAGGAAGGAACTGGTTAGGTAAATAATCCAAAGTCCCTTAGTATTTTAGTTATTATTTTTAAAAATATTTTTGGCACCTGAAGGAAACAAATAAGACACCAAAAGTTAAATGGAAAATCATTGACAAGGCCAGAATATGTAAAGCTTGGGATGACCCATGCCCTTTGTGCCTCCATGAAAAATTGCACATCATTAAACTTCTAAATAATAATAATCTATTAAATGATAGACACGAGTTAACGGTTTTTTGTAGGCATCATCAGATTTTTGGTTTGAATTATTAGAAAAAAAAAAAAAAAAAAATTTATATAACTTGTTTAACAAATAGCCCAATCATCAGATTCATAGTAGGAATAATTAACTACAAACATGCATACTACATAACACACTTCATAATCCATAGCCTAAATTAGTAGTTTAAATACCTTATATATAAGATAACCCTTTATGAAGTCGTCAAAAACTAAACGTTACGAAAGTTTTCCTTTTTTTTTTTTTTTTTTTTTTATATGCACAATTCCCTTTCATAATAAAATAAAATAAAATAAAATAAATAAATCTCCATAGACAATCAAACTAGACGATGGCCAATAAATCTTCCGTTTCATTTTTGACACCCCACCTTTCCCCGACTTGACACCTTGAAAGTATCTCTATACCGCTACTCAGTATAAACACCCTACACTCGCCTACCCAATTTAGAAAATTCACCATAGCTGTTACCATGGGGATTTTGATTTCAATTTTAAAACAAGTAAATTTCAGATATACGTTATTCCAACAAAAATTTAATCTTGAGGATGGAACGGAGCCCATTTTACTTTCAACTCAATTTAATTTAAAGGATTATATTGAAGTTTTTCGGCTCTAGTTTTGAAACATGAGACCTCTTATGTAGCGATTTGGAATCATATTTTTAAATAAATAATTATATATATATATATATATATATATATATATATATATATATATATATATATATATGCCAAAAAATGTATAGACACTTCAGGAATGGAAAAACTTGTATAGATATTATAATATTAAACTTATTCAGATATCAAATCCTTTTCCATGAGGTTAGTATCAGTCATGCTGACAGGGAGCAGAAAAGGGTTTTTCATATGATTAATAGAGAGAAGTTTCATTTTAGAGACATAAAAATTAACATGCCATTCTTTGCCCCAGTTAACAACCATAACAATTATATTAATACTAGATTCTCATATATATTCATATATAATATGTTAGAATTTCACTTTCTCTGCTGTGCACTGATAGCTTAGAGATAGGATCTACAACTGATGCCAAATTGGTCGGGTTTCAATCCCAGCTTGTAGCAATTGGATGTCTAGCCACACTGATGAGCTGTGATACAGCAAAACTCGCTTCTATGTGGATGATTATATATATATATATATATATATATATATATATATATATGCACACACAGTCAACCAAAATAATGTATACACAATTCAGGAAAGGAAAAAAATTTGTATAGATATTGTAATACTAAATTTATTCAGATATCACAAGATTAATACAAGTTACTTTTAGACTCTTCAATCACAAGAGATGCTAAGCTGGTGGCCTTTAGCTTCCTGACTTTGATTAATATGGCAATCTATGGCTTGGGCAACATTAGCCAAAGTGTCCAGTGGGATTGCTGCACATGTATTTTCAGTTTCTTGTCTAAGGGCTGCCAATGTAGATGGTTTTCTGTGATACACAACATCCTTTAGTTTTTTCTTTCCTGGTGTTCAACAAGCAAGAAGCACGAGAAAAGAAACTGTTAGCATAGAACTTACAGTTACACCTTAGCCAACTCAACTGTAAATTGATGAAACCTTATAACCAATCTAGTACTGATTTAACTTCATACAGTCTAGATACCATAGTGAAGAGTTGACTTGAACAAATAACATGAAAGTATTTATAACATGAAAGTATTTATAGAAAAAGCAGAAGCTACATTATGGCAATGGGATAGTGACTGAAGCTAGATGCCAGGTCAGGACTAATAATATTGTTGTTTTTTCTTTGCATTTTATCAATAATCTGTATAGCTGTATGTGGCAGCAATATTCAAAGCATGAACAAATGGTAGACTTATAAATATGTAAGATAGATTCTGGAGAAAAAAATTGTCTTGCACAACAGAGTGGGCCAACTTTCTTAGCAGCAAACCTAGCAATAAATTCAGTATAGTCTTTCTACTTCATGTCAGCTAAAAATGTTACCCCAAGAAGCTGCAACAAATCACTCTCCTGGAGGTTTGCATCAGCCATATTGATAGGGAGCAGAAAGTGGTCTCTCAGATGGTTAATAGAGTTTCATTTTAGAGGTGCTAAAATTAATATGCTACATTTTGCTCCAGTTAACTGTTAGTCATTTTGAGATCAGCTGCCAACTGGACCTTATCGGACTGATCAGACTTACTATCAAGTCAGGAGTACATGGTTCGGTCATCAGCATAGATACCAAGTTGAGAGATGAAGCCATCCGAAAAGTCATTGATGAAAATTAAGAACAAAGTAGGTCTAAGGATGTCTAAGTTCTGGTGGGTGGGCACCTGCATTACTACAAAAAGATCTAGAAGAGTGGCCATTTAGATCAAGTCTCATTTTGTGATTTAATAAGAAAGATGGAATCAGTTAAACATTTCTTCAAAAATACGATAACCTTTCAACTTGTGAAGAAGGCTGGTATGCCAAACCCCACTGAATGCAGAAGTTAAAAGAAACAGCCTGAGTTTCACCATTCTTATCTAAAGCTTGATAGATTCTTTCAGTAATAATCATTAATACATCAGCAGTTGACCTAGAGAAGTGGAAAACCATATTGCTTGCTTGAAAGAAGACCTTGCAATGTGAGATGCTTAACCAATTCAGAGTTTATTAGAGCTTCTATTAATTTGCCAAAAAGCGGTAGATATATTTTTTTATCATTTCACTCCTAAGCAAGGTGATAATGCCACTAGGTTGAAAGTGGTTACAGGTGAGGAGAAGTGAGGAAAAGGACACTAAAAGAACAGGATTCAAGCAGACAGAAGATGGCAGTTGACATAGTATTTAAATTTGTGAATATTGTAGGAGGTAGGGAAGCAAGAAATCAGAAGGGAGTTCCACAGGTGAGAAGTGCAAGAAAATAACTATTAGAATAAAACTGATGGTTTCATTTAGCATCGTTATCAATCTAGTAGCATGACTAAATTCATGAAGTCAAAGCACCAAGGAGGAAAATTTTATCAGAACAGTTGCAATGAAGATATTTGTAAAAAGGATAGGGGGAAGCCATGCCATGTCAGTGAGAAATTGACTGCAATCGAGATGCTAAGTTTGGATCAAAACATTACAGACCCTTCTTTGAATTCTGACAAGGACCTTGAGATATATAGTAGGAGCACCAGATCAAATATGGCAGCAATATTCAATGCATGTGCATGATGGATTCTGACAAGAAAAATTGTCTGGCATGACACAGTGAACCAACTTTCCTAGCAGCGGACCTAGCAATTGATTCAATATAATCTTTCCATTTTATGTCTGGAAAATGGGAGCTGAAGAAGCTACTCTCCTGAAGTTTAACATGGCATGCAGAAAAGTTTCTCTGTGGTGATTAAATGAAAGCAGTTTTTGAAGGTATTAAAATGTACAAGCCATTCCTTGCCCCAGTTAACCATTTATTGGAGGTCCTTTTCAAGTATATTAATAATATATTATCACATTTTATTAATGTAATATTATCACATTGTATAATTACTAAATTAATACTAGATTATCACATTTTTATTAATACTACATTATTAGAGTTACATTAATACTAGTTTATATATTTATACTGTATTATTGCATTATATATCAATCCTATATTATCACATTATATTAGAGTGAGCATATCACATATTAGTAGATTAAAATGTCATATTAATACTAGATTATCATATTTATATTAATACTAGATTATCTCATATATTGCAGAAATAACAAATTATAATAGATCTTAAAAGAGTTTTATCAGTTAAATCAGTTGTTCATAAAATATTAATAGCTTTTTGTTTTAAAAATTCTTGTTTATGGTTATAAAGGATTTGATGACCTGAATTGTTTCATATATATATATATATATATATATATATATTTATATATATATATGTACAGAGAGAGGTCGAGGAAGAGAGAGCTAATTTATGTTGAGCTTAAGATCAATTAGAATCTAAAATATCCTACAAAGTTTAAGGCAATATAACTCATCAAAAGATATCTATTACACAAAACATTAATTATCACCAAATAAATTCTCCTACGAGAAAGAAAATATGGTGGCTATTTTTACACAAAAATTGAAATGATGGACAGAAAAAAAAATGGCCGAGGCACAAGAGAAGGTGCATTGCTATGGTTACCAGAATTACTGGTGTCTTGTCTCAGACTTATTCTTGTTACTCTGATCTTTATAATGATCAATCCACTTATAATGTGATTGGCAAAGCAAGAAGTGCATTGGGAGAAAATCCCTTGGAAGGTCATCAGTTGGATTTCAACTTTTATAGGTGGAAAAAGAAAGAAATGTTAGAAAAGAAATTGATAAAGAAAGAAACAGCTAACAATTTTGTGCTAGTGTCAGTGTGGTTAGCATGGCATCATCTGGATTTGGCCTTCTCAGCATGAATCCGTCTCTTCCTTCTGATGTGTGATAGTTGTCATGGAGATGCAAAAGCAAAAGACCTGGTAGTGGAATACAGTGCTTGCAGAAAAAGATGATTAAATATAAAAACTAGAACAAGCTTGAATATTTTTAGAATTTCTAATATTACTTTTCAAATGAAAAAAAAAACATCAGTTGGTAGATTCTTTGCAATCTGTACACTAGTTGTACACTAGTTCTGACCATAAGAAAACCTTTACATCTAATGCTTTCTTCATTACTGAATATCTTTTTTTTTCACACTGTTAGTCAACTTGGTTTTCTCCTGTCAGACGCTTTTTTTCTACTTTACCTTTTCCTGTCAAACACTCTTATTCTTTATTTACATTATTCAGACTATTGTCCTCATCTTTGTCACTATATTTATTGCAATGTTTCAGCTGTTGTGCGCTCCGGCCTTCTTCAGGTGGTTGGAATGTCGAACTGAACCCTTTATTTCACTCACTGAGGTAGACTGTTCTAGTTCCACATGCTATGTTTAATGGATGACAGTTATCAGTTATCTCCTATTAATTTCCCTCTGAAAGTTCTCCACTGCCTTAACTGGGTATTGAACTCACACTCTTTGGGTCCTGTCACAGGATCTAACTAATGCCTTTATCCACTGTGCCATGTGTCCTTGAGAATAAATATGGCGACAAACATGAGAACAATAGTCCGAATAATGTAAATAATGTACATAATACCTCATCTCAGAAATATACACAGATACTGAAGGGCCAAAATGTTGTAATAAATATGGCAACAAAGATGAGGACAATAGTCCGAATAATGAAAATAATATACATAATATCTCATCTCAGAAATATAGACAGATACTGAAAGGCCAAAAATTTGTAATAAATATGGCGACAAAGATGAGGACAATAGTCCGAATAATGTAAATAATGTACATAATACCTCATCTCAGAAATATAGACAGATACTGAAAGGCAAAACGTTGTAATAAATATGGCAACAAAGATGAGGACAATAGTCCGAATAATGTAAATAATGTACATAATACCTCATGTCAGAAATATAGATAGATACTAAAGGGCCGAAACGTTGTAATAAATATGGCAACAAAGATGAGGACAATAGTCCAAATAATTTAAATAATGTACATAATACCTCATGTCAGAAATATAGACAGATACACTCTTGTTCTGTTGTAATTTCGTCTATCTGATGTTCTAATTTACTTTTTCCTGACGAACACTCTTTTTCCATTTTACTTTCTCCTGTTAGACTCTCCTTTCTTTTATTTACTTTCTTTTATTCAACACCATTTTGTCCTGTCTCGCACTAAATTTGCAATCTTTTTCTTGATAAAACACTTTTTCTACCTTGCAAATCTGATTTTTCTCTCTTCATTTTTTTAGTTGCTTTTAGTCACAATTTTACTTGAGCCATCAATTCAACAGCAGTGAGCTGACATCACATATTGGGAATAAAGGAATATCTCTTGGAGAGGCTCAAACTGATAAAAGACGCCAATAGTTGTTCTAACTAAACTGCAAATACCTTATGGCATGCAGATGATCAAATCTAACTTATAACTCATCACTCCATTCCACAACTGCTCTCAGTGTTGCAGGTTTTATGATTTTACTCAAGTATTATTAGTAGTAAAAGTATTAACTTTATTGTTATTTTTGGTTAGATGAAGCATTATCAATCCTTAGTTTTGTTAATATTGTCTCATATTTACTTTTACCATAATTATTAGTTGCTTTTTATTATAAAAGGAAGATGAATTTGAGATTTGCCAAGGGACTTTTTGAATGCAGATGAAAGTAAAAATGAGGTAAACATGTTATATTTCGTGCTAATTGGAATATATACTTGAAAAACTTGGTGGAAAAAATATGTAAAGGTTTATTATAAAAAACCAGTACAATAAGAATAAAAGTATCAGTTGTGCACAAGGCCATCGCAAGTCAATCCAATGGTGAGGTTGGTAGTTCTTGCGTAAGTCTGAGTCATACTCAACAGATCTCAGCTAGCCTCTGTAGTCCGTTGACTTCGAGATACTTTATAGGTAGTTACTACCTGTAATGTAGTCACTCATGGGGATGACAGGTTATTCCATTATATCAAATTATAAATCACATTAGGCTGAAATTTGTGCTGCTGTGTTATGAAATGGATCAAACAAAGAATTAGATAATTAATAAAAATGTGGTGATTTGAAGATTACCTTTAATTAGAGGATGATTATTATTGTTAATTATTAGTTTCTAGAAAGCATTAAAACATGTACTATTGCAAACAATATTAACTGAATGAAAGGTACATAATTGTGCTACTAGATTGATAAGTAAGTTTCACCATTTTACTACTGAACTAGCTAAATGCTACCATCTCTTCTATTCTAAAAAGTTAATTTTCTCAAACTTTTCACCTGTCTCTGGCTATATCTCTGAGATAAGCTATTATGATTACTTGCAATATTTACATTACTTTTAAGTTACAATGATCACACATGGCCCAGTGGATAAAGACGTTGGTTAGATCCAGTGACTAGACACAAAGAGTTGTGAGTTCAATACCAGGCTGCAGCAGTGGTGAACCAAAACTTGGAGAGTTGAGTTAAAGGGAAATAACTGAGACATCTGGAAGAGGCATGGCACGTGGAACTAGAACAGTCTACCCCCGGAGGCTAAAATAAAGGGTTTGGCTTGAAATTCCAATCACCTCAAGAAGGCCGGAGCTTATAAAGGCCCAAACATTGTGAATATGGTGATGAAGAGGATAACCATCCGAGTAATGTAGATAATAAGTTCTCACTTGTGGAACTCACTTCTGAGATCTTGCTTCCTTGCCACCTAAAATCTTCAAAAATTTAAATGCAGCATCACTCGCCATCTTTTGTCTTCCTGAATCCTGTTTCTTTATTATCCTTTTGTCCTTACTAAATTCTTCTCATTCTCTTTCACTCACTGTAACCCCTTTGTATCTTAGTGGCATTATTCCCTTGCTTGGGGTGAAATGATTAAAAAATACAAATCATTATCCACTTGTAATTAACAAAATAATAGCAAAATAATTCCTTAACCAATATTCTTTAAAATAATTTACTAAGTTTACTAAGAATTGTTTAACAGTTGGGCTCATCTGTCTTAAGAGATAGTTCTGCATCTATTTCTTTTGACACAGAAATAGTTTCATTTTCTTTTTATTTATTTACAAAACAATAATTATTTGGGCTTTTTAAAATATTTTTAATAAGAGGAAAAATAATTTTTTAAAAATAAAATGAGTAATATTATATATTTATAAGTCTACCATTTGTCCATGCTTTGAATATTGCTGCTATATTTGGTCTGGTGCTCCTGTTATATATTTAGAGATTTTTGATAAAATACAAAGAAAAATCTGCAATGTTATTGATCTTGACATGGCATCTCAGTTTCAGTCATTTTCCCACTGCTGTGATGTAGGTCCATTTGCCTTTTTCACAAATACTTTCATGATAATTGTTTTGATGAACTTTCTGCTATGGTAGCTGCATCTTATGAATTTAAGTGCAGTACTAGATTGGCTGCTAGGTCTCATCACTTTAAATTTGAAAGTGTTAGACGTAATCATAAGTTATATGCTAACAGTTTCTTCTATTGCAGAAGTTCTCTCTTCCAAATTCTTGTTTCCAGTAAACTTTGAACTTCAAAAATTTAAATGCAATGTCAATAGTTATCTTCTGTTTTCTTAATTCATGTTTTTTATTGTTCTCTCTACTTAATGGTATTTTTCTCATATTATATAACACTCAGTAACCCTTTGTGTCCTAATGGATTTATTACCTTGCCTGAGGTGAAATTTAAGAAAAAAATATATTCATAAAATTTTTAAGAAATTATTTCTATCTTAAACATTCTTAGGACATTGATTAAAGATTATATTTTTTAAAAACACTCTTAATGCCAAAGGGAAGTTTGTCACTCAGTATTTGGCAAATAGATACAAAAGGCCAGTGTTTGTTTGTCTGGACCTTATCATAGCAATAAATAGGGCAACCAACAGAGATCATTAGACATACTACAGCATGTTGTCAGAACAAATATAGAGAAGCTTTTATAAGTTTTTGTGTGGATATAATAGATTTTAAATGCATATATGATCCAGTCTTGCAAAAAAGAAACCATATTTGAAAATGTATATACAGACATCGGAAATATTTATATCAATAAACTCAGCAAAAGAGGCAAAGCAAGATGTGAGCAACATATTGGGGACGTTAAAAATCAAGCAGGTACAAAATTAAATTATCTTGGTAGTAAAGTAATAGATGATGAATAATGTATCATAAATCGAAAGTCACATAGGAATATCAAATGATGTTTTACTAAGCAAAGTATTAAGACATAGGAAACGATTAGAAAAGAGTTCTGAACTGCTATGTAATATCTAATCAACCAGTGACCACTGAACAATTTCCTAAAAGAGATATAGTTCAAGAGAAGGCTACTGAGAAAACCATAGACAGAACATGGGAACACAAAAGAAATCTTAAAGGAACACAAAGGAAACTCATACTTAGTATTGAAGAAACAGCTGGAATTTCTGGAACACATGGTGAGAATAAGACTCTCAGAGTACATACTGATGTCATTGGCAGAAACAATAAAATAGGAAGCATTACTTTCAGAGCAACCCCCATGTGACACATCATTCATTCATATTAAAAAAACAAAAACTAATGACCTCTCCACATGTTGTCTTTTTTTTTTTCATCGTTTTCACTCTTCAAAGTAACTTCTCTGATCATCTTCAGCTGGTATGCAAGTGGCAAGACTTGTTTTTTTAAGCTGCAACATATCAAACCACACCAGATGAGAGAAGATTTTGATAATACTAACAACTACAAGAAAATGCAAAGAAAAGTTTGTTAATAGAAAAGAAAAGAAAACACTATTGCAAATGGAATGTTTCATCTCTTTCCCCTTTCACTTTTCTTCTATGTGCCATGTCCCTTCAGAACGTTGACGACCATGGCTCTCCACAATTTCCTATCCTTTGTAGATCTTAATAAATGCTGACTTTTTACCATCTCTCCCAAACTCTGCTCTGCCATCCATTCAATCAAACTTGCCAGTTACGTTGTGCATTACTTTCCTCTGGCTCTCTTACTTTAAATCTGTCTTGTGAGTATGAAATTTTCCAAGTCTTCTTTCCTCATTATTGTCCCCAAAATTTCAACTTTCTCTTCCTGATGTTAAGTATAAGTGTCCTTTTTGTTGCCATTGTCTCTAGAACTTCATAGTTGCTCACATGTTCGGCCCATGGTATTTTCAAGAATCCTTCTGTAGAACCAGATGTCTGTTGCTTCAAGTCTCTTCTTCATGTGTGAGGAGACTGTCCTGTATTTACTGCCTGAGAGGAGGACTGATACTATGTAACAGTTCAATAATTTTTAAAGAAAATATGTTAATAATGATAACAGCAACAGTTTCTGAGAGCAGCACAATTTTAGAATGATAAAATAATACAATATAGGAGCAGTTGAATATAAAAAAAGAATAGATGCTTACAGTAAAACGTGTTTTTTAAACTGATTTTTAGTTCATGAAGGTCTTTGCAAAGTCCAAATTAAGATAGTAAACTGAAGGGAAAATGCTTATATGTACCAACTAATATATAATATATTATTTATGGTGACCTTGAGTTAGTCTAGATTATATGTAATAACTAATAATAATATTTATTTTCATCAATTGCACAAAAACAAAATCAGTCTACGTGATAGATAAACATGAGAAGCAAAACAGTCAACATAGTAGTTTACCAAAATGTAAGTACAAAGACTGAACTTTAAATTGCAGACTAAAGAACAAAGACAATACTTAACAGCTTAGATATGCGAGAGAGGCAGATTTTCAAGGAATCATTTAGAATTTATATAAAAAAAGAAAGTCAGATATGTGCCATGCATCATACACGCTTAGGCGATCATGTATCTTTCGATACATGACTGACGAGGCAGATTTTTTTCCCGTAGTAGGTTGTCATTTCTTTCTGCGGTAGACTAGTTCCCATCCAAGGCTATAGAATCTGGTCTGTCCTGCTACTGACCCATAGCTTGGGGTGGGGAGCGGTAGAAGAAGTTTCATAACTTTCCCAAGAGTATTAGCACGTAAGTGAATATAATGGATTCGAGTGGAATTCGAACTCAGCTCTCCGATTCCTCTATCCACCATCCATCCTCCTTACGTATGCGATTATATATGGACGATTGTACTGAACTGAATTGGCAATTTTGTCACCGAATTCGATTGTCTTTTCCCCATCTAGTAATAATAATTATGTCCCCAGCTACTGTAGCCAAAACAGTAACCATGAAGTGACTGTCATGACCACCATTTTGAACAATGAACCCTCATAAGAGGAGTCAGGTACTTACTAAAGCGATACAGTGAGCCGACCATTTTACCTGCATCTTTAGCGATGGATTCTATGTACGAGTTCGACTTGAATTCAGGTGTGAGCTTGAGGCCCATTAATATCTCAAGGCACAGAGCCTTACCGAAGGGACATCCCTTCATCGAGACCCTGCGGTAGTTTTGGGTCCGATCGGCGGTGATGGAGTGTAACTAGTTTGGTCTTTGAGGCACTAAATGTAAGCCAGTTTTTTCCCCATAGGTAAGTTAGGGCTAGACAGGAAGAGGGATCAGCTGCCAATTCCTGATCGTCAAGTGTTTTACAAATGTGCTTGTATTATCGTCTTATCATTGGTAGAGATGTTTACAATGGTCTAGGTATATTCTTAGACAGATCTTTTATGTAAACCAAAAAGAGGGTTGGTCCGAGAAGTGACCCTTAGGGGACTCCTGCGCTGACAGCCAGGGCCTCGGAGGCCTGGCTGTTAATAACTACCTTCAGGGATCTACCCGTTAGAAAGGATTTTAGAATTGAGAATACCTTTCCATTGATTCCATGGCTGGAGAGATTGTGTAGCAAACATTTATTCCACACCTCAAAAGCTTTGAAATATCTAATGCTATGGTCCTCGAGATGTGTTCGTCGTTAAGAGCCTTGCTATAATTCTGAGTGTAATAGTAGTTAGGACGTCAGCAGTGGTTCGTGTCGATTGAAAACCGTACTGCCCGTCGCACAAGAGGTTGTACCTATCTAGGTGTTCGACGACCTGCTTGTTGATTATAGTCTCAAAAAGCTTACTAATGATACTGAGGAGACTGATGGGTCTATACTGGAAGGGTGAAGATCGCTCGCCGCGTTCTTGAAGACGGGACATACGCTTGACTCCTTCCTCAGGCTTGGAAAGGATTTCGCCTTTAAGCAGCGGTTGATAACTTTGCTAGGATTGGGGATAATTCCGGTTAATATTCTTAAGGACAGCCACTGGAATTTTGTCTGGGCCAGTGGCTTTCTTAGGGTGAAGGCTTTTGATAAGTCTAGAGATTTCTCGTGCTGAAACGAATATGTTTATGATATTGTGATTAGTAAGACGTGAGAAGTTGGGGAGGAAATGACTTTTGTCAGCTAACGTTGAATTTCAGACTAAAATCGGGGCGAAGTGTTTCGCTTTGTCTGTCGAGGAAGATATGACCTCGGGCCATTTATAATTGTGGGCACAGCCGCTTTTCCTCTGTTCGTGAATTGGTTGGCGATATTCCAGAATTCGTGAAATTCAGTTTGTTTCTTTTCAACCTTGGCCTGGACAACTTGTGCGTAGGCTGCACTTAGCGTTTTCCAGAACTTTCTTGCTGCGATTGCGTGTGGTTTTGAAAGCAGTAAGGGCCAGACTATACTACTCCTTGCGATAGATTTTCAAGTAGTGGTACCGGTGAGCTATGGCTGCAGCGCATTCAGGGGTGAACAAGAATTGACTGTTTAGCTTTTGCTTAAATTTTTGTGAGGTATAAAACATTCTATTCCAGTAATTATCCATTCCGAGACGATGGCAGCAGTTTTGGAGGCAGTGTGCTTGAAGAAGTTTGAGAGAGGAGCTTCCGTTATATAGGACTGAAAACTGTCTCAGTCCACCTTCACGTAGCGGAAAAAATCTTTCTATTGAACGGAAAATGAGGGATATCTTTGGTTTGGCATCAATCTGGACACTGACTAAGGAATAGTTTGACATGCCTAGTGACGTAAAACTTTTGTTAAGCATCTATCATGGCAGGATGTTACAAAAAGATCGATAAAATTCACCAGCTGTCCCATCGCATCCGATGGGTTCTTCGATGATCTGGGCTAATTCATAGGCAATGGAGAAATCTCTGCAATATCCGCCTTCTTCATTGGTTTTGTTCGAGTGGATTAAGCAATGTATGTAGTGAATAGTGAAGTCACCGAAGATATCAACTGGGCCATGTGTCCCCAAGGAGACATGGCCCAGTGGATCAAAGCGGAGATGAACAAAAACTTGGAGAGTTGAGTTACTAAAAGGGAAAATACTGAAACTAAGATATCCGGAAGAGGCATGGCATGTAGAACTAGAACAATTTTCCCCGATGGACGAAGTAAAGGGTTCGTTTCAAAATTCCAATCACCTGAAGAAGGCTGTAGTGTAGTACGGACGAAACGTCGTGAATATGACAACAAAGACGAGGACAACAGCCCGAACAATGTAAATAGTTTAAATTGATTCGGTCTATTTGCAAAAAACTAGTTCTAGCATTTGACTTCCGGTATTCAAAGAATAAAACTGGTTGTTGAAAATATCTATTACAAATATTGACCAATTTCAATTAATAGAAGAAAAAATATTTAAAGCACAGAATTTAGCGTTTTTGCTTTTGAATAATGGGATTATTACTTATAAGGCTGAAAGGAATAAATGTCTACATATCTGTACTGGTATATCGTATAAATTAACATTTTAAAGTAATAGTTCGTGAACTATTCTCACAGTTACTTATCAGTTTATCTCCCATTAGTTAATTGATGACTCTAGAAAAGTTTATTCCGTACAATAAACATTTATAATGTACGTATTTGCTAAGCTCACTTTAGTCTGGCATAAGGGCTAAAGTGTGGAGCATTCATTGAGGATATAAACTTACTACGGTAGCAATTACTAATAAGCACTCGAGAGCGGGTACTCTCAAGTATCGTGTAATTCACAAAGTTCTCGACAATGCACACCCAGGGGTAGATACTCACTTCGGTATATCGGCCGACAATCGACGACAGTAATCAATATGGTTGTTAATGGCAGGTCAAAATCGATCAACGATGGTTGGTTACAGATATCTAGACAGATATCTTCAGCAGTTGGAAGATTTCTTTCTTATTCTCCGTTTCTGTCTGCATCAGTTTTGATCGTCTACACACGTCAAACTCATGATGACGGGATGGGTCTTAATGAAAAGAAAGGCTTATTTAATAAACTACCAGGACGTTCAACTTTAATCCAACAAAGTGGTCAGAATAAGCGTTACATAATAAAGAAATTGGCACAGGTCTTATCTCATCAGATGTTCATATTTTATTTTTCTTTCATATTTGTTACTCTCCTTGGAAACAGGGATTTATGAAGTTTAATGATATTTCTTGGCCACAGGTATAACCATTGAAAAACTTGTATTTTATTCCCGACGGGAAATATCTTCACACGAAAATGTAGCCTCTTTATAGAATGTTTATCCTTCTTTATAGAAAATAATTATCTTCTATATAGAAATAAAAACAAAACAAAAAAAAAACAACAACAAAAAGCTTGTGACTGAATATGTCAAGAGAATTTGCTACACATTGTGTTATGATGTGTGCTTTTTCTACTTATTTTATCAATCCACAGCCAGTTGTTTATCTCGCACACCGAGAGCTTGATTTCTTAGTGCACTCACGTTGCTGCCGAATGTGACACAAAGTTACTTTAAAATGGGTTTAACGGCAACACCACAGAAATTTCTCAAACCCCCTCGACACTTTGGGCACGCCTCAGGCGTCGGGCAATGAACCCAGCCCATTCCGAAGGAGAGGTACTTCAATCATGGTGTAATGGCCTCCTGAGACATGAGCGAATATTATCGGCAGAGGAGCAAATCACTCTGCTGGCCAGCACACGATATTGACATATCGAGAGCGACTCTACCCTTGCTGCTTGGGCATTTATATAACCTATGCCTTCGCTATGCTAATTAGGCATATCAGCAGATATTGCCAATTTAGGTGATCGAAAACTTTTAAAACTATAAATTGAATCATTTGAGATTAAATTTTGTTGTTATTATCAATTTTGCTGAATTTAACTTTTTAGCCGATTCAATCTTTGGCTTTCCTCAATAAGTCTTGACAAAAATGACTGGGTGACACTCAAGGATGGCCGGAGAACACATTGGCTGAAATGTTATGAAAAATCGGTATAGGTGAGAATATTTGTCCAAATTCACAGATTATGAGTTATACACGACTTGTGCGTGTGTATGCGCGCGTGTG
Source organism: Acanthosepion pharaonis (assembly GCA_903632075.3). Lineage (NCBI taxonomy): Eukaryota > Metazoa > Mollusca > Cephalopoda > Sepiida > Sepiidae > Acanthosepion > Acanthosepion pharaonis. Next base: position 755,857 of record CAHIKZ030005179.1, on the reverse strand, counting down.
TATGTGTGTGCGTGTGTATATGTGCGTGTATGGTCTTGACCCCTTATTAATATAACATTTGAACAATTAATTAATCTGATTTTCTTATTATTATATAGATATGCACTGTTGAAAAACTCAAAAGATGTGGATGGAAAATATCGCTTATCATCTCTTGTTATTCAAATATCAAATAAAAATGAACTTAAGTTTGTAAATATCAAATCAAACCAGTTGACTATTTTATGTGCTTAAAATCCAAGGATTTTCTCATCGAACTAGTGAAAAAAATAAATAAACCTTTTCGCACTTAAATTTTGAATTCATCTGATATTCTGAGATAGGATTTGGCTAGATTTTATGTATTGAAAATATTGCACAACGTGGGAAAGGAACACGTGATCATATTAATTAACCTTTATCACAACGTTTCGGCCGTTGTACGCTCCGGCCTTCTTCAAGTGGTTGGAATGTTGAACTGAACCCTTTATTTCGCCAGGGTAGACTGTTCTAGTTCCACGTGCCATGTCTAATGGATGTCAGTTATCAGTTATCTCCTGTTAATTCACCTCTCCAAATTCTCCACTGCTTTCCCATATTGGGAACCAGTAATAAGGAGTGCCAGAGAAAAGCGATAATAACAACAAAAATTGCAATATGAGCTCTGGTAAAAACATAAAATGATAACAGCAAAAATTGCAATATGAGCACTGGTAAAATGGCTGCTGAAGACATTAAGTTTATAAGTTCCAGAAATTCATACACAGATGTCCTTTAAGGGCACATGACACAGGCGTTGGTTAGATCCAGTGACAAGACCCAAAGGGTTGTGAGTTCAATACCTGGTTAAGGCAGTGGAGAACTAGGGGAAGGCCGGAGCGTAAAATGGCCGAATCGTTGTGATAAATATGGCAACAAAGATGTTAGTCCGAATAATGTAAATAGTGTACATAATACCACATCTCATAGACGGATACTTATTAACTTTGCTAATAATATTGAATATAAATAAACTAAGTTCAAAGAAAACCTCATGGTGACTTGGAATGTAATAAAAATGTCGACATTCAAAAAATAAATTCAAAGTTGATGGATATTTGTAAAGTAGAGAATCTATAAATGTATGAATTAAAACGAAACAATACTAAGAAAGTTTGTAAACGCCTAACAAAACACGTTGGCCAGTAAATTATTGGATTTTAAAGCGTTCAAGGGGAGTAGATATTTGCAACCAAAATGCTCAATATTAAAATGAGAATAGGGCAAGGGTTAATAGATGACTTGAAGTTTAACAGAAACACCGTCCCGCCCTCCAAGGTAAGATAAATTACAGTTTTAGATTGACTGTAGACACATTATAGCTTTTTTTAGTATAGAACAAATTTAATTAATTTGGCTGATGTTGACAATTAACGTATTTATGTAACATATTTTACATAAATAATTAAGGCGATATCTGACAAAGAATTCAATAGATTTATATTACTCTGACGAGTGAAGCAGTGTTTCTGCGAAACTTTAAGTTGGAAGATAAGTCATTCGAACGATTAAAAAGGTAATATAAAAACCATGTCATTTCTGTAATAAACAATAATTTTATATCAGAACAACTAGCAAGAAATGGATAAATATATAACAGTTGTTAGTGGCTTAATTCCATATCAATTTAACTGTAGTTTTAATTGTAGGTTGCTAACTTGGGAGATTGCGTTTTTATTCATTAACGGAGAATTTATTTTTGTGTGTTTAGTTAGACGATTGATTGATAGGTTTGTCTTTTTACGGCTTATCAACCATTTGTGGATTATTTAAAACCGAAACATATTTCTGGATTGTAAGAATGTTTACTTACTTTGAGAGTGACTATTGCATAAGCAATGTTTCGATAATAAACAATGATTTCCCCCAGATATGTCCTACTATTCAAGACAAGGGGTTGGAACTGAAATTCATACCTTTTCCGAGGGATATTGAAACGTCAATGAATGCAACAAACCTGACTTCGATTCCTCACACCGGGCCGCTACCCATTACACTACCCACACAAGGAAAGGACACAAGTGTTTGTTTTGTGGTGATAACAGTGGAGTCAGAAGCAAGTGTCACCCTGTCGACGTTGAAATGCTAATGGAGATGCCGTGGAAGAAAATCTACACCAGACTTGGTGTTTTTATTTATCTATATTTGATATTATTATTTGTGTGTGTGTGTGTGTGTGTTTTTTTGTTTTTTATTAAATTTTATCTATATATAGGCACGTTTGCTTTATGCGCACGAGACCCAGGTGACTTCCTGATGTGATCGGTTTGGAGGAGACTATCCCAGCTTTCGGCACCTTGTAAATGAACGTGGGTAGACGGAATCCTTGGTGAAGGCCGTCGATGGTTGTGTCACAAGTAATCGTGACCGAAGGTTTGAGTGTGCTGCCCTTGTTCAAATTGTTGATCACGCTAGATAACACGCTCGCTCCCAGAAACTGTAACTGCTCAGCATAATTGCAGTGTAAACCACAAGTGGGTGTTTAATAAAGACAAAATGCGCTTGAGCAAACGTCTGCAATAGGGATTAGCTATCCCTCCCCCTAGTAGACGGATATCCTCGAAGACGAGTAGCCAGCCATAATAAAAAAAATACTGTTTTTAAGGCAATGGAAATTGTAAATGTCCACTTGTCATAGGAGATTTGAAATAAAATTCGAAGGTGGTGAAATACACAGGGAGTGGGAGGAAAAAATGAGGAGAAGGGTAAAGCAAAATATAAAAGTAAAAAAAGGCTGAACGGAGATTGACAGTACACACACACACACACACACACACACACACACACACACACACACATATAAATATATATATATATATATATATATATATATATATATATATATATATATATATATATATATATATATATAGTAACAATCAAATAAAGAAAAGACTACTGGACTGTTATGTAATATCATTCCTCCTATATTGCAGAGGAAAGCGGAGCATAATCTATCCAACGAGTATGTGTATATGTTTGGTAGAACAGAGATTAGGAGAGACAGCGAAAAGCTAAACTTAATTAAGAGCTACAAAGGAAGAAATCGTGGAGAGCCATGATCGCCAACGCCCTGAATAGACACAGCACATAGAAGAAGAATATATCCCTACTCCGAGTTTCGCGGAAATTTCATCTACTCGTTAGGGAAATTGTTATTAAAGTGTTATTATGAAGATCACTACCAATGGATGTAATTTCAGTGAAACTTCATGTAGAAGGAGGCGAGGGAATATTTCATTTTATTTCTTACTATTGATATCACAAAAAATATTTACTTAAAACTGTTATCTTTGGTTGGTTGTCCTTTTGACAATGTTATTGTTATGATATATATATATATATATATATATATATATATATATATATATATATATATATATATATATATATATGTGTATTCAACGTATGAGGGTCAAGCTTCTCAGTTCCTAGGAACCGACAACTACACACCAACCAGCACATATGATTTGATTATAGTGGTGAAGGTTTTGTGCAGAATCAACCACACTTTTTGAAGGGACGAATACAGAAACCCGGTGCACCACGTACTACAGAGTCGTTCTTCTCCTAGACCAGTTGCCATCCAAGGCTATAGAACCCAGTCTGTCCTGCTATTTACCTATGGAGGGAGAAGAAGAGGATTAATACTTTTCTCAAGGGTATTAGCACGCAAGTGAATGTAAAGGGATTCAACTGGGTTTCGAACTCAGAGCCGTAATCCACTACTCCACCGTGCCTCTCTCTCTCTCTCTCTCTGTCTATATATATATATATATATATATATATATATATATATATATATATATATATATATATATATATATATATAAGGCTTGTTTTTTTAAATTTATATTATTTAGGACAGACTGGATTCTATAGCATTGAGTGGCAACCGGTCTAGGAGAAGGAAAACACTAAATTCAAAACTGTATGTAGTCCTGGCGAAGCACATACTATGCAGCTAAAGAAAGAGTCGTTCGCACTGAGTCTATGATCCTGACAACAAAATAAAATCCAGAACAGAATAAATGATGGATTCTAGCTAAGAGCACTCAGAAATTATAGGCTTCTATGGGAGAAATACATTGGAAATAATTTTAAGGTCCTTTCAAACCCTAATTATTTCATTTGTAGCATGAAACAGGAAGCTCATCAAATAAAAAAAAAAAAAAAAACTTAACGATACAAACAAACTTACGAGATACATTGCATTATTTACCAACTCTATCAGAGCTACAATTGAAATGAATTTATCTAAACTTAACAAAAAACGTGTTACAACTACATCTAAAAGAATAATAAAATTAATACAAAATAAAATAATTACAACCTAAAACTTTACTCTACAGCCTGTAATGACTGCCACAAGGAATACACGGAAGAGACATTGAGGAATTTAAATAAAAGACTATATGAACACAAAGTCGATCTTTTACGAAACAATATACTCACCGTAATTAGTCGGGCCATAATTTCGTTCTAAAATTGTTAGTTTAATTAAAATAGAAAGCAATTTTTTAAGATTAAAGTTTACTGAAAGTGCACTGATTGTTAAATCATCCACGTTAAATTTGTGTCTAGGTTCTTACAAAATTTCAACAGGTTCTTACAACATATTTTGTTGTTAAAATGTGGAATACTAAAAAAACAAAAAAAACAAAACAAAAAAACAAAACAAAACAAACAAAAACCAACAAACAAACAATAAAAACAGAAGCTTAGGGAAACTGAATGAGATCAGCTCGGCTGTCTACTCAGACCCGTCTGACGAAAAACAAAACCGAAACTTATAACTTAAAAGATTTTAAGACTAAAAATTCAAAAATTTAGCGTTCCCATATTTTCAGTTCATCACCTCGGTCCCTGATTATAACCGACACTGGACTTAATATATCTCCTCCCCACTTCACACGTATAATTTCATCAATAAAAGCCATTATAGTTCGTGGAAGTTCTTCTAAGAGGATGAAACAATAATTTTCTGCTTTGTCATTCAACTGCCTAACATTGCTGTACTATGCAAGAATTTATATATATATATATATATATATATATATATATATATATACCGATATATATATATAGATAGAGACAGAGAAAGAGATCGATAGATAGATCACTAAAATAACATTAGTAAAGAAAAGTTTTCTTCCTCAGTCTTTTCCCAGGTTTCTTCTTGGTTCGATCAAGTTGTGCAGTTTTCTCTTGGTTAGACCCGGCAGTTGGACAGTCATGACAAGACCTCCTCGGGGAGACGTCCTGAAATCCTTGGGAACAACGTTCGCTCCAATTATTGACAGGGTCTCCAGTTCGGCACTTGGCCTCCTGTTGGTGTCATTGCTACAGAACCGTGCACAAACCGACAGAAATGTTTTTATTTTCTGCCTTCGACAGGCGGAGAAAGTCGACAAGATTCAATGTTGGCACTTTCTCCTCTTCAAATGTCACCTTGATTTTTTTTCTTTTTACTTGATCTTAAATTTTTATCACACATATGTCTTGTGTATGTGTATTTGTTTGCCTCTTTGTATATGGATGTGCATGTCCATCGGGACATTCTTTTTCATATATATATATATATATATATATATATATTTCGATTTTTATCATTATAAGTTTTAATTAAAAAGATACCGAAAACATTTCAAAGAATTTAATGAACCTATGAACCTGTTTGGGAAATGTACGCGTATATATATATATATATGAATGAAGAAATATAATTTTAAGGAGTGCTATATTTATGGGATAGTGCTCAATATCAGAGATAGAGCGTGTGTAAATAAGAATGAACATTGATGTCAGCCCTCAGAGGCGATAGGCTGTTTCATGCGATTGCGTTTAGCATAAAACAGCCTGTCGCCTCTGATTGTTGACTTCAATGTTCACTTATATATATATATATATATATATATATATATATATATATATATATACACACACACACATATATATAAATATATATAAGAAATATATACATGAAATATATATGTATATGTTGGTTAGCTCCCCAAACTTTCCATATTGGTAATCAATAATAGAAGCATAACCTTTCTATATACAGAAGCTTTGTTAAGCAAAAGAACTACATTGTTTTGTTCATCAGCATATTTTTCTGTAGCAGATACTTTTTCATGTATAAATACTATATCTGGTCTGGTGCTTCTGCTATGTATTTAGAGATTCTTGATAAAATCCAATGAAGAATCTGCAATATCATTGGTCTTGACCTGGCATCATGTCTTCAGTCACTTTCCTACCGCCGTAGCGTAGCTTCCCTGTGCCGTTTCTATAAATACATTCATGGTAATGTTTCTGATGAACTTTCATCTATGGTACCTAGACTTGATGAATTTACGCGCAGTACTAGATTGGCGGCAAGGTCTCATCATTTTACAGTTGAAATGCTTAAATGCAACCCTAAGTTCTATGCTAACAATTCCTTCTGTCGTACTTTTCGCTTTGGGAACTCTCTTCCGGCTTCTTGCTTCCCAGTCAACTTTAATCTTCCAAAATTTAAATGTAATCTTAATCGTTATTTTCTGTTTTCTTAATTCCTGTTCTTTTATTGTTCTCTCTCCTTAATAGTACATTTTCCTACATAGTCACTAACACTCACTAGCCACCTTGCGTGTTAGCGGCGGTATTGCCTTGCTTGGGGAAAAATAATTAAAAGAAAAAATATTTTTCGTTTGTTGCGTGGTGTAAGAAGACATACGTTAAAGAATTTGCTAGTCTCTTATAACGTTCGAATATATAGGAATAGACACGTGTGTGTGTGTATGTCATTATCTTTACATTTTGAAAATTGATTAATTATTTTTGAATAATCTGAGACAACCCGGTCAGAACCGTCTTCCACAGGCAGGGTTTAATTCCTTTTTTAGGTAAAAATCAGAATCGGCAGTAAAAGCAAATCTTTCTTGGGGAGATTTATCATCAAAGACATTGTAAAACGGCAAACTCAAATGAGAAACAAGAAAAGAAATAAAATTGAAAAATTCGTCATTTTACAGTTTTTGTCAATCGACAGAAAACACGGGACGTTTAAGTAAGTCTTGAGTGTTTCCGAATTTTCAAATTCAAACAAGGGACAAAATTGGTATCCCGGCTTCAGTCACTTTCTCACTGCTGTAATATAACTTCTCTGTACCTTTTCTATAAATACATTCATGATAATAGTTCTGATGAACTTTCCTCTATTCATTGGGGTGTCATTTTGAAAATTTGTTATTTTTATCCAGCCCCAGACAAATTGTATATATGGCAACTAGTCAGGACTTCATAGAGACTTGAGGCATTACGGTGACTGTAGTGAGAATGGTAAGTAAAGATGTGTTGTTTTGATGTGAGAAATACTGTGGTATGTTTGGGTCAGCAATCATGGCTAGTTAAGTTTAAGATAAAACCAATTAAAGACCAGATTTCCCTTATCCCCCCTTATGGCCTTGTGCCACATTTTTGTATTCTCAAAATAAATATTACTTTCCTCTGTGGTACCTAGACTTTATGAATTTGAGCACAGTACAAGATTGGCGGCAAGGTCATTTTACAATTGAATTGGTTAGATGCAGATGTAAGTTATTCGTTAACAGTTTCTTTTCTCGCACTTCTCACCTGTGGCGTACTCTTCCGGTTTTTTGCTTTCCAGCAAACTTTGGTCTTCGAACATTTAAATCCAATATCAATGGTTATCTACTGTCTTCTTGATTTTTCTTTTATTATTCTCGCTCCTTAATAATGTTTTTTTTTATTCTTTCACATTCAGTAACCTCTTGTGTCTTGGTGGCTTTATTGCTTTGCTTGGGGTGAAATAATAAATAAAAAATCTTCGTACAAGGGAACTAACGAACGGGAAATATTGTTCTGCGGTTGAAGCAAAAATATTGTTTTGAAAACATATAATTTTTCTTCTACATTTTCACACAAGAGAAAATGCGTATGACTTCATAAATAAAATTTTGCAGTTTCTAGTTGAATTTTTCAAGAAATTCTTGCCGAATTTTTTTTACTTAAGCAAAAGCGCCAGGAATAAAAGGAGGATTATTTTCTTTCTTTTACCAAATGTAAAAGATCTGAAATCACACACACACACACACACACACACACACACACACACATATATATATATGGAGAAATATAAAGAAATATAGTCTTAAGGTGTACTATATTTATGGGATAATGTGCTCAATATCAGAGATAGAGCGTGTGTAAATATAAATATAAAAGTGAACATTGAAGTCAACACTCAGAGGCGACAGGCTGTTTCATGCTGGACGCAATCATCAGACCACGTTCAGTATGAAACAGCCTGTCGCCTTTGATTGTTGACTTCAATGTTCACTTTATATATATATATATATATATATATATATATATATATATATATATATTAAAATTGATTTAAAATGTGTTTTTTTTCGCTACACAGTTCCAACCATAATATTAATGCTCTGTAAATTTACATTGAGCACTATTTTGTAAAATAAAATATCTATAAGAACACCGGATTTTATATCTTACTGTTCTTTCTTTTTATTTATATATAAATATATATATATATATATATATATATATATATATATATATATATATATATATATATATATTTTATTAAGAAGAGAGAAACCGCAAGCGTTTTTGGATAAATGTGGATTTTTTAAATATATGTTATACTTTATTTTTCATATTTTGCTACACGGGTTTCTGGTCTCGCGACCTTCAGCAGGCAAAGAGTGTATATTTAAACACATTATTAAAATAAATTAATTTTCTTTATGTTTTTCGATGTTTAATCATTGGCTTTTTGTATAGTAGTAAACTAAATACTTGTTGTTATTTAATATCTATCTATCTATCTATATATATATATATATATATATATATATATATATATATATATATATATGATAAAAATATAGTTTTAAGATATGTTATATTTGTGGGTAAAAGTACTCAATATCAGAATAGAGCGTGTGTAAATATAAGATTGGTCACGAGTCAACACCGAGATAGTTTGTTTCCTGCTTGAACTAATTCTCCCGGTCATGTGTGTTGCGTGGCAGCTCGACTATTTATATATACTAGTCAATAGAGCATTATGGGTAAAAAGGTAAGATATTTCCAGCTTGTTGTGTTCTGTTAAGGGTTACCTGATAAGAGCTTTCATGTTTGAACGCAGTCTTGGCCTGAAGATTGCGTTTAACCATCAAACAGTATTACCACTCGGTGTTAAACTCTGTGTCCACTCTTATATATATATATATATATATATATATATATATATATATATCGAGAGAGAGAGAGATGTATACATATATACAAACATAATGATTACTTGTTTCTGAGTACATCCCTCTGTTAAGTGGGCTAGCTAATCCCCGTTACAGATGCCTGCTCAGGCACATTTCAACACCTACAGAGCCACCCATTGGTTTATAGTGAAATTATACTCTGCAGACCTTAGTTACAGTTTTTGCAAGAGAGTGCAATCTGGCATTATTAGTAGGTGATCAAGGCCAGTTTGATCGAAAGCTCGGTCACGATGACTTATGAATTGATGTTAGTACATCGATTCGGTGAGGAACCTCATCTGTAAATCCTAAGTTTCTAAGTTGACCTATCAGCAGCCTTTGATTCTCATTCGATACTACTTGAAACTAGGTTTTCAGGGTTAGGGGATCTGTGTATCTCTTTCACGGTGTCTCTGCTACAGCAATCAGTCGGCATCTCGCTGAACAGTCAAGACTTTGCAATCGATGGTCTTCTGTCGTTTCTCTATTTGACCTTCTTAGCGTAGCTGAGGTTTCTGCTGTATTAATTTAGTGCCTAGTGGAAAAATTTAGTGGGCTGAAATGACGACGGTAGATGACCCAAGATTCGGCTTTATAGTTGGCATCTTACTGGATCTTTATTTTTGTGTTTTAGGTTTTTATCGATCTAGTTACGCTTTTGGAGGTCTATCAATGAAGGCTAAGTTTGATTTTACAAGTTTGTTGTCGATTTCTTTGTTTGGCTTGATGTTTGCAGATACGACGCATCCTTGGAGTTTTCTTTTAAATATATTCTTTCTCAAAAATACTTTTTTCTGAAGCCAACCTACTTATTCATGTCCATGAAAATAAAAAAATTAAATGACCTTTTGAAATTAAAAATAATTAATTAAAAAAATAGAATAAATGCATGAAAATAAATAATAATTACATATATAAAAATCAATAAAACAACACCAACAACACCAATATTAACTCACTTTCGTTTAATCTGCTGAAAATTTATGTCACTTAGTGTCCTCCATAGTTCACCTTTCCTGACACAGTAAGCTTTTAGAATATTTTAGATCGTTCTCTAGTTCAAAATTCGAAAAGAATTCCGAGTGAGTGAGTGAGCTAGTGAGTAAGTGAATGAGTAAGTGAGTGAGTGAGTGAGTGAGTGAGTGAGCGAGTGAGTGAGCGAGTGAGCGAGTGAGTGAGCGAGTGAGTAAGTGAGTGAGCGAGTGAGTGAGTGAGTGATTGTATCAATAAATCTAATATGACACACTTTTTCCTGTATTTGTCCTGAAAATTTCTTTGTATAATGTTCACTTTATATGATTAATAAAGAAGCGCTGGATTATGTGCATTAACAAAGAAGAAGTTTACTTTGAAAAATGAATATTTATTATGTAATTGTCGTTTCATTAGGCTACATACATATTGATCTATGTACACGTCAGCAGAAAGATGTTACTTCCATAGTCAGCCTTTTATTAATTGAAACCTATCATGGTTGACTTTCGGAGTAATAGTGAAGAGTTGTTTTATTACGCTATATAAAGACGTGATAGTGCTCACGGGAAAGTGGATTCATGCCTTTCGTAAGGATATTAATGTAAATACTGCCGAAATTTGAATTGATTTTGCCGATTCTGCTTTCTTCATTACTCGTCAGTGTCTATTTTACAGTTAGAAAAATATTCAAATGATTTGATTCAATAACCGCCCCCCTATTTTTGAAAAGTTCAGAATCGCAAAGGGTGAATCCTAGCTTACAATGCCTTTTTTTCACTGCCGCCTCAGCGAATTTTCTAAATTCTTGCAGATTTCTCCTTCCAAATTCGATATCGATCCGAAATTGGATTATTGATTTGTTTGCATAACAAATGCCAACTTTATTCTTCTTTTGTAACATTTTCAGGTTTATTTTTTATTTTTTTTATTTTTCCTTTCTTTTTTCTTTTCTGCTAATGTCGGAAATTTTTTCACGTTTCGATATTCTGCAAATTCAATAAACAAAAATCATTTTGTTTTTGAGTCCATCGCCTTCTCGACGCTCAAATTAGGCAAGAGAATACTCGTTAGTAAACGGCAAATCCAGTAAAAATCCTTTCCTCGTAAATAATACGATTTCTTCTTGTATGATATGAAAGTTTATTTCTATTTTTTTCTAAAACGTAACTTCGTATTTAATTGGGGATTATAGAAAACCTTATATTAATTTTTTTTCATGCCTGAAGATTCTATCGACTGGTTGTGGCACCAAAAATTGTTTTAAGTGATATCGGATTATATAGAATACTTACGTGACATTGCTTACATGTTGATCTCTTTGTCAATTCTTTGAGTTTGGGGAGCTGTTATATCTTGTGCTAATAGGAATATTGAATGAACAAACAGGGTGGATAAATAGTAACAGGTTTATTGTAGAAACCAGTACAACAAGCAAGGAAGTAATAGTTATGCGCACGGTCGCCGCAAGTCAGTACAGTTGTGTGCATGCTGCTATCGGAAGGCCGCTAGTTCTCGCAGATCCCAGCTCGACGGTATTTACCTGCCTCCCCACAAGGAAAGATGTGGCACAAGGCCGAGTTTAATGTGGGGCATCCGAGCCCGTAGGCTCGGCTAAAAATTCCCTGTAACCCCGCATAAACGGGTTCGGGTCTGTCTACTTCCCCGGACGAAACTCTGCCCTTCGGCATAGTCTCGTCAGGGTTCCTCTCAGCTCGAAGGCAGAGTTCGACAGCAGCCAAAAATTTGAATAACAGATCCCAGCTCAACTCTCCTGTCCGCTGTCCTAATAAGTGATTACCACCTATAGTGCCGCCACTCATGGGGGTGGCAGGTTATTCCATTAAATCAGGAAGAAATTTTAGTCAACGTCAAAGATTACATGGTGCTTATTAAAAGTCGCCATGCGAGCATTTTTAGAACTCATTTTATGTATTATGTCAAGTATAATTGCAGCTGATGATCAGTTTCACGATACTAACAGCCTGACATAAGGTACAACATTGGTAATTTATTATTTACGTCGCCCTTCCCTCTCGCGCACACATACAACTGTATGAATATGCAGCAAATATATATTAGCAGGGGAAAGAGGTATGACAAATTGGAAAAAAGTTTTCGTGTGACGCGTTTCATTCTTTAAGACTTCACGCACTAAATTTATGTTTGATTTAAAACTCCACATGTACAAGAATGAAAATATACGAACATACATACGCACACACACGCACACACACACACACACACACACACACACACACACACACACACACACACATATATATATATAATTATATGCATATACATACTTCCCGTTTCAAATAATATATTTTCTGTATTTCAAATAATAAGTCTGTTCACAATGAAAAAATGCCGCCACCAAATATGAAATTATTCATACTTTTGAATTAAAAACGTTGTTGTAAAAATGTAAATGAATTGCAGTTAAAATTTACCATAATTATTGGGAGTTTATTTATTATATTAATTGGGACTATCACTAATTACAAACATCACTATAAAATGGTGAACCTGAAAAATAGTGACCCTGTAAAATGGTGATCCTCTAAAATGGTGTCCCTGTAAAATGGTGATGCAGTAAAATGGTGACACGCTAAAATGATGATGCTGTAAAATGGTGATCCTGAAAAATGGTGACCCTTTAAAATAGTGATGCTGTAAAATGGTGACCCTCTAAAATGGTAACGCTGTAAAATGGTGACCCTGAAAAATGGTGTCCTTGTAAAATGATGACCCTGTAATTAGGAACCATGTAAAATAGAGATTCTTTAAAAAGAATTTGAAATGTAACTGCTCTGATAAAAAACAGATTTTTGTTTCAAGAAACTCAAATAAATAAATAAATAAAAACAAAACATAAAAACAAAAATAAAAGCAGCTGCAGATTTTCGGAAACATCTTTAGCAGTTGCATAATAATAAATTTTTTGGGAAATGAAGTATGACAAAGTAAAAAAAAGTTTTTGTGTGATTCATTTCGTCCTTTAGAAATTCATTGGATTAAGTTTATGATTATGTTAATGAAACTCTACTTACACACGAAAGAAAGAGAATCACTAAGAATTTTAAATTTAAAAATAATTCATTTTTTTTAAATATGTGTTTTGTGTATATAATCTGGTCAATTTCATTTAGATTCTTTTTCTTTATGTTTTCACCACTTTTATCATACTTCTTTTTCCCCTAAAATTATTCTTGATATACATAAAAAATACATATCGTTATTCCATATGTCATTTATTAGGTATATGTCCTATTACAATTTCGGTTACGAAGAGTCTTTACAGTAAAACAAGGCGCAATTATGTTAGTATATCTTAGTGTCTATATCTGCAAACTCTTATTTACTTACCCGAAATGTAAGCCAAATAATTTCAGGAAGCAATGGAATTTTTCACTCTTCTACTACGTGCCGTGTCCCTTCAGAGCGTGGGCAATCATGGTTCTCCACAACTTCCAGTCGTTTTTCTATCTCTCCTAACCCCTGTTCACAAGCTCGTTAGGTAAGTTATTTTCTTCTTTCCCTTGTCCATCTTGCTTTCAGTATATCCTGTGAGTGTTCAATTTTCTAAGTTCTCTTTCCTCACTATATACGTGAGAAATTTCAATTGTCTGTCTGATTCTAAGTATTTTATTTTTGTTTTCATTTTTTCTAAAACTTTGTTGTTGCTTCCGTGATCAGTACATGGTGTTCCCAATATGCTTCTGTGGAACCACATTTCTGTTGCTTCAAGTCTCTTCATCCATGATAAGATGGTCCAGCATTCACTAGCATATGGAAGTGCTGATATTACATATCAGTTCAGTATTCTTTTACTTGTTTCCAATAAAATTTTCCTGTTTCTTAATACTAGGCTTAAGTTTTGGAAGTCACCCGATGCGCTTTCCAAAACTTAAACTTCAGATTTCGGTGTCACATTTTACGTCTTCTGTTGAAACACTTCCTAAAGTGAAAACAAGATGTGTATATTTCTTATAAAACGTCATTATACTTTGTCTTTCTCTATGATTTCATCTGTAAATGTTGTTAGCAAAATATATGAAACGATCTTTTTAACTACGTTCTTTCTCTCGTTATGCTGATAGTAATTCATGGTCGAATAATGGATAGCGGCTCGGATTGAGGAATCGGAGAGCCGAGTTCAAATTCCAGTCGAATCCATTACATTCATTTACGTGCTAATACCCTTGGGAAAGATATGAATCCTCTTCTTCTCCACCCAGCTATGGGTAAATAGCAGGACAGACTGGGTTCTGTAACATTGGATGGCAACTGGTCTACCGCAGAAAAAGAAATGGCAACCTACTGCGAGAAAAAATCTGCCTCGTCATTCATGTATCGAAAGATACATGATCGCCTAAGTGTGTATCACGTATGACACATGACTAACTGATAGTAACGATGAAGAATACAATGTAAAAGGTTAAGAAAGACAATAAAAGATTTTACATTAACGTTTTTGATATTTTTCAGCTATGAGCAGGAAGAAACACATTCATCAAGAGAAAGTTCTTTCAATTTTCTGCATTGACTTGGCAAAGATGAAATGCTTCTTCAAATATTAGACAAATACTTTTCATGGTCGCTTTGTAGTATTTTCGGATCCTTGTAAATCAACTTGAAAAAAATTCCATTGAGAACTTCACACAACCATTTCCCGTCTTTTTTTCTTGAACCTACATTTTTTTCTGACATTGAAGAACAAACGCATATTCCGACTCTATATTTACCAAAAAACATTTCTATTACTTAAATAGGACTTTTCTATAGAAAGATTTTTGTCAAAGTCGAAGAGTGTCTTTTTTTTTTGCTCTTGACATTTCGTCACCGAAATCATAGAACGATGAACTATAATGGTTTCGAATTTAAATCTCTTCATAGCAGCAATGGAATACTTCAGATCCAGACAAGATCTTTATGACTTCAAATCATAGTGAAAATTCATTCAACTCCGAAGGTTTTTGCATAACTCAGAAAATATGATTTTATAAATTTTGTTTTCATTTTCAGTGACGACTGGAAATGAAAGAAATATTGGGTTTCTCTTCAATACAGCAAAAAAAGTGGCAAAAATGTGTATTTATGGTAATCTTTTAAGTGTTGCTTAGATGTGGCACAAGGCTGAAAGTATGGAGCACTCAGTGATGATCGAACTCACTATTCAGGCATAATGGATCTAGTGAAACAAGCTTGATAACCATTAGATCACGTCGAAGCGCCCAATGATTTGCTAAGCACAGCTTAGATGTGACACAAGGTCGAAAGTGTGGAGCACTCAATGAAGATAGGAATTGATCTAGCAAGACCAGCTTGCTAATCATTAGACTACGTCAAAATGCACCCCCCTAAAAGGTGTATTTGTGTTTGATGGTCAGTTCAATGCTTATAAAATCTAAACCTAGCGAGCGAATAAAGGTAAGATTTTAAGACCCCTTTTCAAACACACGATTTGATTTCTACTAAATCCGTCGCACTTGAATGAATTGATCACTATCGTACTCAAAAATATGAAAATTTCTAAATTGATGGAAAGAATCTTTTTAGAATTTTCCCAGTAAGATTTCCCATCAGGTTTCACTCTGTCTTTACCTTCTTTGTTTCCTACGACATTTATAAGCGTCTGTCGACGTCACAGGCTAGTAATCGAAGTTCGCCGTTTTGTACAGCAAGAACATAACTGACCTATGGCTAGCAACCGACCCTGTAAAACACCAAGATTTGATGGATGTATTTTTCGCGCAATGGGTTCCCTGGAAAACATCACAGAAGTCTGTAATATGAAGTTGTCCGAAAGAAGCAGCCAGTATTTGTGACGATGACATCTAGGTCGGTGAGATGTCGGATACATGAACGGGGAACGAACCAGCAAGAGTATCGGTTAAGCACCATGTTGGGCAACTGATGGGAAAAATGAGACGATGCCAGGGTAGTAGATTAGATTATTCCTCATCATTAATCTCAGCAAAGGTAAATCCGTTATCAACACCTGTGTAATCCCATCATTCATGCCCAGGTAAGCTGGTTATGCTCGTAAAGGTGTTAAGTCTTTGACGAAATGCAGTGTGTGCTACAAGTAAATTTGATTGGATAACGAGTAGCTGCTGATTGTGGCGGGAAAACGCGGTTTAAGCGCTCGCCAAGAGAAATCGTTTCAGTCGGACTTCATATGTAAAAACACTTTATCCCTTTTCCTCTCCGATATCTCTGACAATTGTTTTGTGTTTCTCAGCCATGAAATCGTAGCTATTTACAAAGTCAGGGGAAAAGAGACAGTACAGAAAGAAGGACATAAAAGCAAAATTAAAGTTTTTATTTTATGCATTTACTTGACTAATCCAGAATGTTAGGTAAAAATATAATTGCATACTTATAACCGCAGACAAGGCCGGCGCGTATTAACACTGAAGTCCCCGACCGGTGGGGAGCCAAACTGGAACCCCCGTAGAAGTACTTTGTATTACACGCTATCTTATCAACATTTGCTATTTTCTATCTACAAATTAAACTAAGCATAACTGACTATTAAAGGATGACAAATTTTCGCCGATTTTGACGTCATTCTGGGGCAATTTTTGTTTTTCGTCCAAATCATTGAATTTGTTTTGCTCATGCTAAAAAAAAATACGATATAGAATTCACTATTTTTTTTTATCCATAATGTTGAATTTGTTAAAATTATTCAACTTTTTACCAAGAAAAATCTCAACTTGATGTTAAAAATTGCCACAAAACATTGTTGATTTATTTAAGATAGAATGATTTATTATGACATGTCTCTAATTTGTATTTAGATACATTGTATTTATTTTCAGTTTTTCTAGTTGAATTGTTCACCTATATTTCATATGATCTATTATTGTACATTGTTACAATAAAATGTGTAATTCATACAAATACTACCTTATGAAAATTGAGATTGAGTGGTGGGGACGCATATCATAGATTCGGTAGTGCGGTGGGGGGATGAAACTTTTGCACCAGCCCTGACCGCAGACATCAAGCAACGTCCTGAATATCTTCCCGCGAGAGTGCCGTTGTAATGAAAAACGTCCGAAAAGCTTGTCGAGAAGTAAGTGACTGATGATAAACAAGAAAATCATTTCCCATCGGCCTTCCGACTCCTTCCAACAATTACTCATACGTCTATGACGTTTATACAAACGGACGTGTCGACCAAACACTAACAGATTTATTGGAAATTCCAAACTGCTGAACTAGTTCCGGTTCAGCGATTAACAGCAGGTGGTTGAAAGGATTGGGGACCGAATATAGCAAAGATTTGTTAAACGAAATCGTTAACCATTACTCTGTGGCGAGGCTCTCACAAAAAAGCCTGAAAATTAGAAATGATATTTACTTGTAAAATATATTTGACGCTTGTGACGATGATATTAACTATGCTTAGCTTAGTTTTGGCAAAAGCCACTTGTATGTAGCACCCAGTGTGGATCAGAATCTCTAGACAGTCGTAATGTTATTTACTAAACTTAGCTTTGGAACAAGGACACAAGTCTGCGCCATCTAGTGAGGATCGAAAACACTATAGAAGTCGTAATGTTATTTATTAAGATTAACTTAATTTTGGCCCAATTTCACGAGTCAGGGTCATCAAATGATAGAAAGAATATGTTAGCAAAGATGAAGTCTTAGAGAAAATGGAAACAAAAAGGAAACATATACTTGATATCAGAAAGAGACCATTGAAATTTCTATGGCACATAATGAGGTGGGAGGGTTTGGAAAATCTGATACTCACAGGGCAGATTGAAGGCAAGAGGGATAGAGGAAAACAAGCTTGAGTAAATCGCTGGCAGAACAAGGCTTATGAGAAACAGCAAAAGACACAATTTATTAAGAATGAAGGACAGGAAATTGTGGAGAGCCATGATCGCTTATATCTTAAAGGGACACGGCACATAGAGAGAATGTCATTTATTAAGATTAGCTTAGTTTTGGCACTAGGCTACAAATATGGAGCACTCAGGATCGAACTCGCTACACAGTTATTAACTAAACTTAGTTTGTGTTGGCAAAAACCACAAATATGGGGCATCGAGTGAGGATCGAACTTTTGACACAGTAATAATATTATTAACTCAGTTTAGTTTAGTTTTGGCAGAATGCCACGATCCCGATGCACCCACTGAGATCGAACTACCTACAAGGTAGTAATGCTATTTATTAGGCTTAACAATAGCATGGGACACCCAGTGAGGATAATACGTAGTAATGTTATTTACTAGTTTTGTCACAGGGCTACAGGTACGGGTCACTCAGTAAGTATGGAGCTCGCTGCTGTTTTCAACCATATTAGCAACGTTAAGAAGAACAAACAAGCAGAATTTTTCTACAAGACAGACGGAAATGTCATTGTTTTTTTTTTTTTTTTTTGTAAAGGAGCCCAGCAGAAATTCATACCTAAATTTGTTCATTTTTTTCTTTAATAGATGAAACGGGAACATTTCCTGACGCCGATTTTAAATGTCAAAATTGACTCGGAATTTTTTTTTCTTATGCCACTCACAGTAAAAAAAAAAAAAAAAACAAAAAAAAAAAAAAAAAAAAGAACGAAATGGCTCAAAAGTTCTCGGGTTTGATTTACGAAATTGTAAAAAATAACAAAAGACATTACCAGAATGATGTCCGTTGAACCAATTCTGTCAAAATTACGATATGAAATATATTTATTTACCGTGATTTTAGGTAAAAAAATAACCAAAAACTTTATTACTTATATTCTAAAAAATTGATTGCGGCATGCTTCAAAGTCTCTGAGAGGAAAAGAAACATTACCTCCACGTATCTAGGATGTTGATAACTGAAAAAACATGTTTCTAGGTAATATAAATGACTTCAGTTTTATTTTGTCTAAAAATTATCGGAGTGATTTGTTTTTTTACGGCTCTAACAAGTTATTTAAAGCCAGAAAATATTTTTTCTATTGTACAATTTTTTGGGGAAATAATGATGATTTAATGATAAAAGTCGTACAAATTAAGCCATAGCCGTAGGTTGATCAGGCGAATTCATACCTTTCCCAAAATCATTTGCTTATGAATGAATATAACAAACCCGATTGGAATTCAGCTTTTTGATTGCCAATTCCTTATCCATTACACCACCCGCACATCCAATTTTATAGCACCTCGTCTTCCTTTGCAGTCACCCATCTTGGTACTGACTTCGGTGATCGTATGAGAACCGGTGTTTCAGTGTGACATGGCCATAAGCCCTTAAATTTTCTGAAAATCTACATCCTCCACATATATTTTATGCATATTGCAGTTATTTATCAAATTCATGTCATGCATTGTCCGCGTTTTGTTTCATTATTAGCTAGCTTTAATTTTCCTAAGTTTTATAAAATTAATGAAATGGTTCATGGAAATATTTGTATTTATAATGTACACGACATTTCACAAAATTTTGTATAAATTATAATAGACTACATGTTACTCTTAGAAACTACCAATAGTTTTACGAATTTTACCATATTTTTCAAGTTTGACTTTATTAGTCAGGTTAATATTCGCTTTTCCTTATTTTTTTACGGTGAGGTTCATTCTTTACAAAGCCACTCGAGGTAGAGGGTTACGTGTGGAGGCCATTTGTGGGTGTGTAGGGGTGATTTCTGCGAGGCATCATCGACTTTTGACGTCAGGAGAAGCTCCTTATTCATTGTTAAAAAAAGACATGTGAAAAATCAATCTTCATGTATTCTGTTGCCTTTTGTATTCGGTTTTCCATACGGATATCACTTAAAGAAGACGTATTGAGAAATCTCATGTGTTTTCCCACTTCTTTTAATACCGAATATCTGTTTTTTTAAAAATATTTTTACACCTTTATCTGGCGTTGTGTCTGAGATTTTCACACATAGGTGTTGCCATCATTCAGCAAATAAATGTTTACATTCCAATAAATATTTATTTGATGTGGTAATAAAACGTAAAGTGGATAATAATGTAAGATGCAGTGTATCTTCATGCTTTTATATATATATATATATATATATATATATATATATATATATATATATATATATATATATATATATATATATATACATATATATATATATATACCATGGTCGAATCTCACCATGGTCGACATGTCAGGTGATTCCTGATGTTATCGGTCTGGAGAGGGACGATCCCAGTGTGCGGTACCTTTGAAAAGTGCCTGAAAATCAGACCACGGGTTGACCCAAGCTTTGTAAGTAAAAATGGGTAGACGGAACACTGGGGCCATCGATAGCTGTGCTAGCACGAAGTCACAAGTCATCGTGACGGAGGATTTGAGTGTGCTGGTGATCATTCTATGTAACGCGCTCTCTTCCAGAAACTGTAACGAACACAGGTTGGCTCTGTGAATGTTGAACAAGCATAAATGTGCCTGAGCGAGAGTCTGCAATAGGGATTGGCTAGCCGCCCTAGTAGACGGGTATCCTCCAATACGAGTCGCCAGCTATTATATATATATATATATATATATATATATATATATATATAATCACATAGAATCAATCAGTAATATTAATGGTATTATTGGCGATTGATTCTATGTGTGATTATTTCTTTAATATATAAATTATATGCTGCCTAATGTTTATATATATATATATATATATATATATATATATATATATATATATATGGTGAGAGTCTGATGGGAAACAATTTTGAAAAAACATTTTTCGATGATGATACGAACTCTGATATTTACCATGTTCATACATTATTTTTTATAGATACAAATATTTAAGTAAATGGTCTGTTTATAATAAAGAGTATTAACATTTAGCGGCCTGAATATCCGAGAAATTTCATAGAAAATATGTGTCCTCTGACAGGAATCGAACCAGTATACTACACGGAACCGCCATATGACCTGAGGTATTATACTATTTAACTACAGAGGAAGCGTCTCCGACCATGTTAACCAGACGCTTCCTCTGTAGCTAAATATTATAGTACGTCAACCTATATGACGGTTCCGTGTAGGATACAGGTTCGATTCCTGTCGGAGGATTCATATTTTCTATGAAATTTCTTGGACATTCCGGCCGATTAATGTAGTTAATACTGCTTATTATAAATAGAACATTTACTTAAATATTTGTTTCTATAAAAATAACGTATAAATATTTGTTTCTATAAAAATAACGTATAAATATATTAAAATATTTGTCGGAAGTAGTCCATTTCGTAATATATTTACTATGTGTAAAAAGTATTCCAAACATGTGATGACATTAGATGTCACACTTTAATTAGTTTACAAAAATAACAGCTTTAATATATATATATATATATATATATATATATATATATACTAAACTCTCAGTCGTTTTCGAAGTATCAGGGTGAAGCAGCTCAGTTCCAGACTACACGCGCATATTCAGAAGGCTTGTGTAAAAGCAATCACTCTTTTTGGGAGAGCCCAGTATGGCACAAGGTACCGCAAATTTTGAATTCAAAGTTGTCCTTCTCCTGGACCATTCGCCACCCAAGGCTATAGTGCCCACTCTGTACTGCTATGTTATCGAGAGCTGGAGAGAGAAGAGATGGATTCATACCTTTCCCTCGGGAATTATTCCTCAGTCCGAACCATATCCATTACTCCAGCGTGTTTATATATATATATATATATATATATATATATATATATATATATATATATATATATATATATATATATATATATATATATATATATATATATATATATATATATATATATATATATATATATATATATATATATATATATATATATGTGTGTGTGTGGGGGGTGTAAAGTTATGTCAGGTCACTTTATGAGTGCTACTGGTACTATGTAACTTAGCAATATCTGCAACATAGTTAAGTTAGCGTCGACTAAACCTATTCACCCACTAGGCTTTTCTGATGAGGACAATATCTAGACTCCCAAAAAGATGAAAAGCAAGACCTGTCAAAATGGCGAGCGAAACTTCTATTCTGGAAGGGTCACAGTCAATCTTGTAGACAAAATGCGCAGTGACGTAGAAATATACATTTATCTATATGCACGAAAGTTTGGTGCCAAAGCTTGCGCTAAGCTAGGGTCTAGGGCTATATACCAGTAGCCAATCTATTAGATGGAAAACTCTTATGAGAAAAGCTGGAGTTGTTCCGTACATTTGGTTTGTGGCAAATTATTGCACAAATCATTTGTTATCAGAATTTCCCAAAAGTTTGGAGAGTATCTTGCAAACGTTCTCAAATCTCTGTGTCAGTAACTCAACAGTCTTCTATCCACACTTCCTCAGGTGTTCTTCCTTTGATCTGTAGGTGAAATGATGCGTGGGTCTCATGCTGGTCTTAAAAATCATCAAAAGTACAAAGAGAAGTAAGGTTTCATGGGCGGAACATACTGTTGAACACTAAAACGTCGAAAACGACGAGAATGTCCATCACATATATAATTAGATCTACATGATGGGACACTTTAAAAAAAAAAAAAATATTAATATTTGAATTTGCCATGATTTTTTTTTACAAATATTTTCGTAACAATTGTTCTGATAATCTGTTTTCCCCTGTACCGCGATTGCATAAATTTAAGCATTATGCTACTATACTGGCAAACACTGTTTTACTGTTGAACTAGTTATATGCAACCGTCAATTCTAGTCTAATTGTTTCTTTTCTCGAACTTCTCGCCTGTGGAACTCTCTTCTAATGACTTGCTTCTCTACCACTTCAATCTTCAAAACTTTAAATGCAACGTCAGTCGCCATCTTATGGCTTCATAAATTCTGTTTTTTTTATTGTCCTTTTCCTCACTTCTCCTCACTAAAATCTTCTCCTTGTCTTTCACTCGCTGTAACGCCACCAATCCCCGCGTCCTGGTGGCATTATCGCTTTCCTTGTGGTGAAAAGAGACAAGTAAATTTTGAAAAGAAGAAATAACCACGACACCCTACGCATGTACGCATAGGCACAGTTACAGGCGTACACACACATTCATACGCGCGCGCAGCGCACACGCACACACATATACGCACACATAAAAAAGATGAAAATCAACCTAACATCAATAGAAAAGCGCATAAATTGTTTTTCTAACTTAATAGAAAAATAATGAACACGAGAAAATTGGTAAACATTTTCTCCTGACGAGTGGACCGAACAATTACACAAAGATTTGTCTGCAAAAATCCTGAGTAAAACAAACGAACAACAATAAAAAAAAAACAACAAAAAAACTGGGATGGTAACTGAACCAGGTGTACCCACTAAAATAACGTTGATATTAATAAGAAATAATATTGGTTTCAAAATCTATTTAAAAATTATTGTTATATATGTGTGTGTGTGTGTGTGTGTGTGTGTGTAGGGAGAGATAGATAGAGAGATAGACAGACAGACAGAGAAAAAAAGAAAGAAAGAAAGAAAGAAAGAGAAAGACAAAGAATGAATGAATGAAAAAACTTTATTCATCTGAATTCATACATATGTTTAGTTTGGTATCTTGAGAAAAGAAACCTGATAAGAATGACAACAACCTCGGGGAAGAAAGAAGTATTTTACATTTTTGATCTTGACGTATTATAAATGTCAAGACATTCATGAAGAGAAAGCCGCGATTTGAGAAAAGGTATTTTAGCGTGAATTACCATTGTGTTACGCGATTACCGATTGTTGAAGAGATCATTTTAGTGAGAGAGACGATATAGTAATATTAGCCTATAGTTGTAGATAGGGTAGTTTAGATATTCAGTCGCACGTTGGACGTGTTAGTGTTTTTCTCAGACAGTTGAATAAGAATGGAAACAATTACGTACATATAATAATATATTTTTTTTATTGACTACGAAAACTATATAGAAGGAACACAAAAGAAGTGAATTCTAGTGCGTAGATGTTCTTTTTTTTGTCTGCATAAAGTTTTATCAAAGACAACTTCCATCTGAGAAAAGCTTTTTTGAAATTTTGTTTTGCTAGAGTTAACATATATTCCCGTATATTAGTCTAGAAATCTTAGGGCATTCAGAGGTTGTGCTTAATGTGACATGTAATTCAGAGGCAAACGAGAAACATCCTATTTCTAAGGCATTCTGTGGTTAAGAAAGAAAAAAAAGGTTGAAACTTCTCATCGTTTTCTTTTATAGTGCTTTTAACAACGTCATGTAGCGGTTGTTAGCTGAAGTCATTTGGTAGACAAGATGGGTAATCCTATAGTATTTATTTACAAATATTGCTTGATTCCAAGATAAATCTCATTAAATTGTAAAACACAGGCATGGATTTTCGAATGTTCAGGCTAGATGAAATTAGAAGAGCATTTGTCATTATTTATTGGGAAAGTAAATCTATTCGATTTTGCAATGATTAGTGAAAAGAAGACAGCGACCTTCAATCTACTTCCAGTTTTATGAAGTACAGTTGTTCTTTTTTTTTCAATCCTTTCAATTTTTTATGAAATCAAGAAAAATGATGTCTGCCTTCTGCAATGTAATCTCCCAAATTAGGGGTCGGCAACCTTTTGCTAACTATGTGCCGACTTAGGTTTCATTAGGTTTTCATTCAGGGTGACAACAGAATACGTATTTTTATACAAGTCAACATCAATATACCTGTTCTACAATATATGTTATATAGTAATATACCTTAATTCCCCATGTATAATACGCCTTCATCCATAATACGCACACCTAAAATTGTGCTGTAAGTGTGGGAATATGCTTCTACTCATGCATAATACGCACCCTTTGTTTGGTAATCAAACCCTATAAATTCTACCTCTCTAATTTCATTACGGCCAGCGTTTCCTACTCTTATTTAAAAAAAAAAGGTTTTAAACATAGAATTATATTTTAATTTAGTTTTATGATAATTCTTATTTTATTTTACGGCAATTTTTTAAAGATTTTTTGTAGCTGTCCATAATACGCACCCCTGATTTTGCTTATTATTTTTTTTAGAAAAATCCGTATTATACATGGGAGATTACGGTATACAATAATATGTAAGTCACATTAATAAAATAAACTATTTTTAAAAGATTTTTTAAAAAAGTTTTTATCATTAATGGGAGTCCACACCGATTGAGCAGTTTTGAAACAGCTACATTTCTTCTTTGCCTTGTAGTAGTTACTGGTTCGGACTTCATGAAGTCATTTGCGGCTGCGTGCCATTGAAAATTGTTTGACGTGCCACGTGTGGCACGCGTGCTATAGGTTGCTGACCGCAGTCCTAAATCGTTGTAGGCATGTTCTGTAAAAAATGCACACTCTCCCTTGTAAAGAACTCATCTAAGTTTATTTTGAAAAAGAAGAATATTCGTAGCATTGCGATGTTGTCCATTTGAATGTCTGAGACTATTTCTGGCTAGTTCGATCCATGCCTGGTGCTCTGTAATTATGATCTTGTGCCAGCTTAACCAATATTCGTCTACATCATTAAAAACAGTTTTGATTTATTGATAGAATCTTTCCATATAGAAACTAATCTGGATGAATCTTTTACTGTTCACTGGAAGTTCATCAAATCTCTCCCCCCTCTCTCTCTCCCCGTCTCTCTCACCCTGTCTCTCTCCCTCACCCTCTCTCTCTCTCTCACCCTGTCTCTCTCTCTCCCCCCTCTCTCTCACCCTCTCTATCTCTTTCACCCTGTCTCTCTCTCTTACCCTCTCTCTCTCTCACCCTGTCTCTCTCGATTTTTAAAGCAAGAATTATTATAAAAAGCGAATTCTAAGCTAATAATTTTTCTGATTCTTTCATGAGTACATATAGGCTTACATATCCGCACAGAGACCAAATCTAGCAAAAGGCAAAACTATCTGGGATAGATCGTTAGAAAAGCGTGTTAGTGTAAGGATACAATTCAAATTTCTTTCGTTAAAAATTAGATCACGCCAACAAAAACTTTAAAACGAAAAAGAACAATGAAAATCTGTCCATAATCATGGCAAATTCAAAAATGAATATCTTTTATTAAAACAAAAATGGCCCATCATTTAGATGTAAGTGAAATAATGAAAAAAAAATCTGATTATAATAACCATAAATGAATAATTGTCAAATCAAATAGTAATGGATAGCGGCTCGGATTTAGGAATCGGAGAGCCGAGTTCAAATTCCAGTCAAACCCATTACATTCACTTATGTGCTAATACTCTTGGGAAAGGTATGAATCCTCTTCTTCTCCCCACCAGCTATGGGTAAATAGCAGGACAGACCGGGTTCGTTCTATAGCCTTGGATGACAATTGGTCTACTGCAGAAAGAAATTGCAACCTACTGCAGGAAAAAAAATCTGCCTCGTCAGTCATGTATCGAAAGTATATTATGAACTATTAATTCCTTTCAATAAAGATGATATATAATTCAGTTGCCTTTCTTTTTCTTTCCAAACAGATTTCAATATTTCAAACGAAAACGGACAAGGATATCAAGTGTTAATTAATTAATTTTGTTTAGAAATCATTCCTATTGAACTAGCAACTCTTTGGATCAAGTCACTGGATCCAACCAAAGATTTTATCGATTGGTCCATGTGTCTTTGAAGATAAAAAGCGTTGGTTGGATCCAGTACTTGACCCAAAGAGTTGCTAGTTCAATATCTGGCAACTGCAGTGGTGAACAAAAACTTGGAGTGTTGAGTTAAAGGGGGATAACTGAGACATCCGGAAGAGGCATGGGACGTGGAACTAGAACAATCTATCCCTTTGATGGAATAAAGGGTTCAGTTTGAAATTCCAATCACCTGAAGAAGGCCAGCGATTACAACGATCAAAACATCGTGAATATAACAACAAAGATGAGGACAACAGTCAGAACAATGTAAATAATTACAATACCTCATCTCAGAAATATAGACAGATAAATCATTCCAACTAGTTTATTTTGATTTTAAAAGTATTTACATTATTCGGACTATTGTCCTCATCGTTGTCGTCATATTTATTACAACGTTTCGGCCGTTGTACGCTCCGGCTTTCTTCAGGTCGTTGGAATATCGAACTAAACCCTTTATTTTGTTCACTGGGGCAGACTGTTCTAGTTTACGTGTCATGTATTAATGGATGTCAGTTGTCAGTTATTTCTTGTCAATTTCCCTCTCCAAGTTCTCTACTGCCTTAACCAAGTATTGAACTCACACTCTTTGGGTCCTGTCACTGGATCTAACTAACGCCTTTATCCACTGTGCCATTGTAATAAATATGGCGACAAAGATGAGGACAATAGTCCGAATAATGTACATAATACCTCATATCAGAAATATAGACAGATACTGAGTTCTTCATTGTTGAATATAAAACAATTTCAAACGTTTTCAACAATAATAGCCTTGTTCTATGAGTGACAACGAGAGGAATTATTCTTTTAAAAGATGGAAAAACTTGTTTTTTTTTCAGAGCCACTGTTAATTATTAGCTAAATATTTACCCAATTCTTCTGCGAGTGGAGATGAAAAGACGTCCCGTTATCTTTCCAAACGATTAGCATTTATCATAATATTATCTATTGATAATCTTGCAAGCTGTAGGTAATTTCAAGTGATTTTTGTATCCTCAACAAAAGCCTGATCTTATTTGGCAACCACAGAGAAGAAGCGATTCTTGGAACAAATCGAAAACACTTTCATTTTTCAGACAATATCTAATAATAATTTGCCGCTATTAACACTAGAGACGATTTGGGAGTCAACGTTCGTAGCCAAAATATTAGTGTCAACAATTGCCGGCCAATTTTTCAATCAAGAGCCAACACGTTTGACATTTGATCCTAAAACAGCGAAAAAGTCACTAGGGCACGCATCTAATTTCAGTGACACTTACATTCTCTTAAAATTTCTCGCGATTACAAACACAGCTTTCAATTAACTTATCCTACACCATCTCCTTTGCTCCAGAGTTGGGTGATGACATAAAAATCCATTTCTATTGATCTTTTGTAGGATTCGTCTGCTGTCAGGCGATAACTAATAAACTGCGCTTGCAAAGCGTTGCTTGAGAATTCCGTTTTCAACACGTACCCTCATTACTGTAGTCTTGTGTCAGACTTGGACTAAGGTTAATAAATTTCCAATCACTTATCTGCAATTCTTTTTTTTTCTACAATTATGATTAAACAAAATCATTTGTTAAGAAATAATGACAGATCAAAGCAGGCAGGAAACGAGAAAAAGTCTACGATGCTTTTCCAAATTGGAAACAACTATTTTTTATGGCATTGAATAAAACTGTTAACATAGAATTCTGTTTCAGTAATTTAGGATATTATTTACTTATTAATAAAGGTCTCTTTTATTCATTTGTCTGATTATAGACCATGAATTGTTAAGAAGGTGAATAAATGGTAATTCTATCTTTCTTTCTTTCTTTCTTTCTTTCTTTCTTTCTTTCTATCTATCTAAGTCTATTCACTATCTATCTATCTATCTATCTATCTATCTATCTATCTATCTATCTATTTATCTATCAGACTGATCATATCTATGTGTGTGTCAAAATGGGAGCGAAAGAGAGAATAGAAAGAGTGAGTGTGTGAGAGAGAGTGAGAGAGAGAGAGAGAGTGGAGAATTACAGTAGAC
This sequence comes from Acanthosepion pharaonis, assembly GCA_903632075.3. NCBI lineage: Eukaryota > Metazoa > Mollusca > Cephalopoda > Sepiida > Sepiidae > Acanthosepion > Acanthosepion pharaonis. The sequence continues at coordinate 726,988 of CAHIKZ030005179.1, read as the reverse complement.
AAATAAAGAATTGTCCTACAGATTAATATTTGCTAAAAATTTCTGATGAGTGGGAGGTAGTGGTTGTCTGTTCCTAGCTGTGAATTCATTCATATATCATAGCACACACACACACACACACACACACACACACACACACACACACACACACACACACATACATACATACATACATTTATAAATATACCTTGTGTAGGAAAGAAGTACAATTCATTTGTTACTTTGATATTTGTCTGAATCACCAGCGCCAATAATAAAACGATAAAAGTTTCATAAATTTATCTCTTAGAGTTTTGCATTTCATAAAATCAATGCCTAGATTTGAAAATTCAACTGTTTCCATTTTAGGTGATCATGGCTCTCCCCAATTTCTTGTCCCTTGTAGCACTTAATAATTTTTGTCTTATCTCCTCTAAACTCTGTTCCACCATCCATTTACTCACTAAGTATGTCAAGCGCTGTTTTCCTCTATCTTTCTTGCCTTCAATCTGTCCTGTGAGTATCAGATTTTCCAAGCCCTCTTTCCTCATTATGTGCGATAGAAACCTCAACTGACACTTTGTGAAGTTAACTACGTTGATCTCCCTTGTCAAAAATGGTAACTACCCTTCGCTATAAAAACGGAGCATCAATGAGGAAGGGAAAAATGTAAATTATACGAGTTAACTAGTTTGGATGTCAAAACAAACAATCAAAGACTTCATCTTCTCTTCTTTCTCCTTCTGTAATTTAATACTCTTAAATTACGCCACAATAATAAGTATAAGTTTCCTTTTTGTTTCCATTTTTTCTAAAACTTCATCGTTGCTCCCAAATTCGATCCATCGTAATCCTCAGCATCCTTCTGTAGAACCACATTTTTGTTGTTTCACGTCATTTCTTCATTTTTGAGGAGATTGTTCAGATTTACTGCCATACAGGAGGACAGTTATCACGTAACAGTTCAGTACTCTTTTCCTTGTTCCCAGAGAAGTTTTTTCCAAGTTGACGACTCCTAAAATTCAGTTTTCCAATAACATGTTCCAACAAATATCTCTGTATCTAGACATACAGAAAGCATGAACCTCTTCTAGCGTCTTGTCTGATCATCTATTCAATAAATGCATTTTTTTAAAAATCAAAATTAACTCACTCGACAGATTTAAAACTGCTTTACTGAAGATCACATTGCATGCAATGTTTTGAATCTGAATCAATGTTTTCTTTATTCAAATCAAAACAAAGAAAATTTAATATAGAGAGGTTTTACTTTTGTAGTTTTGCTCGCCTTGGCTGTCAAAAACTGGGCAGCGCCTAACGTAGAATCGTCGGTTAGTCAATTTCAACTATTGGCGGTCTGTTACGTTCATTGTCTCTGTGGAAAAGCATGAATATCATTTTCTACCTCCAGCTATGGGTTAAATAGCAGCATAAAATGGGCCCTCTAGACTTGGGTATAGGAGAAAGGCAGCTCTAAATGCAAAACCGCGGAGAAGATAACGGAGAACTACTCCACTATCTTTCTCAAGAATGCATGGCAATTTATAGATAATAAAGAAAAGGGAACTTGTGGAGAGTCATGATCCCCTACATTTGAAATGAGCAAGATTGCTGTGAATTCAGAACTGTGACAATGTTAATGGAAAACTGTCCCACGAGGTCATTGTAATTACAGATAATAAAGAAAAGGGAACTTGTGGAGAGCCATGATCCCCTACGTCCTGAAGAGATATGGTATTAAAAAAAATGAACAGTAGCTGGAACAGTACATCTTGATAAGAACTGGCTCTGACAGTTTTAAAAGAACGGAAATGAAAGGACAAATCTCGAAAATTCCTCTTTAAGATATGGGCTGATAAATTTGGTGCCTAGGTTAAAAAGATGGAAATCTTTTAGTATTGTGATTCAGGTTCCAAATACATCTTATGGCCCGACTGTTTATTTTCTTGTTGAAATGAATTAATAATGTGAGATTTGAAAGGGTTAATTTCTAAAGGAAACCAATCTGAGAAAGAAAGAAAATATTCATTTGAATGCTAATCATAGTCTTAAAACAATGCCAAGTAATTATTGGATGATTGTATTTCCCAATTTAGACATAGACTTTTTCATTGTTTTTTTTTTATTAATAATTTTGCGCCGAATTTTGCTTCTTCCCCTGTGTAAATATTATGCACTTTGTTGGGATTTGTTTCGATCCATCAAAGCACAATTTAATTCTATTTAATGCGCATTACACTGTATGCCTTATACAATATTTTAAAATCGCAGCCGCTCACACAGATACATATTCATGAATATTTACAAAAATTAGTTTAACATGTGGCCACTGTAGATGAGTACTGTATTTTACGGCTTACAAGATGCACTTTTTTTCGAAAAAATACCCTGAAAAATACGTGTGCGTCTTCCAAGACGAATGTAAGCAACCCGCAGTATCCATTAAGCTTGGACAGTTACCTAATTGGCTTGACTGAGCGGGACATGGATTTGTATGTTGAGTCATTACACTATAATGTTAGCTATCTAATTCAGCCTTTTATATGATGTAACCTCAGTACTTAGCTGTTACAAGTATTTCCAAGACTATAAACCTTCCTGAAGCTGAGCTACAAGATTAAACATGCTCTGTTTACTAACAGCGGCGGGAGCCTTTCTGCTCTTGACTAGTATGTCATTGCCATACAAATAAATCAGATGAGGGATTAATGTAAACAATACGTGGCGTCAGTATGTGAAGGATGTATGGTGAATGTGTTGCTGTATGAGAATGACTTTTTTTTCTTAGAAATTTCTTTCCAATATTAGTGTGCGTCTTCCAAGCCACAGTGCCTTTAAGCCGGAAAATACTGCACTTTGTATGGCCCCAACTCACTTGAGCAACAGCTTTGATACACACATCTCCACACATTGTTGTAAGTAACATTTCTCAATATTAAATCTCCACACATTGTTGTAAGTAACATTTCTCAATATTAAATCTCCACACATTGTTGTAAGTAACATTTCTCAATATTAAATCTCCACACATTGTTGTAAGTAACATTTCTCAATATTAAATCATGTTAGGTGATTCTCTTTTCAAATCTATGTTCAACAAGTTGGATAAAGTTGACGAAAAAGTCGACTGATGTCTGTTTGTAATGTTGTCTGTCACGGCATTGATCAACTCGTCATGAGTAATTATTTAAAGATCCAGACGCTGGTGCTTTTTGACAAGCAATCTTGGATTTCAGGGCTAATCCAAGCACTTGCAGAGCAAACACAGTGCCGAACTATGTACACAATGATCATCAAGCAAGACAGGCTTTTATGTAAAGAAGTGGGGAAAAATAGAAATGGTTTACGAGCCTACGACTTTCAACTGGTCATTATTTATTCTCAGTCTTTGTCTGCTTACATAAAAAAAAGGTAGAGAGAACAAACGTTCACACACTCACCCTACATTCTCTTGTATTTTGTCCCAAAGTTTCGTCCGTCCTCGGTAAGATGATAAACTACATTCGACAGCAAGGCCTTTGATCAGGAGGTGTTCGGGAGCATGGAATCACCTCTTAATTGCTGGTGTTCCCAGGTCCACTCTAACCCATAGTGGTAGCTCTTGTTAGGGTCCCAGCTATGGGCAAATAGTTAGTCCCAAACTGGAATAAAAACACTATGAAAGTATAAAAAATATGTTTTAATACCAGCAATACATTTCTGTAAAAAATTATTACCAGCAATGAATTTTTGAAGAAAAAATTATTACCAGCAATACCTTATTTACCAGCAATACATTTTTGGAAAAAATATTACCAGTAATAAAATTCTTGCCGGCATTAAATAACCCACTGAGGTTGATATGCCGTAAAATAAAACAAACCAAATCAAAGTTTCGTGGGGGTTATTACCAGAGGTTCTATGACAGTAAGTTTAGCTGATTTCCAGTATTATGACCTCTTGTTTTTATCAGCTTCAAGAATTCCATATAAATGATTCTTCGGACTTTCAATTCATTTTGTCTGAATTTCTGGAATGATGAGTTGTCACTATTTACATTATTCACATTCAGACTAATATTTTCATCCTTCTTGTTATTATATCAACATCTTAATCCACTAAACTATTTTCATACTCGGATTAAAACGCCGGTTCGTGAATTTAGGGCCCAGTAATTGTGAATTCAGTTACTGACCAGACTTAGATTCAATGGGAACAGAGTCGAGCAATAGCGGAACAGTAGTAAGACAAAGACAAGTTATCCCTTCATATGAATGGCGAAGTGGGAACATTCTAATCCCGTAGATTAAATAAAGAGTCCAGTTTGAAATTCCCTGAAGTTTACACAGACCGACAGACACTTGGTGAAGGCCTAAGAGCATAACTGCCGAAACGTGATAATAATAAAAAAGGAGGACATTTGTCTGCATGTAAAGAATCTAAATTTTTAATTCTTTAACTTTTTCCTTTTTGCAAATATTCTTTAAGACTGTCCACATTGCTTCAGTGATTATCAAAACAATGGAAAAAGTTTTTGATATCCGTCGACATTTTAGCATTCTGAAAGTTCATTTTCTTTTCTTTGTGTTTTTAAATCTTATCTCTTCTGACATGGATGGACGATCTCTCTTGAACCAAAAACTACAATTTCTTTTATTTTTCTATTTCTTCAGACATATTCCGATGTGTGTATATATACTATATATTTGCATTGTCAAGTCCCAGCCATTTGCACAATTTCCAGTAAATCATTGTTCCTATCCAAGTGTGTGTACACTCACTTGTAAGGCTAATGTTTTAGATACCTGTTCTCTTTTCTTTTTCTCCATTTTGCAGATTTGAATCGTTTTACATATATACAGATGCCTGTATATTTAATATATGTACGTGCTTGTGTTGTGTGAGTATGTATGTGTATGTTTTGTGTGTGCGTTTTAGAATGTACAAGTAGCACTTATCGGTACGGGATATAGAATCGGAAAGCCAATTTTAAATTCCCACATAGTCTGTTGCGTTTATTTTTGCACAAATGCTCCTTGTACAGGAATGAATCTTTCTTGGGGCAACTAGCTTTGTTTGGTAGCAACTCCGGAAGAAAACAGCCCTGAAAAGAAAAATCATGGACAAAGAAACGGAAAAATCACTGAACTATCTTTACCAAGAAGTCATGACTTTTCACCGATAATAAATAAATCTGCAGAGTGCCATGTTCACCTACATCTTGAAGTGACATGGCAATAATAAAATAAAATAAAGTGTGAATCGAACTTACTACTCTAGCAATGATCTATATAAATCTGTTGACCATCATTTGAAGGGAGGTAATGATACGCGTTTTGATTATCTCGACATCTAAGTTTACTTCTGGTGAAATAATCGTGAGCGCCTGTCGCAAAGTGGTATTGAATATTCACTTTTTGCATGACATTGTTGATCTGTCTGCTATTAAAAAACAATAAAACAAAAACTGGGGCTTCCTGTAAATGTTGATTTTCTCTAATACATTATTTAACAAAGCAGTAGGCATTGATAATTAAAAAAAAAGATTTACTCGTTGGATGACTCAATATTTGCTCGAAAGCACCAAATCAAAGGAATAGTTAAAATCGTTCATCCATGTCAACGGCTTTGAACCACCTCTCAGTGATACTTACACTATGTAATATATGTAACGCTATTTACGCTATGTAATATATGTAACGTTTAACGGTGCGCAAAATAAAATCAGCGAACCGAGTTCAAATTCCAGCCGAGTTCACTTTCCTGTAAGTATTCACTTTCCTGTAAGTATCCTTGGAAAAGGTATGAACATTTCTGTTGTAGAGTAGGACGCAACATACTTCTTGTTATTCCCTAGTATTGTGACGATAGACTGCTCCTACTTATAAATATGGCAAGTAGCCACCTTAGAGTAGGATTTGAGTAGGATTTGATTTACTCAAGTATTTCTTGTTTTATGTGTGAGTATTTAATAAACCTCTTTGTTTTCCTTACCTAGTCTTCTATTCTTTTGATACTCTCTCTAACCCGGGCTGGTAGCACTTGTTAGGGCCCCAGCTATGGGCAAATAATGAACCCCCAAACAAATATAAAACACTATGAAAGTATAAAAAATATGTTTTTAATAAAAATGGAGCAATACATTTTTCTGTAAAAAATACCAGCAATACATATTTATAGTAAAAGTACCAACAATACATTTTATCTGTAGTTGAAGCCATAAAATTGCGTTCAAAATATTTACATTTCGGCATTAAATAATCCATAGTGTTTGATATGCTGCTAAAAAAATCAACCAACATGTAATAAACACTTTCATGACATTAATCCATATAATATCATACAATTTCTTAAATCGGACTGTATTCCAAAATATAACTTCAACATAACACTCATCCCCACCTCTAGTAATTATGTCTTCACATAAATGTATATAGACAAAAGCTGAGTATCATCTACCATGTATTCATTTGTGAAAGCAGAATGGCATATTTTTATTACTTCAAAACTCCCAAGAAAATTAAATTTAAGCATTAAATGACCAATAAGGAGTTGATATGCCGTTAAAAAATAAGCCTAATAAGCCACGTGACAAAACTCATCATCCGGTACATTTAATGGTACAGCTTTTACTAATTAACTCATAGCTTGGGGAGAGAAAAGGGTATTTTCATGTAAGTCAACATAACGAACCTGACCGGAATTGGAAATCGGCTTTCCAATTAACAATTCCGAGTCATTTTCCATTACACCACTCACATATCTAAGCTTACAGCATCTGGTTTCCCCAAGCGGTCACCCATTTAGGTACTGACCAGACATGACGTTGCTTAACTTCGATGATCCGGGAACCGGCGCTTTAACGTGTTGTGGCCCTATGCCAAATCAAACTAAATTTGTCGCCCACCACTAAATAAGAGATAGCAGACAAATATTCAAAGTTTAAATTAACTTGAAACTATAAGTATATATAAGTATATTCATAAAATGTATGTATATCCATAAAATATTAGTATATTCATAAAATATTAGTATATCCATAAAATATAAATATATTCATAAAATATAGGTATATTAATAAAATATAAGATTATTCATAAAATATAAGTATATGCAGAAAATATAAATATATTCATAAAATATAAGTCAATTCAGAAAATATAAGTATATCCAGAAGATTTACAAAGATTGGTTGCTTAATTCCAATTTTATTTTGAAAACATGATTTGAATAATGAAATCTGATATTGTGTAACAATTGCATAAAGAGTTCCTTTTTTTCACTTGCTTATAATAATAATCACCCCAACGAACAGTACTCTCCCTTTTGTAGCAAACTTTGAATTTCTGATAATTTCGTATCGTTTGTTAATTATGTCGGCTCTAATATAAGCCAAATGCTTTTGATTTAAGAGAAAAGAACGAATATACGATTTTTTAAACGATAGGCTAGTTCAAATAATCCATGAGTTATAAAATGTATGTGTGTTTCAGATGATTGTTAAATCGATGATTATTCAGTGCTGAAACGAGCATTTATCATATGGTTCATTAAAAGTGAGGTTAGTTCTAATATTTTCTATAAAAACGAAGTCCTTGTGTCAGTGTTTTACATCATTGTTCGCGTAATAAGATATTTTCAACTGTAGCAAAATAAACATTTTAACATTTAATATTATCACAAACGATAGCATCAGTCATTGGTGTTATATTATTTTATCGAACCCCATTCGATCGATCAATCAATCAATAAAAACAAGCACCGAATAAAATCGATTAATTTGAGAGAGAATTGTTTCTTGCTCGTCTATTTCGACCCCGAAGTCCTGCAGAGGAAGAGAAAGACGAGAAAAAGGGAGAGAAATAGTAATACAAAGATACAGATAGAGAAAGACAGAGATAATAACTAAGAAAGAGAAAGAGAATGAGAGCAGGAATAGAATGAGGGAAAGTAAGAGAGAGAATTAAAAGAAAAAAAAGGTAATGGGTTTGCAAACTGGGTGGCAGGTAGCAACTTATTTGGGTCAAAAGGTCGTCGTCTTTGGGCTCGATAGGTCTTCGTTCAGAGACGGAACCACGAACAGCCGACTCTAATTAAGACATCCGGGATTGCAATGGATTTCTATGAAGAGTGTTTCCGAAAGCACAAACAAAGTGGATACGCCGATGATGGCTCGAGGTCAGTCGAATGCCTTGGGGCAATCCAGAAACGTGTAACATTACATAATGAGCCACTGATCCGAAGACCTTTGGATAATGAACAGTTAAGTAAATCTTGTCGTCCTCTTCATAGGATCAGTCGAGTTAACACTCTGTGAAAGGCTTGACGACTTCTAGGAGTGAAGTAGGGCAGTTCTTTCTGTTGAAATTCACTCTCGATATATGTGGGTGCATGCGTTGTTCTCAAAATGCACGTACGTGTGTTTATTTGTTTCAAAGCTCTCGGCGTTGGTTAGCGGCAAGAAAGAAGAACGTGTCAAGGCGATGGACGAATTTTATGTGCTTGGGCTGTCCCCAGAGACAGTCGTTGCTTGGAAAATGACTTGTAAAGTCTCCGAAGGCGTAATTTGAATGACTCAACAACGCCCTTAGGGTGGACATAAGGCTAATTCGATGCTTACTTTTATTCTTAAGAACATTGGCAAAATTTACAAAAATAGGGTCTACACTGAATAGACAGTAACCTTGCTCTTTGGAGGATTTGGAGTACTATTTGCAGTTTTTTAATTTGCAAATTAATTACAATGATGTTTTTATTTTGGAGTTTTGACTCACACTTTTTTTTACAATGATGTAGTAACCTGGAAAGCGCCCTCTTGGGAGTCGGTTTTACAAAGCAGCAGGTCGTGGTAAGAAGCTGCTCGTGTGGAGCTTACATCTCATCAATGAAAAGCGAAAGGAATGTGGGTGGTACGTTACAATGTGCGTAACATGGAGGGACACAGCCGTGGAGGTTAGAATTGGTGTAAATAAGGAAACAGCGATGGAGTAGCGAGAGACGTGCAACGTTTCGTCTGTGAAAAAGGGGGGTTGTAGGGTGGAAAGTAATTTGTCACCCCCCCCAGGAAGTGGATTAAGAAAATAACTGAACTTACTTTAAAACCCGTGTAAAAAATAGGATGATTTCAGCGTCATGTCGATAGCGACCCGGAGGAGATATGGAACTAGAAGAAAAGTACATTTTTTGTTTTAAGAAAACAAGTGACAAACGGTTGCGTTTGGTGTAGCCACAATACACCACACATGATCATGACAAATTGAATTATACTGACAAAACGTGGGAACCAAGTGACAGATTTGAGTGTTAGAATCGGAAGGGCGCCTTAGATAACCAAGAGAACTGGCCGACAACTTTTATTCCCTTCATGGCTTTCTGGATGATCCGTGTTGCAATTCTTGCTGTGGTCAGAAAAAGAAATAAAAAACACAGGGTGACAAATCAGTTTTATATTACTATTTTAAAAGCAGATCTACACAAAAGAGCTACATATGGCTGAAAGATGAGAGACGGATATGGCTGAAAGATGAGAGACGGATATGGCTGAAAGATGAGACACAAAAGCAACATTTTCCTCCTGGACCTAAGGACCAAATATTGAAACGAAGGTGGTTCTCCGCGCCTTCAACCTATGGAAATATGCCGAAAGTTTAGCAAAGAAAAGGGTTTTCGGCAAAGATTCTTCACAGAAAAGAAAAAGGAAACAGAAAAATCCATCAAAACACAGCCCACATCTATTACAGGTACAGAAAAACTAACACAAGATCTGATGCAATAAAGAAAAATATGAGAAATCAAAAGTTGTCCGTCCTGGGTAAGACGATAAACTACATCCGACAGCAATACCTGATCAGGAGGTTTTGAGGAGAGTAGAACCACCTCTTAATTACTGGTGTTTCTAGGTCCACCCCGACAAAGAGTGGTAGCATCTGTTAGGGTCCCAGCTATGGGCAAATAGTTAGCCCGGAACGAGGGTCAAAACACTATGAATGTGTAAAAATAGGTTTTAATATCAGCAATACATTTCTGTAAAAAAATATTACCAGTAATGAATTTTTGAAAAAAAAAATATCACCAGCAATACATTATTACCAGCAATAGATTTTTGGAAAAAATATTACCAGCAATAAATTTTTGAATATTACCAGCAATAAAAATCTTGTCGGCATTAAATAATCCGTTGAGGTTGATATGCCGTAAAACAAACTAAATCAAACCAAATCAAACGTTGTTGAAATCGTTAATAAATTAAAATCTAAAGCGAAAGTAAATATACGTCTTCCATATATCCCAACCAATAACATTATTGATCTGAATCATTTAGTGAAGTCTTTCCCAAACCCTTTTTCGTTTGCCGCCCCACTTGCGTACCAAGGCACAAGTCTACCTATCCAAATATATAGACACAACCCCCGAACGCCCCCTAATGTCTCGTTAACCTTTGATTGGAATTTCTTGGTGCTACTATTTTCGATAATAATCTCTATCTATAAAAGGCAGGATGTGTGTGTAACGAATGCGCGGCCGCAATTTTCGACAGATTTGCACCAAAATTTACATGCACATGCTCCAAGTTAGCGAGAAGGCCAAGACCGACTTTGCATTTCCCAACTCCCATCGATAGTGGAAATAATCGATTTTTTCAAGCTTCTACGGCAGTTTTCATGTAGTTTGCGGCTATTTTGTACTGGCCAGAGTGAGAGCCAATAGCTGGTTGCCACGAATAGGCAGGAAGATTCTATTGGCCAGCGTGAGAGCCAACAGCTGACTGACACGAATGTTAACTAGCATGCTAGCATGCAAAAAAAAATAAATCGATAGCTGCATTCGTCACAAGTGGGAAAAATTTAAATCTGCATGACACTTTATTCTAATTGGCTCATTCGCTTGCTTAAACTCAACGTTGATTCTGATTCCGCAGAACTGGGTTGGGTGTGAAAAAGTATTTGTTGTTAACATTCTTTTTTCATTCGGTTTTTCCAGTTACGAGTCCTTTTTTTAAAGCTGATCGTTTTGTGTTTATTTTTTTTAGTTCTTTTTTCGTAACAGATTTAATGTTTAGTATAGAGCTTAGAAAAATTCGCAGTGTGAGATAGGCAAGAAGTAAGGCATGTAGCAATATAAGCACAGCAAAGGGCACTCCTTTAAAGGTAAGGAAGGGCAAAAATATTTTAAGTCAAGTGATAGCGATTGCTGTATGAGTCGTACGATTTTTGAATCAAGCAAGGGCAACGCCGGGTCATGCTGCTAGTTTTTATATAAATGGGATACACTGTAAAGTGAGGGAAAGTTACACTTCAGGTCCAATATGTGTGTGTGTGTTGTGCATGTTATGGTTCAGATAAGACAATGCCACTCTATGGCAGCACACTTCTTTTACACCGCTTTTGGATCCTTCCACTGCTCCCAAGGGGCGGGCCAGCTACTTTGGGAATCTCTGATCTAGTGCATGTATATTCCAAACTAGTCAGTATTTAAAAATGCAGTTCAAAAAGGAACAAAGATGCAAAACCTGGGAGGGAGATGAGAGCGGAACCGCAAAAACATCTACGGGAAGTAAAAGGAAAATAATAAAATCTATGAAGGACAAATGGCGCGAAGCAACACACACACACACACACGCACACACACACACACGTGCACACACCGTGTTGCAAGAATAATGGGGAATAAAACTGGCAAGATAAATTATTTTTAGTTGAGGAATGGATGGCAGGGAGAGACATATTCCCGCAATATAGACATTAAAACATAAAACAGCAAAGGAAACATTTGCACTAAAAATATAACAATTACGGAGTTAGATGTTCGAACAGAGGAAATAACACAATCAGAAAAATTAGTGGCTGTCTAATGTTTAAAAGGAATTATGAGGGATCGAATAAAGACCAGAAGCTGAAATAAATTTAAGATCCCTGAAAGAAAACCTAAAAAAGCTGGCAACAATGTGATTTATAGCTTCTGCTTCAAACGATTCACGACGATTTATGAGAGACGATGACAAAATCTACACAAATGTTTGAAATCAAAAACGAACGAATCCTTGTTAAACTGGACAAGAGAGGCGCCCCGGAAGCAGAGCGGGGAAAAACAAGGAAATTAGTGAGAATACATAAAACGCCACATCCAAGAGTTGATGTCCACAGATTGGATGCTAAAAGAGAGGAAGTGGAATGTCAGTATTGAATATAGTGTTGAATCCACAATCAATGGATTTAAAAGGAAATTAAGACAGAAGGAAAGATTGTTAATAATTGCCAAAAACTGAGAACAGAAAAATGATCCGAAAACCAAGAAACAGAAGAAGAACTCCAAACTAAGAAAGAAAAGAATTGTATGGAGATTTCAGAAGACAAATCAAGGGAATGGAGATAAATCGATATGGGCCTAGCTATATTGGAGAAAACTAAAGCGTGAAACAGCGTCGTTCTTAATAACGTCCCAAAGCAATGCCATAAGGACGAACGAGGATAGAGGAAAACGGCAAATGTAGATTGTGTTAAAATCAAGATGGGAAAGTGAATTATATAACCATAAGATGTAGCAAATTGCCTCAGTCAGTCAGTTATGTGTCATGCGTGATACACGCTTAGGCGATCATGTATCTTTCAATACATAACTGGCGAGGCAGATTTATCCCGCAGTAGGTCGCCATTTCTTTCTACGACAGACCAGTGGCTATCCAAGACTACAGAACCCGGTCTGTCCTGCTATTTGCCCATAGCTGCGAAGGGGAGAAGAGGAGGATTCATACCTGTCCAAAGGGTAAACATATAAGTGAAAATAATAGATTCGACTGGAATTCAAACTCAGCTTTCCGATTCCTCAACAGCTATCCATTACTCCACCGTAGAAAGGATAAAAAGTATAGGTATGAGTGGGTTGGAAATGTAATCCACTAGGAACTATGCAAGTGCCTGCGTTTTGAACTAACAGACCAATGGTATAAGCACAGGCCAAAATCTGTTCTTGACGATGAAGATCTTTTGGTACTTTTAGATTCAAATATATCAATCCAATCCAAACCAAGAGATTTGATTTGGTAGTAGCTAACAAGAAGAAGAAATGCTATCACTGGATTTCGCGGTTTCGGAGAACGTCAGAGTAGATCTGGAAGAAAGTGAAAAGACAGATAATTATCTCGACTTTGACAGAGGACCAAGATCTTGAACATGGTGGGTGTGCGCTTGCCAGTCGTTATCAAAGTGCTGGGAACAGTCCTGGAAACCCCAGGGAATTAGCGAAAGTGTGGAATCTTTCGCACAAGCAGATTACTGAAAATCGCAACAATAATAAGAAGGCTGCTTGTATAACACCCCTGTCTCTCTCTCTCATTGCTGACGACGATGCTGTCAATTCATCTCCGTCCGTCTTCTGTGGTTTGCCAAATGAGATATCAGCCCGATCCGTGAACGAAAAGTTTTCGGGCACAGGTGGCAGAGAGACATGCCCGGTGCGGAATTGGCAGCTTGCAAAATGACGCTGGTGTCGTCTCCCCTCGAGCGCTCATCGTCTGTCCTTCTCGAAGTGCGCCACTCCGGCAACGCAGACAGACCGCAAGCCGATCCGATCCGTTGCGAGCTTCTACAATTGTGTTGGGTCAATATTACAGGAGACTGAAGTACGCTTAAGGTAGTCCGTTTCTTTGGGCCTCCCACGTGGGCGAGTGCCGGTCTTGAGCTTTCCGTAGAAAACAATTTTTGGTCAACATCCGCTCAACATGTCCAACCCAACGTAGAAGGCGTTGTCGGATGATGGCCTCAATGCTGATAACCTACACACTTTGAAATATATCAGTATGAGTGATTTTATCCCTCCAAGTAATGCGCAACTTCCCTATAGGTTACGTGTGAACGAACAATGAATAATAATAATAATAATAATAATAATAATAAAATAAATGATAATGAAAGTAGTAAGCGACTTTACTCAGTAATAAAGGAAGCCAACATGTTCAAAATAGTGTTTCAAATGGGTGCAAAAATACAAGTTTTCCCTACTTCCCTCCACCCTTAGAATGCCTGACGCTCAACTCCACGAGAGCCTCTCTTTGCGGCTGCTCGGTTTCACATTGACTGCTGACCTGAGATGGAACAAATACATTGAGTCAATTGCTTCGTCCACCGCAAGGAAAGTTGGCTCCCTGTGTCGCGCCAGGAAAATTTTCTCCCCGGAAACGATCCTTCAAATCTACAAATCAATCATTCACCCTTGCATGGAGTATTGCTGCCATATATGGTCTGGAGCCATTTCTGTTTGTCTCGGAGTTCTTGATAAGATCCAGAGGCGGATATGCAATGCAATTGGCTCTGATCTGGCATCTCGTCTGCAGTCGCTCTCTCACAGACGTGCCGTCGCCTCTCTCTGTCTTTTTTACAAATACTTTCATAGTAATTGCTCCGATGAACTGCTTTCGCTGGTTCCCAGACTTCGCGAATTCAAGCATCCTACGAGGTTGGCATCCCGCTCTCACTCTTTCACTGTTGAAACTGTTAAATGTAGCCGTCTCTTCTACTCCAATAGCTTCATATCTCGCACCTCTCGCCTGTGGAACCCCCTTCCCTTTTCCTATTTCCCTGATAGCTATAATCTCCAACTTTTCAAATGTAATGTCAATCGACATCTCCAGTTGCCTTGATCTATCCACTATCCTTCTCCTCATCCTTTCCTCTGTCACTATCTGCTCTCGCTTCAAATCCTCTGTAACCCCTTGCGTGCCAGTAGCTTCCTGCCTTGCTTGGGGTGAAATGCTTAAAAAAAATAATACACCGACTAAAGCTGCAGAATACTAAAAAAAAAAAAAAAGCAAAGGCAAATGCAACCGACCAGATACAGAAACGAGGGCAAGATAAACTGCTTTACGGTCACTACTCTACCCGTACCAAACCTGCTGATGTAAACAAACCCCTGCACCCATCAAAGGTTACGTAGTGCAGGCTTAAAACCTGAAGGCCTTATTCTTACTGCACAGGATCAATGCTTGCTAACTAGAAATTATCAAGCACACATACTAAAAAATTGTGTTACTCCAAAATGCAGATTCTGTGATAAATATCCAGAAACAATTAGTAATCTTGTATCAAGTTGAATGGTATTGGCACCCACTTAATATAAAACCCGGCATGACAGAGTGCGCCAATATATACATTGGAAAATCTGCAACTTCTACGGAAAGGAAACTGGAAGCAATTGGTTTGAACACCACTCAGACCCGATTACGGAGATAGGACCTGTAACAATTTTATGGGACTTTACAATACATTGGTCGATCAGCTTAGCGAATCACATGACTCGATTCTCATCCAGACTCTGATGAATAGATCACGTAGAAGAATAAAAGAGTTAAATAGGACAAGAACAGTGTGATTTCATTTAAGATACTGAAACAAGAAATGTAATATTTATGATCAGAATGATATCAAAGCGAGCAATAGAATTGCAGGACATAGAAATATGCTTCATTGACTATACAGAAGAATTTGATAAGGTATAACGCAAATAACTATTTGAACTGCTAGGTAAACTTTATTTATTAACGATATTAGAATGTTACAGAATATTTACGAGGAGAAAACGTATAGATAGTAGATGAATTGAGCAAGTACACAGAATTTGAATGAAAAGAAATTTTTTAACCTTTAAAGTAAAGCGATTTTATGAGAACTAGATGTTCTACCAGGATTTATTATTGGCGAGCATAATAAAATAAGGTGTGCAAATGGCACCATGCTGATGAGAGACACAATAATAAAACTGCAAGAACTTCGAGACAATACAGTAATGGAAAGAAGGAAGAAAGTACTAACTACTAGTTGTAAGAAGACAATGTATGTTCATCAGCAAGATGAATAGCCCAAAATGTGAGCTACGAATTAGATATCAAAATCAAGCAGATACAGATATTCAAATATCTGCGAAGTTTATTAACAGATAGGGGAAAATGTGACATTGAAATCCGAAAGCAGATTAAAATAATGAAAGTTGCCTTCTTAAAGGTAAGCAAAGTATTTATTAAGAGACAAGAAAATTTCGTTGGAAAAAAATATAAAAATTGGGTTCGTTATAGTCACTTATGAATCCACCTCTTCTCCCCACTGGCTATGGATTAATTAGTAGAAATTATATCAGTAAATCATTATTATCTACATAAAAGTCTTACAATCTAAAAATATTTCCTGGCTTTAAATAACCTGCAAAGTGTTGATAAGCCGTAAAAAGAAATCAATCTTTAATTATTAACGCTAAACATAAAATAAACATGACCTTGCAAATGTACGTCGTTTTGTCCACAATGTTTATATGACACAGCTATATTAACTTAACGAATAGTCAGCAAATAGCATATGGAACATCGTTTTTTGCCAACATTTCTCCCAAATGAAACATTGAGATTTCGTCGGGTAATGCAATACTAAATTAAAATCTGTCAGAACCAATCAAAATCAAGGCTTAAGAACAAATCAAGTGTTTTTTTTTCGTTTGGCCACGAGTAAACAGTTTCTCTTTCAACCTGAATTTTCGGAATGTTAAGAATGCTTATTCTTTGGGGAAAATTAACCGACCATTTATCTTTCTTCACTTAACCATTTTTTTTTTCGTGAGCCAAAAGAGTTCGACATCTTGCTTCGTTTTCCAACGCATGTATAAATAATGCTGAAAGCAGATAGTAATCATTCTCGGTGGGAAACGGTTTAACATGAAACGAATAACAGTTTAAATTTTCATTTTAGATGAAAATGTGACGCCGTATGGCTCGGCAGATTAGAATGAATTATTTGGATAGCGTAAAATACACGACTGCAAAAGCCGAGACATGATTGCACGACAGTTTTAAAGAAATAGCCCAGTAGTTCGTGTGTTTTCGCTCGACGTGGAGTTTAATTAGATTGGATAAGATTATCTAAAATTCAAGAAATTAATTGATAACAGAAACTAAAATATTTTGCTTTAAGAATTTAACTGAAGGATCAGAAAAAAACCAGCAGATTCAGAAGTTAGATTCCTCAAAGATGGAATATTATAACTTTTAAAGAAAGAAAATGAAACTGATTGATTCCATTTCGTTAATGATTAAATTGTTTGTTTTCTTTTGTTTCTTTTTACGGCATATCAACACCCCAATGGGTTATTTAATGCCGACAAGATTTTTATTGCTGGTAATATTATTCCAAGAATGTATTGCTGGTAATATTTTTTCTTCAAAAATGTATTCTTGGTAATATTTTTTTTTCAAAAGTATATTGCTGGTAATATATTTTCCTCAAAATATTTATTGCTGGTATTAAAACCTATTTTTACACTTTCATAGTGTTTTGACCACATTTTGGGGGGTTAAGTGGACCTGGGAACACCAGCAATTAAAAGGTAGTTCCACGTTCCTCAAAACCTCCTGATCAGAGGCCTTGCTGTTGGACAGAGTTTATCGTCTTACCCAGGACGCGGATGTGGTTTATCGTCATACCCAGGACGGTGATTAAATTGTGATATCGTACCTAGAATATTGGGATTAAATCTGAGAAGGAGGAAAGTTTGAGTCTAGATAGAAGTATCTGATAACTACCTTTCTCTCTTTCTTATGCAGAGTTAACACTGAAGTCAAAAATGGCATAAAACATCCGGAAAAAACCGTCCTTTCCTTGAAATGCTCCAGAAAATACCTAACTCCTGATGTCATGATCTTTACAAGATTCATTTCAGAGCGAGTATGGCGTAATGCTGCCATATCTGGACTAGAAATGCTTAATCCTCATTATCCAGAGTTCAAAAGGGATTACGCATCCCTGTAGGCGATGAATTATTCTCCACCCTGCAACCCTAATCCCACAGACGAAATGTTGCTTGACTCTCGCTACTCTATCGCTTATGGCAGACGAATTAGACTCCTTAGTTCCACCAGCTCAAATATTCACAGTTAGGACCCACCATGCCATGTCCACGGGGGGTGCATCCTCATTCTCTTTGTGTTCCTGTGATAAGGAGTAAGTTCTATTCAAACAGATTCTTCCCCAGAATTGTTACTTTTACAAACTCCCGAGACGATTCTTCCCTGACAAATACAATCTTGGTCTCTTCAAGTCCAGGGTCAGCCAATATCTATCCTACATATCCTCCTAATATGCACATCTTATTCTCTCCCCTTCCTCATTTCTTAAAACAATCACGCTCAATAACCTTCTACTTTGAGTAGCCCTTGGGAATTGGGTGAACTAAAAGTAAACAAAAAAAAAAAATTATCTATTCATCCAAAAATGACAGAAATATTCAAGTTTTTGATCGCCCAAGTCGTGAACGGACATTGAACATAGAAGAAGAAAAAGAATGGATATTTGTTGAGGAAAGTCACCTTTATAGAGTCCCAGCTGAGAACTGCTCTCGCTATCGAGATTAATAAAACAATAATGGACGACAATGCTTCAAGCTACGTAGGAATTGGAAATGTTTTCTATTCGTCAAGTGAGAAATGTATTTATTTTTTATTGTAGGTTGTGTTCCAGTTTAGATCATCATCAATAAAGAGACGTGTTTTGGGTTTTTTTTTTCTCATAAATATCACTGCATCCACGTCCCGATTTACAAAACCCTTCAATCGACAGATTTGTACAGTGTACTTTGTTTCCCGATTATAACCAAAATGGCGTCAATAAATTCTTGGTGTTTCATCCAATGAAACGGAAAGACAAAGAAACAGAAATCGAAGCCCATCGTTGCTTCAACTTGTGACATTCTTGTTTGAACATCACAGTTAAGATACTCGAGATGGCCATTTTTATACTTGTACGGAAGCAATATAAATATAGTTCTAAAGAAGGATTTTGAGGATACACCATCGACTGAATATATAAGCAACGATGTAGTTTTACAGAAAATGGACACTTTTATTTAACAACCCAAAGAGATAGTTGAAATTTCTAGGGCATATTATAAGAAAAGAGGGTTTAGAGAATTTAACACTCACGTGATATATTGAAGGCAAGAGGTACAAAAGAAAGCAGTGCATAACATACTTAAGAAGCTTGTGCAAACAGTTGGCAGAACTGGCATAAGGAAAGCTAGCAAAAAGACAAAATTTACTAAGAACTACAAAAGACAGGAAATTGCGGAGAGCCATGATCACCAATGTCCTGAGGGGACACGGTACAAAGAAGGAGATGGATACCTGGTCAGAACATAATCGGAGAACGTATTAAATTAAACATTTCCCAGGCAGATTGTTTTAGTTTATTCCGTAAAGAACAATAACCAGTTGGGTAATTTTTTTTTTTTTCGATTCAGATGAATGAAATTAGCTTCTATTAAAACATCTGAGTTTGCGTACATTTTAGTAATAGAATCAGATCAAAAGTTTCATAACAATATCTTCAATGAAAGCTATGACTATAAATATTAAACGTAACGCGAATATGTCAATATCATAATCTCTAAAAGGAACGCTTTGTCCTGGGGTAAATGCTTGCGACGTAGAGTCTTTTATCCTTAGTCGTGAGTTCAATCCTCCATATGTCTTTGTTGTAAGTTAAGCTTAGTAAACATCACCATCTAAAACGTACACCGCGGTGTCGAGTAATGTCTATCGACATAGTTTTGTTGGCCATTACTACTGAGTAGTGTGTTCAAACCTCATTGGGTGCTCCATATTTGTGGCCTTGGGCCCAAACTAAGTTAAGATTAGTTAATAATATTACTGTGTAGAGATTTCTACCGTTAATAGATACCTGTAGCTTTGGGCCAAAGCTAAACTAATCTTAGTAAATAGCATCACTAAGATGTAAGGAGTTCGAACCTCACTGAGTCCACCATACTTGTAGCCTTGGGCCAAAAATAAGCTAATCTTAATAAATAACATTACTATTATGTAGAGAGTTCGATCTTAACTTGGTGCCCCACACATGTGTCTTTGTGCCAAAACTGAGCTAAGCTTAGTGCATAACACCATGAATTCTGAAAGCTTTAACCTATCACACCCTATACAACGAGATTAAACGGAATTTTACAATGTAAATTTATTTTTTTCAAAATTTTAATTTTTATGTAAATTTTAAAATGTCTTAGTCAATGGTAAAAAACAATAAAATGTCTTTTTTTGGAAACCATGTCTTAGTCAGTGTCTAAAACAATAAAATGTACAAAATTGTTCTGAGTCATGGAAAACATTTGAACTAAAATTCATCTTTGCCGTCAGGTTGATAAAGACAAACAATAAACTTGATTATTGTACAATTGTTAATAACATTTAAGAAAAGTGTGATTGAATTTTTAAAAAATTACAAGGACAGAAAATAATTATTCAGGTTAGTTTATTTTTTAGTTGGACATTTGTATTGGTTAAAACTCGTTACATTCGCCATCATCAGCAGAACTCGTTTGCCAAATATCAGCTCGAGAGAAAACACCCGAGTTGCTTGTTATTTTAGCTTAATTTGACTACGAGTATAGGTTACCCCAAAAAGGATCTAACTCACTATTCAGTAGTTATGAGTAACCACATGCTCATTAACCATTACAACTTACCAAGAGTTCCAAAAGATTATCCGTCTGGTTAACTATGAGTTTGGTGTTGCTATTTTAAAATGTCGAATTCGGTTAAAAATGTTTTTGTGATAATGAAGCATAAGAATAGTCTGCATTTTTATTTAGAACATTTAATATTAGGATGGATTATAAGTCCGGTTGGGGAGCCAATTCTAATAACGAATGTATTACTGGTGATGAAAAGTGGGTTATATACAACAATGTTCAACGCAATAGGCATTGTATTGACGAAGATAAATCTTCTACACAACCGACTCCAAAAGCTGAGAAAATTAACGTTGGGTATGCAGTGGGGTCGTTAGGATATTATTCCTTTAGAGTTCTTAAAACTAATTGTAACACTAAACGCACATTTTTACATCGAGAAGTGGCAACGTGTCCAGAAAAGTTTGATTGAAAAGCGCTCTGCGTTCTTCAATAGGAAACACAAAACCACATACCGTAAGAGTAACACAGGGAAAATATTTATAACTTATTCCAAACTTAACTATTCGGCTGCACTTTTTATCCAACCATCCATATTTACCTGACCTTGCACCAAACGATTTATTAGCTTCTTCGATTGCTGAAATAAGCTTTGATGGGAAAAACGTTTTGTCACGAAAACTAGATTCAAAGATTGCGCATAGATATTTTTACGCCAAAATCTGCGGAATTTTGCACAAAACGGTATCGAAGAGCTGCATCATAAGTTTTTACAAATAATGGTGACTATAAAAATGAACAAAATATAACTAATTTATTCTTTTAATTGAAATCGATAAAGGAAAACGGAAATTATTAATGACTTAACCGATTATTATGTTTGGCTTGAATGAAGAAATAATGAATAACTTGAATAGATAATAAAGATAGTAATATTTTTGACAGCGTTTCTTCTACCGAATTTTGGAGTTTCATAGATATTTCCTTTAGATTCTGCCAAAAGAACAAATTTCGCATTTCTTTCGTTAAAAAATACACAATCCATCCGCGAAAATTTCTTATGGAGCATACGCAGTCACTCTCTCCATTGCAGAACTTTATACATATGTTGTGCTTAAAAGTTTCCCGCTTTTTTTTTAAATTAAAAAAACAAACAAACAAACAAACAAACAAAACAATACAAACTATTTTCCCGCGTGCATTCAGTTTCTATTCTTGCAAAAGAAGGATGCTGGGAATTTTTATCAAATATGCAACAGCCTGGCTTCGTTTCTGTAAATCTCAGTGTTTAAAGAGGGGAAGAAACGGGGTAACTATAAATTGTAATTTGATATTTAGACATAATGCGAAGTAAGAAAAGATTTTGGAGAAGAATTCCGGTCACGTGACTTTAGGGTATCTGGAAAAAAAAAGCAAAAACTTTGGCATCCTTGAGCTGCAGCCTATGGGAGCAATTTATTAAAATGAATGACTCGCAGAGTGAATAGTGAATTACTGGCAATGTTCTACTCTGCGTAGAGGCAGATATCTCAATTCTTTCCTCGCTCTCTCTCTCTCTCTGTTTATATCTACGCTCGCTTCCCTCTATCACAATCTCTGCTTCCGGATCACGTTATCAGTATCCGAGGTAAATGTCAGGACTCCGGTCTCATATTTGAATGGCAATCATAAAAGTTGTGTACTTGTAAAATGTACGATACCTACCTGTTTATCTTTATCTCTCTATATCTCTAGATAAAGTACTATGATTATTTACATTATTCGGACTGTTATCCTCATCCGCATTACCATATTCACAACGTTTCGGCCGTTGTACGTTCCGGTCTTCTTCAGGTGATTGGAATTTTGTACCGAAGCATTTATTTTGTCCACCGGGGTATATTGTTCTAGTTCCACATGCCACGCCTCTTCCGGATATATCTCAGTTATTTCCCTTTAACTCAACTCTCTAAGTTTTTTGTTTTTTTGTTTTTGGACTGGTAATGAACTCTCAACTTTTGGGGTCTAGTCACTGGATCTAGCCAACGTCTTTATCCACTGGGCCATGTATCCTTAAGGACATCGGTGTAATAATTTCTGGGATTTATAAACCTAATGTCTTCAGCAACCATTTGTTTATCCCTGTTCTTATTACCGTTGCCTATTGTGAATCAGTGTTCTTAAAAATGTTTTTGAGAGAATTTTTGGCATCGATTACCTTGTGACGCATCTCACCATGCCGTTACTAGTGCAGTGGGCGCAACGGTAGGGAACCTACCATTGATTTTAGCAGGAAGTGTTCCCGTTCAAGTAAAGAAACGAGGCAATATGCACTTCTATTACATGAAGCTGTTTACAAAACGAAGGTTAAGAAATAGAGATGGAAGAATAATTGATTGGGTATCAACGAAAAGGCAACGAGAAAGGAAAGCTTAATTCGGCTGCCGTATGAGATGGAGAAGGTGACTGATAACGGTGTAGATGGTGAAACAAGACAATTTGTCTAATGCAAGCCGACGCGTAGGCTAAGTATATCCTGGCCGCTTATCTCCTTTAAAAATACTGTTTGTACTGATCAGATTTCACGATTATGAGACTCGTCTAATAAATTGCATAAATCCACGTCGTCATTCTCGTAAGGATATTCTCGTAAATATTTTAAGTTCAGACACCGAAGCGATTACGTTGTTCGCCTGCTTTGAACAATAAAATAAATTAACAACTTACACAAAATCTCTCTCTGGCAACCATGTCGACATACAAATATTTAAATGCGTAAACTCATTCATTGTTAGACAATTATGTTAAGGTCACTCGATGTTTCATTTCGATCATCATCTTTATTTTTAAAGCAATGTTTCTGTTGGTGGAATCTTCAGGTATTATAAAAGGCATTATTGAAATGGCTGGTGGAGAGATATTAATCGTTGTATTGAAATATAAGCATGTCTGTATCCACAATATAGTAAAGTTTTGTTCCAGAATGAAAACAAATACATGTATATCATGAAAACAGAGTAAAAACAGATACACTTTATGCATATATTTACAGAAAAATAATTTCTTCAAGCTGCCAACCAGATACAGTTGAACAGTTATGGAAAAAAGAAATGAATTAAAGTCTTACTTGAGAGCTGACTGGATCGTACTCTGCGATCAAGATGTACGCTCAGCAGATAAAAAAGCTAGAGAAAATGGCGATCTTGGTTTGACGTGATGTCATTCTGAGGAGTGGCATTAACTGCGAAAAGTCTTACATTTCGTATTTCTAGGTAAGCTGTCACGTGACGAATTCCTTAGCCTTTGACATGTGCATGAATTATAGATGAGTCAAGGGCCGATAATTAATTTCTATAACGCATGATTAATTTTCTTGCACGGAATTTTTATTTATTTCAGAAATGGTTCTGTACGCTAGTGTAGAGGACCCGGTGGGTTAAGTGTTGTTGAATTAGGAACGTGCTGTTTATTTCCTGTTAGAAGGTCTAACTACAAGAACATGGCGGACTCAAGTTGAGTCCAACCGAAGATGTAAAGAAAACAAACTAGACCGATATATATATATATATATATATATATATATATATATATATATATATATATATATATATAATCAAATATATGTATTAAAAACAACAAATTTACAAGTGACAAAGACATTAACATTTGTGTTTGTGTGTGAACGTAAAGAATTTGTATTTTGGTGTAATTTTGTTTGAAACTGGTCAGCATAGGCAGATAGTAGAGCGTAAACTTTCAAGACAAAGAGGATTGGCTGCCTTTAAAACCAGCATTCTATGAACTATCCTTCGTCTTGAAGCGAATAGCTTTCCACGGCGTCGCTGGAAGAAAAGTCAACTGCCTTAGCCATTCAGCAGGTCTATGCACTAGTGCACGCGCATAGGTTCGGAAACAAACATATATACACTTATATGTTATGTGTAGATAAATATATATATACATATTAATAAAAAAATCTTCAGTGTGAAACTTGCATCGACTCACATTCCACACACACACACATACACACACACACATATATATTTTGAACAATAAAAAATATTAAAAAATTAAAAAATTAAAATCTTCAGACACACTGGGTTGTATATTAATATTCTTTCGTTTTTATTATTTCATTTAGATTCATCGACTAGTTTCGGCCAACATGGCCATCATCAGGAGAAAAAAAATTCTGCTTGCTGGTAGCAATGAACTACAGAAATGAATGACTTGATGGAGAAAATGAACTTTTGTCTGTAGTTTTCATTTGTTTTTTTAATTTTCAACATGAATTTTGGTCAGTCCTTGTGTTGATCAAACAGTCTCTTTTAAGTTGTTATTTAAAATGAGAGCTGGATGGATTCATGCTGCTCTGAATTCCCTTGGTCATTTTGACAGTTTTATTGGTTCCTGGAAAGGGGATGCGTCTCTTTGGTTCTTAGGAAGTGAGTGAATATGAAGTGTGTAGATTACTATGGGTGTGTGTTATCATTTGGCTCATTAGGGAGTGAGTGAGTATGATGTGTGTATATTAGTATGGGTGTGAGCATAAATATGAGACGTCAACACCTCCGCAAGTATGTCTGTCTTGTATGGGTGGGAAAATATATATATATATATATATATATATATATATATATATATATATATATATATATGCACAGTTTGGATATCCGATGCGACGTAACGTATCTACAAGTGATTTTGCTCCAATTGCATTTTCCTTAATATATATTCATAAACACAAACTTATACATTTACGATAGACAATTAATTGACATTGAAATGGCTTCCTTATATAATTCCATTTGCCGGCGACATCTCCGACTTCTCTCTTAATTCAAGAGAAATCCAATAAATTGATGTTGATCTTATCATATTCCTGTCACCGCATTTCGGCGATGATCGGTTCATTTCTCGAAGCCAATTCCATGACGAGAGATTCAATTTTATGAACCGGACAAGAGAAGCGGAAAACAGAACCGCTTTCCTGCCTTTGCCAAAGCACACGCAACACACACACACACACACACACAGACAAACATACACGCACGCACGCACACACACACACACACACACACACACACACACACACACACACACACACACAGACAAGACACACACACGCGAACACACACACACACACACACATACACACACACACAGAGACAAACATACACGCACGCACGCACACACACACACACACACACACACACACACACACACACACACACACACACACACACACACACACACACACACACACACACACACACACACACGCGTCACTGCTCCTCTAACAACACTTATCAACAGCCAGAAGCTGTAGTCGCGTTGTTTTCGATGGCTAAACCGAGGAACACTCGTACAAGCCCTTCCCTACATGCAACTAGTTCGGAAATTGTCATATTATCTGCTGATATTAGTAACACACGAAAATGCCATTGACAAGCGTTTACTATTGTACACCAAACTTAGATGTACATGGATCTAAAGAGAGATATATGTATTTATACCATCCAATATGGCAGGAACAGTGAATCATGCACGTACGCACACACACATACAAATATATTTATAATATGGTGTTGAAAAGATATCGGTTCAGTCAAGTGGGTCGGACCAAGAATATATATATATATATATATATATATATATATATATATATATATATATATATATATATAACTAACACTGATGATAGGATAATGCGCGAAACTGCCATTCACCATGCAGTGTTGCTTTCTATGTTTGCACTGCTTCTATCTATCATTCTAATTCTGTTCATATCTATCTATCTATCTATCTATCTATCTATCTATCTATCTATCTAATTCTGTTCATATCTATCTATCTATCTATCTATGTAATTATCTGTTCATATCTATCTATCTATCTATCTATCTATCTAAAACATTAACACCTAGTTTCCACCGTTTCATTCAAAGTAGATTCTTTGGATATGTACACATAAGTTCTCAAAAGATACTGCTCACAATGGCTGCAAAATTCGATTCCTTTGGTCGCGTTGATTAAATTCCTTTAATTTACGGGCAGGGAGCAAGCAAATGAAATTTTGCTGAATATATATTCGTATACACATATTTCTTTCTTGTCGTTTTGCTTTTGTCACTGACGGCAGTCGGTTAAAAGCGTACGTGAATAAGTTATCTGACAAATTACTTACACACACTGAAATGTTAGAATCAACACAATCATGAGAAACCTTGTCTGCAATCGATATTAGACGGACAAAAGCAAATTTGGCAAAAGGCTGTTGTGAATTCCTAAAGCATTTAATGAGGACTGAAATTCCTGAACAAGAGTTGCGAGTGAGACAGGGTCACTAAACCTCTTTCCATCGTACGCTCATATGAGATTGCTTCTGTTAATGTGTTTGAAACAAAAAAAATTATTAATGCAATTCTCACTTCTTCCAAATGTTTGCTAAGTCTCCCACATGGTTTGCGATAAATTTGAATGACTTGTAGCTTTTTTCAACAATGGCTTTCTTCTTGCTACTCTTCCATAAAGGCCGGATTTGTAGAATGCACAACAAATAGTTGTGGACAGAATCTCCCACCTGAGCTACAGATCTTTGCAGAGCCCGCAGAGTTACCATGTGCCTCTTGGTTGCATCTCTGATTATGCTCTCTTTGTTCATCCTGTCATTTTAGGTCTATGACCTTTTGTCTTGATAAGTTTGTTGTTATGTCATAATCTTTTCATTGTTGGTTGAAGGATTTAATGGTGCTCCATGACATGTTTAAAACATAGGATTTTTGTTTAACCTAACCCTACTTTATATTTATCAACAACTTTATCCCTGACCAGTCTGGTGAACTTGTTGGTCTTCATGATGATGCTTGTTTGGTAATATTCTTTAACAAACCTGTAAGTACTTCAAAGAACAGGTGCATTTAATTGGGGGTGGGGAATGGAGATTCTACTCTTTTTCTATTCTTCTCTTTATACAAAAGAAATTGTCACAATCAGGTGAACTTTATTTGTTAATTATGTGACTTCTGAAATCAGTTGATTACAATGAATTTTACAGTAAAGTTGGAGGAACACATATGCACTCAATATTTTTCAGGTTTTTATTTGTCAATCATTTTGAAAACCATGTAATATTTTCACCCGCTTTGAAATGATGTACTATTTTGGGTTGGTCCATTACACAGAATTTCTATAAAATACAATTGAATGTGTGGTTATAATGTGAGAAAATTGCACATTATATATATATATATATATATATATATATATATATATATATATATATATATATAGAGAGAGAGAGAGAGAGAGAGAGAGAGAGAGAGAGAGAGGGGGGCACGGTGGAGTAATGGATCGCGGCTCGGATTGAGGAATCGAGTTCGAATTACAGTCGAATCCATTACATTCACTTACGTGCTAATACCCTGGGAAGGTGTAAATCCTCTTCTCCCTCCAGCTATGGATAAATAGCAGGACAGGCTGGGTCCTATAGCCTTGGATGGCAACTGGTCTAGGAGAAGGAAAACTCTGAATTCAAAACCTGTGGAGGGTCGTTTGGGGACCTTGTGGCACTTTGTGCACAAGGTCTCTGTATTTGGCCCTTCAAAAAGTGTGGATGGTCCTGCACGAAACCATCACCACTATAATCAATTCTCATGTGTTGTCGGGCTATCGTTTCCTAGGAACTGATCTGCTTGATCCTCATACGAATTCGACGGGAGAGTCGAGTATATATATATATATATATATATATATATAGTGTAGTGTTTAGCTATATTAATTACGACTAAGTAATGAGTTCGATTGTCACAAGGTACGCTCTACTTTCGACCTTGTGCCACATCTATGCTATGCTTATTAAATCACTGTGGGTGTGCAACTCAATAAAAGACGTTTTCTTAAGATGCGTTATCTACAGTGACTAATATCCTCATCTTTGTTGCTATTACTACAACGTTTCGATCGGTGCACACAATAGCCTCCTTCATGTGTCTCTCAATCTGGATAACTTTCAGGCAATTTTTAACTGAACCCTTTATTCAATTTAGAAGGATAGATTGTTCCTGTTTCTGCAGTCCATGTCTACAGATATCTCGTCTTATTCTTTCTTTTTCAATGCTGCCCAGTTATTTCTCTTCCTAGCTCCACCGAGTCTAAGTGTCTACTACCCGGACCGGGGATTGAACTTACAATTACTATGCTACTATATTCGGGAACCAACGTTTTAATCTTCTATGCTGTGGTTATGTTAAGATGCATATTAACTGTTGAGGGGTCATTTATGACATCAAAAATGTTTAATCGAATAAGTCACTCCAAAGAAAGACCGCATTTTCATGCTATCGAATGCTGACAGATGAAATAAACAGACATGCCGACACAATCACAACCAACCAATGCATTGACTTAGACATTACGACCAAGAATATTAAAGAATAGGCAATGCCAAACCACTTTCAAGAACAAAAGCAAGGAAGAAATGGGTGTGAGTGAGAATACTTTGGATTCAGCGCATGACTAACTGAAGAAATTCGCTCTTGTGTGTTACGACCAACACTTGGTTTGATAAAGGAAAATGAAACTGCTTACAATATGGCCATCTGGGAAACAGATGGGCATGTTTTTTGTAAAGAAAATTCAAGACAGAAAAGAAATGTCAGACCAGATTATATAATTTTATAAAAGCGGATAAACAACTTTCGAGTCTTTCAAAATTGAAACAGAATGAATCAATCTGTTTTTTTTTTTTTGAACGGACTCATTTGTTTTTATTTCATGAAGACACTTATAATTTTGTAGCTTTGTAGATTTGCACGTATCAGAGTGACCAAAAAAAGAGGCGTTTCTTCCCTTCTGTTTGCAATAAATTTTCAATGCCGTCTCAGATGGAACTTCAGCTCTTTCTACATCTTGTTAATACTTGAACTATATAGAGAAACCTTTAAAATAAAATACAACCGAATTCGTTACAAGCATTTCATTTATGACCGAGATCTTTGAGATAATTTTGGCTGGATGGCTAAGTATTACGTCACAATATCAACGTATTTTGGATTCTGCAGTCGTTCAGAAATTTCTTCCACTTCAAAATGATAAAACTATACTGTAGTTATTTTATCCTGTCCGATAATAAAAACATTAAAGAATTGTTGAAAAAAAAAAAAACACAGCTAGAAAATATTTTCTGTTTTCAAGAAAAATTGTCAATCATGATATGAAATATTTCAACAAAATTACAATCAAATTACATTGATTAGCACTTTAATACAAGTTATTTCTCATTTACATTTGAACCTGTTCCAAAAACTAAGATCTGATGATTCGAATTTTGAATCATGAAACGGGTTCTTGAGTTTAATAAACTTGTAGGGAAGTGTATAAATTCAACAAAATATTTTGGATTTTTTTCAGTTTAATTTAGGAGTTTTTTCTTTATTAAAATTATTTTTTTTTTATATTTACGAAGACTCAACACATGACAAGGAATAAAAGTAACAAAAACGGTCATTTCATATTTAGTGCGTTTTAGAAAATCAAATGTCAGTTACATCCTTATACTGGACTGTGCAAAAATCGAACGCTACCTTAAATTATAATTTTTTAATGAACTATCTACTTCGAAATTAATGATTTTTACACCCCTTCCCAAATTAAAAAAAAAGGATGATACATTGATTGAGTGTCATCTACATTGCTAACCTTGCGGGGGTTTTAAAATTTGAGGGAAAAACATTCGTTAACCTACAGAAAGGGTCTTATATACCGTATTTGGCGGTATATAAGGCGCACCTCAATTTCAGCAGGACAAATCAAGAAAAAAATTAGTAATTAGTAAAATTATTAGTAAATGTTACAGTCTAGGCTATATTTATGAGGTATTATTTTACTTAAACAAGCCATGATTACAACTAAAGGAAAAGCAATAGGAATAAAAAGAACATGAGCCTATAAAAACTTTATTATATCCAAAGGTAAGAAAACAAAGTAAAAATCAAGCAGTTATTACAATTGAGCAAAACAGTACAGTTACCATTAAAATTTTATCTTTAAATCCATCTTTAAATCCTCATTTTCAAAACTTTTGGAAAAATGCGTCATATTCGTGAATTTTAGTGAAACAAAGAAACGTGATTAAATTTGATAATTTATTATTGTTATTTAAAGTCTAAGCTATCAGCAAAACAAATAATTTTCGTTGTTAGAGTTATTCAAAACTTGGATTTTAGGAATCAATCAGCTAAAATCTCGAAAGAAACCAGAATGAAAATCGTGGAAATGTCCTCGAATATAAGACAAAGAAAAGAAGGTATGAAACTTCGAATATCAAGATGTGCCGTTTCTTATGTTCTGGAAATATGTTTCAATAATCAAGGTCTCGTAGTCCTCAAAAGCTACAACAAAGGACAGTCCGCAAGTTGATTAGAAAAAAACATCAAACAAAATGACTGCAATACAACTAAGCGATGAATGTAACAAATCCAATTTGGTGTCTATAAACATCGTTAAACGCATTTTTCGATAATATGCATTGCTGGGGTGTATAGCTGCTGAAATCCAGTGTTGAACAAGAAAAAATTGCAGTTCAGATTAGGGTGGTCAAACATGACTGAAACGTGGGACACATTTAATCTGAGTAAAATCGTATTTAGCGATTAAACAAAAACCGAATTACATTCTAACAAGATAGAATTTATTAGAAGAACGAAAGCAAAAAATAAATGATTCTGTTATACCAGAGAAAAAAAAAGGAAAGTTTGGCAGCCAGATTATAATGGTTAGGGAATATATAAAAATGGTTCTAGAAAGTTGATAAAATTTTCCCTATTAAATGCTAAAAAGTTTGGTAATTTTTCTTTTTCTTATTTTCATTTTTCGAAGCTTTACACAAATACGTGTTTGAGTCTAACAATGGAAAATATATACTTTAATTATTAGTTTTAAGGTGTGCTATATATGGGATAACGTGCTCAATATCAAAGATAGAGCGTATGTAAATATAAATATAAAAGTGAACATTCAAGTCAACAACCAAAGGTGACAGGCTGTTTCATGCAGGACGCAATCGTCAGGCTGCCTGACGATTGCGTCCAGCATGAAACAGCCTGGTTTAACTTTGTCATTGCTCTCAACATTGCAATTATTATTTCATTCTCACTATTTTACCGCCACCATAATTACCATCGCCGCATTATTTTACAATTATACTCCCCTATCAAAATTAGTGTCAATTTTCCGTAAAAATAACAATAAGTATTATAAATTAGAATTTCTACTATTTATATAAGTGTAATCATCTATAACACGCAAACAAGCAACGTTAAAAATAATAACAAAAATATCTATCATAATCTTATACAGAATCCATTTTAAGTAATGCAAAGCCGAGATGGATATACGTACACATGCGTGTATGTTTTTGTGTGAGGAACTACCTATCAAGGTTTCGCCTAATGGATCTTCAGGGTAAACCCTGAAACTAGGACCTACCAAGCGTATATCCTGAAGGTCCGTTAGGTGAAACCTTGGTAGGTAGTTCCTGGCTCACTACGTTTTTATCCTTTTGTCTACTTAGTGTATTGAGTACTTTTACGCTTTTTTTCTTCCTAATTTACTCGATTGCTGTTTTTTATTCATTTGACAAGGCATTGCGGTGTTGGGGGATTTTCCCCCCGACCAACACGGATGTTTTTAGTTTTTTCTTTTTTTATATATATATACACCCATCATCTCGTGTGACAAGCTAATCCCTGTTGCAGACACTAGTTCAGACAGATTTATGTTTCTTCAACACTCACAAAGCCAACATTTGATTTATACTGCCACGATTGTAGTTAAAGATATCCAGTACACTTAATCTGTTGAACTCGATCACTTGTAACTTTGTGCTAGCAAAATCATTGACAACTTCCAAATAGATTTGACTCTCCAATTTTCCTGTCACTAGGTAAATGTCATAGTGGTTTCTAGATTAGCGTTTTCATCACATGACCAGGTTTCTAATTTTGCTCTGGTCGGGTTGTCAAATAAGTCATTTCATGATCCACCTGAGAAGTCCCTGAAGCACACAGGCACACACACGCACACACACAGACAAACACATATGTATTCATATATATGCACATACACACAGAAACACACACACACGCGCGCGCACGCAAACACACACACACACGCGCACGCACACACACACACACACACATATATATATATATATATATATATATATATATATATGTATGATATAGTTTTATGGTACGCTATATTTATGGGTTAAAGTGATCGATAACAGGGACAGAGCGTATGTGGATATAAAAATGGACATTGAGGTCTGCACCCGGCGACGTCAGTGTGTTTCATGTTTACACCCAATCGTCAGGTTATCATATATAACAATTCTTGCAAAAGAAGAAAATACAGATTTTTCATACATTCTTGAATTCCAAAAGGGGAGCTTTTTAATCATGTTGTTCGTGTCTCTGACTGAAGAAGTTGCCATTATCTTAGCCTTATCATGGTTTGCACAAGACTAATAGAAAAAAATCATACAGTTTCATATTTCATAAAATTTCCTTTCATAATTTTCAGTAGGAGTAAATAAAAACGTACACCATTTTCTTTTACTAAATTTAGAATTCATTCATTAGCAAATGCTCGTCTTTAAATTAACGCTGAGAAAAATCTGGTTCTTAAATTGTTTGGTTCTGTTCACCTGTAAACCTAACCCCTTATTTGCATTGAAAGCGTAATTGTTTAGCTTAATAAAAAAAAAAATGAAGCAAAAATTGTAATCTGTTAAACAAAGATTAAACATGCATATATTGGAAGATTCGTTAATATTTTAATATTTTATAACCAGCACATTAAGAGAAACAATTGCAATAATGAAGTCTCATTTATTTATTTATCATAAAAAGTCTAGTATAAAAGACTAATATAAAAATGTGATGCATTTTAGCGATTGATCGTTGATGGATTTCTGCTTGTACTAAAATTGAAAAATCAAAATTTAACAAAAAATAAAATGATTTTCTTTATATTTTCTAAAATTACTTTTTCATATTGATAAGGAGTTTTGTTGTCAACGAAATTCTTTGAAACATTACCATCGAATCAAGGAGGCGACATTATCGTCGAATGAAAAAGACGACATTATAATCCCGATTTAGAACTAACTCCAAGAAAAAAAAAATAAAAAAATAAACACCTTAAAAGATATTCTTAATTTAAAGAAAAAAGAAAACACATGAAAACTGAGACGAAATGACGGAAGAGAGAAGGGCGGATGTGAAGTCAAGAAAACAAGTAAAAATGAAGAATATGGAAAAGAGATATTGAATGAAAAAACACACATGTCTACGACTTGTTTATTGACAATGTTTGGGGTATCAGAGCTCTTGTTTCAGGAATAAGATTCCCATTTCTTCGAGTAATGCTGTGCAGTACTGAAAAATAACAACAAACAGTTTTTCTGCATTGCTATAATATATCCCAGAGGTTATCGCGGAACTTTTGTGAAATCTCATCCAATTTTTTTACTGGAAAATTGGGCACGGAGTTATCGTTGAAATTTGATCAATTTAAGACTGAAAAGGAGGGAGATGAGATTATCGTGGGAAATTTGTGAAATCATGACTGAAAAAAAAAAACGGGACTGGATTATCGTGGGAATTTTGCCAATTTATAATTGAAAAAAAAACGTGGATCGTAGTTATTGAAGGACATTTGTGAAATTAAGACTGAAAAAAAGAAAAAAAAAGACAAAAATACGGAGCCGGTGTTATCGGTGGAATTTTGTCAATTTTTAAATGAAAAAACAGAGACCGGAATTATATTGGGAATTTTGTGAAATTGTGACTCAAAAAACAGTATTGGTGTTATCGGGGATATTTTGTCAATTTATGACTAAAAAAATGAACTGGGATTATCGTAGGAATGACAGACTAATCGCATGCTGAAGGTGAGAAGAAGTTGATAATGCACTCGTGAGAAGCATCTTTTTAAAATAGTATCTGATTGTTTGTAGAGAATTTTTATGCAAGCCGTAGTTAAGGAACAAGACTATTAATATGCAATCAACTCAGACTTGGTACAATGCCGCATATAATATAATAAATTCAATGAAGGTAGAATCCAATTCAGCTGTAATAGGTTTTTGTGAAACTGACTTACTAATCACGTCTTTTTCCTTTTTTTTTACGGCGGGGTAATGGATAGCGGTTCGGATTGAGGAATCGGAGAGTCGAGTTCGAATTACAGTCAGATCCATTACATTCACTTACATGTTAATACCCTTGGGAAAGGTATGAATCCTCTTCTTCTTCCCCCAGCTATGAGTAAATAGCAGGACAGACGGGGTTCTGTAGCCTTGGATGGCAACTGGTCTATCGCAGAAAGAAATGGCAACCTACTGCGGGAAAAAAAATCTGCCTCGTCAGTCATGTATCGAAAGATATATGATCGCCTAAGCGTGTATCACGCATGGTGACTGAATTATAATTTGAACAAATTATGATAAAAAAAGGTAAATGTTTTAATTAAACTAAATTTGATTAACCCTGATAATAGTTTTTTTTTTGCTTTGTGAAATTATCTTTATAAATCAATATCATTTGTCATTTTTTTAAACTGATGTTTTAAAAGTGTTTCTTGCACTTTTAGTCATTGTTTGATGCTAAAGAAAATAGTTGATTTATTTCTCTATGTTTTTTTAAACAGTTTTCAACCTTTCTGTTGATTCGGTTTTTTTTTTCTTTTTACGTGCTTTGTCTGTTTCTTGTTATTGTTGCTGCTATCTCACAGTGACTTGATTAAGTCATCAAGCTGAGTTCTCGATAGTCGAGATGACCTAAGCGACGGAGTTGGTTTCCTTGACACCGGCTTTCTTCCTTACAAACAAGAGCAGAACCCGCAAGCCATGATTACTCCTGTGTTCATCAACTGCAAACGGAATTTTGTTCCTTCTCTCACCCACGACCTTCCAATGCCTGTCGCTTGCTGTTGGCAGTTTCCTTTTCGACTCTCTCTCTCTGCAGAGAATTACAAATCACCAAAAAGCAGATAAAGATATTGGCAACGAATCAAGCGTTAAGCGGAGCAGCCTCATTCCTTCGTGTCTCATTTGCTTCCCGCGTCTTTTCAGAACGAGGCCAAGTGGATAAGCCTGCGGTTTTAAAGTGTGTTTAGAAGCGTGGTTTGATTTTTAAGTGATTCGATGGTTGGATGAGAACGAAGGTGACTTGTTTTGACCAGTTGAGTAGGTTTTGTGAAATTGCAACTCAGTCAACATGGGCACTGGGTAAAAGAGTGTAACCGTAAGAAGGCTTAATTTGTGCAGTCATTATTTATCAATATAACAGTAAACATGTGAGGAAAAAGGTGGGGAAAGACAGATAAAAAATAGATTTGAACGGTTTGATATAGGTAAGTATGAACAGATAGATAGATAGATAGATAGATAGATAGATAGTGAACAGACTGACAAATTGATAGTGATCAGACTGACTTAGATAAATAGTAAAGAGACTGACATAGATAGATAGATAGATAGATAGATAGTGAACAGATTGAAATATATATATATATATATATATATATATATATATATATATATATATATGGATATATAGCTAGCTATAGATAGATACATAGATAGATAGTGAACAAACTGGCATAGTGAACAAACTGGCATCGATAGATAGACAGATAGGCAGATAGTGAACAGACTGGCATAAATAGTGAACTGACAGACAGAAAGACGGACAGACAGACAGACAGATATATATATATATATATATATATATATATATATATATATATATATATATATAGATATATAGATAGATAGTGAACAAACTGACAGATAGATAGATAGATAGATAGATATTGAACAGACTGACAAATTGATAGTGATCAGACTGACTTAGTGAACAGTGAACAGACTGACATAGATATATAGATAGTGAACAGACTTATATATATATATATATATATATATATATATATATATATATATATATATATATATATATATATATATATATATAGAGAGATAGATAGATAGATAGATAGATAGATAGATAGATAGATTGAGATATAGTGAACAGACTAGCATAGATTGATAGATGGCGAGAGACTGACACATAGATAGTGAATAGACTGACGTAGATATAGAGATATACAGTTAACAGATATATATATATATATATATATATATATATATATAGAGAGAGAGAGAGAGAGAGAGAACAGACTGAGAGATAGTGAATAGGCATATATATATATATATATATATATATATATATATATATAGATATATAGATAGATAGATAGATAGATTGAGAACAGACTGACAGATAGATAGATAGATAGATAGATAGATAGATAGATAGATAGATAGATAGATAGACGGTACCTTTGAGCTCGAAATGCTATGAAGAATACAACCTCAATTCCTACAAATCATTAAACAAAACAGCCAACCGCCAGTTTCATAGAAGGAGATGAGTTGTTTCCCTTCTTCTCGGGATGCCATGAAGAGAACAGTATGATCTTCAAGAGAAATTTCATCATCATGGATTGTCATCGCGAAGGAAGATTTCGGAATCTATTCTATGTCTGTTGCGGAATAAAAGAATAGCCGTCAATCCGACACCAGTATTAAAGTTTTAAATGTGAAGTGTGGCCTACGAGGAAACAATGACACACTTTACAAAGGATGCTGAAAGGTTATCGGACCGAATCATTTTCAAAATGAGCAAACATCAAATTATTTTTACAATGGTTTCTTAGTCGAAACGAGAACTTTTCAGCACCACTTTGTAAAGGAAAAGTTTATATTTTATATGCCGTTATGCAGCGATTTAAGTACCCGGATGTTCGAACAATCTGTAGAAATCCTCCGCCATTTTAAATTACAGCTGAGAACGGCAAATTGAAGCGCAAAATCTAGAATATCCTCGGATGATGATGTTGCTGCTGCTGATGATGATGATAATAATAATGCATTTGGACTTCGGTCATATGACGTGTTTTTCGAGGCTCCGTAGAAACGTAAAATGTATAACAGATTTAACATAAATATTTCAGTGTAAATTCTTTTTTCCTAATGAATTTTGACATAATTATTATTAATTTGTAATGATTTTTATGTATATTTAATTTCTTTTTGATGTTAATTTAATTTTGTCGTAATTTTGTGATTATTCTATTATATATATATATATATATATATATAACACTATTAACCACATTTACTGGCCTGAAAATCCGAGAAATGTCATAGAAAATATGCGTCCTCCGACAGGAATCGAACCTGTACTCTACCCCGAACCGTCATATACCCTGACTGGCTATAGCAGTTTAGATACGAAGGTGGGTCTGCTTAGTAAGGTCGATTTTACTGTTTTTAAATGACGAACATTCAGGCCGGTAAATGTTGTTAATACTGTTTATAATGAACAGAGCATTTACTTAAATATTTGTGTCTATGCAATTACGTATAACAATAAAATATATTAAAATAAATCTCAGAGTTTGTCCATTTCGTAGTATATATATATATATATATATATATATATATATATATATATATATATATATATATATATATATATATATATATATATATATATATATATATAGATACACCTAGTGAGCCAGACAAACCTACCTAGGTTTCACCTAAACGAATCGTCAGGGAAAGCTTGGCCAAGCCTGTATTGAGCTCTTTTTTGTTAGTTAGTTGTTACTCGTATCGGGGTTTTTTCTTTGGGCTTCAGACCTGCATATGTTTTTTTTTTGTCGGCAGAAGTTCATGTTTGTAGCTCTTTCTTTTTTAAAACCTTTTTTTCCCTCGAAATTGATTTGATTAACAAATCAAAAATTCGAGGGTTTTTTCAAACGAGTCTAGTTATTTATATTTATATATATATATATATATATATATATATATATATATATATATATATATATATATATATACATACACGTGTGTCTGGGTGTGTATTCGAATCCTGCCCTGAATGCCGGTAAATAAAATAAATACCGTTTAAAATAAAAATGGAGCGTTTACTGAAATATGAATATTCGCTAAAATATTGTTTTGAAGTAATAAAAATATGTCATTTAAAAAAAAATAAAATCTATTAACTCTTTAGAAATTGCTTTGTTTACGTTTCAGATACAAAACTGAGTAGATATGAACTTTTGAACAATATGAACGAGTGAATGTGCTTTAAAGGCAAATAGATCGCAACATTGTGAACCTCATCGTGGCCGAATGGTTAAAGCATGATGGATCAGACTGTGTTTTCTGCTAGTAATGAGGCCACAGGTTCGAATCTTGCCGGATGGCATTTTTATTTTAGTAAGTATGTACATACCGCTAGATGAGGTAGATAGTGTTTAAAATTAAAAAAAAATATAAGTGTATAAAGAATATATATATATATATATATATATATATATATATATATATATATATATTGACCACTAATATTATCAATCTGTGTATGTTAAAAAATTGTTACATTTATTTATATTTGTAAGGGTGTTTTCTAGCAATAAAATTATAAAATATAAATAGTATTGACTGATGATTGCGTAACGAGTGAGAGTTGGCATAGAGTGTTGATTCTTATATCTACACTGTTTATACTTCAAACACTTTCTCGTTCTCTCTTTCTCACACACACACATATATTATACACTGTTATATTAGAACATGTAATTATCCAGTACAAAATTGTACATTTTGTTTCAAGGTTAAAATCAAATGTTTCTTCAGGTGGCTATCAATGATGGTACTAAACGATTTTATTCAAAATTGCTATTAATGAAACACTACTTCACTTTCGGTTTTTAGAAAATTTTCCATGAAAGGTAAAAAGGATTTATATTAAAAAAAAGGAAAGAAGATAAGAAATCAATAAAAAAAGGAAAGAAAAAGAAAAAGAAAAGAAAGTCAGTTGAAAGCAAAAGAAATTAACCCTACTCCCAAGAGAAAAGACAAAAAAAGAAAGGCAAGAGAAATAGAGAAGTATATTCAAAATTACCCAGATTCATAAGAAGAGGAAAGTCAAGAAAATAGGAAATAGAAAGATGTTGATACGGATTAAACCAATGAAATTCTGTTGAATCAGAGAATTCAGATTTGAATGGAAACGAAGTGTGAATGGATACACTGTATCTACATGTCGTATTTACAATTCTATGGCATTTGTATATGAAGTCATATATTCAAACAAAATTATTCACAGAATGTAAAACAGGACACTTTAAGAAGTAATACAATATTTAACAAAACCCATTTTAAAATATAAATTAGAATACAAAATAAATTATAAACTTTTATATTATATTAATTATAAAGTATTATTTAAAAAGCCAGATAAACATAATTAAAATAAAATAAAAATTAAATTAAAATTAAAAATAAAAATATAATTCAAGACTAATCGTACTGCTAGTAAATGACAAATATTAACCAATATAATACCTAAAACTGGAATAAATTAATGATATCATTGAAATGATAATAAACATAAAAAGATTGATTCTAGGATTAAGAAATTTAGCAATATTGTAAAGTTAATTCCTTTATGTGCTTACAACTTATCGCTGTTTTTGATTCAACAAAACTTATCGCTGCATCTTTGATTCAACAAAATGTCACTATTTGAGAACTTGATTATTTCCATTTTCTCCTGTAGACAGAGGAAACATGGTTCATTCAAAGACCTAGAAATTCTAGCTAGTTTTAGAATTTTCCATTTAACTTTAGGTGTTTTATTTTCGTCTTTCAATTTCCAAAAATATTTAGAAAGTCAAGTCATATTTCGTTTATCTGCATTATTAAAGATTAAATTGAGAGATGGTTATAGAAACGTATTTTTTTTTAAAATTCATTCATTGTACTTCCAACGTAAATTCGTTCGGAAATCCAGGGATTTTCAACTGATGCAATAGAACACATATACACAAGGGATTTTATTAAACATCTGTTAGATAACGGGCATTGGTTGGGGTTTCTACAATTACATAGATTATTTATAGGAGATAAATTAAGATCAGCATTAGTATTACGGTTATTATTGTTATATAAATTCAATATTTTATTGTTATGTGATTTATTCTCTCTCTCTCTCTCTATATATATATATATATATATATATATATATATATATATATTGTGTCATTTGAATCACTTCCTCCATAGCCTGCCTAACATTTCAGCTAAACTTTGCTCTTGTATATAAATAGTTATTACAAAATGAAATCCTTGCTAAAGTACCACAGAGGACGAAACGGGTTGGCTAAGGTGAGTTTTTCTTCTGTCTTTATTATTATTGTCCTTTTCAGATATATTCTATCTGAGATTTTCACACACACACACACACACACACACACACACACACAGTAGAGTTCAAAAGTTTGAAGCCACCCCCAGAATTAGCATCGGTTGAGCTTGACAGAAGAGTGAAAAATAAGGAAAAAGAGTTCTTACAGTCATTGAAAAAAGAATAAAATCATTTACCAAAATTTTTGCAACGAATGCCAAAAAATTGTGCTGCAGTGATCAAGGCTAAAGGTGGATATTTTGACAAGAGCAAAATAAGATTTTTTATCACAAACCCAACGAGAATTGAAACCCAGCCCACCGATGAAAAATCCCAAGCCATTTTTCATTAAACCACCCTCATATCCAAGTTTACAGAACCTGGTATTCCTAAGCGATCATCCCTTTAGGTACTGAAGATGCTTAACTTGAGTTATTGTACGCGAACCTGCGTTTCAATGTGATGTGGCCGTACGTCAAAGGTAGTAATAGTTAGTAAGATAGTCACAGAGATCATTATACTATAGCGAGTTTAATCTTCATTGGAGGCCTCACACTTGTAACCTTCTGTCAGATAAAACTCAGGTTTGCAAATATGAAGTGACAAATAAAAATTCCGTGGTTCTATACCTTTTTCCAATTTGAAGTTGATTAATCCATTTTGAAGTTGATTAATCCATTTTGAAGTTGATTAATTTTTTTACCTGAAAATAAGTCCATTTTGAAGTTGATTATTATCATTTTGAAGTTGAAAAGGTATAGTTAAAGCAGTGATCTTTATGAGAAGATTAATCACAGATATATCTCGGAAAAATGTATGAATTGATAGATTTCTAAATTTTAGCTTAATTTCGCTCAGAATCGCACGATATCATGAACATCCCTACTGTCGAAATAGTCGAGAATAAAACATTGTTAGTCACTTACTCATGACTGTAGGCTGAGATTTGACTAAAATCTGGAAGACATTTACGCCAGACATTCTTTCCCATAGCAATAAGTTGCTTATGTCGTGGATTTGGGTCTCTTAATGAATATATGACACTCAGGTCTGGGAGTTGTACTTATCGAAACAAGGAAGAGAAATAACCGATTTCTTTTTGGGGGATGTTTCAAATAGTAAGATTTAACCCTAATTCTTGGAGGTACTTCTCGCGTCTGGTGACTGGATCCTCAAGAACCGAGTAGAATAATAGGTATAAACTAGCTTAAAATTCAGTTTTATTATGGGATTAATCCGTATGTCCACTGGAAAGGAATGAGACATAAGATCGAGTTTAAAGTTGGGACCCACGTGTACATAGGCTGGATATTTTTTAGGACGCTTCAGACACCTGAGGAAGAGGTATAGATTGATGGTGACTGCCAACTAAGACTGAAATAATATTAAAACTAGAAAAAGAAATGTAGGCTTAGCACTTACTTATACACATTACATTGTACAAGGTGTGGCACAAGGTCAAATCTAAAGTTGAATCCTACGCGTACATGAAATAAGTGTAAAAATTACTGAAGCCCCCTTGGAACTTTCCATTTGGGGATCCTTGATTTTCTCTAGATTGAGTGACAAAACTTACGAATCGGCCTTCTTGGGTCGCGCTTATATTACTAATACCCAAAAGTGGATTTCACATCATATATTCTGGCAAAAACTTTTAATAACGAGGTAATAATCTCTTGAGTCTCCGGACGATTCTTTTGCTTTTCTTCTTCTCAGGTTTATAGCATATTAGATATTAAAATATCAGAAAGTATAGAAAAGGCGCGCTCTCTCTCTCTCTCTCTCTCTCTCTCTCAACATCCATCTGTGAATATCTCTGTGATTGGTAAGTGTCGTAATCTTTCTAATTCTTCTGATATTGCCGTTAGTCAATTTTTCAATTGTTTTTTGTCTCTTGATATTTCTTTTGATTCATTCATCAGACATGAATCACCGCATTCACAAATTCTTTTTCTGTTACCAATGTACCGATTGGAATTCATTTCACGATTTTCCTTCTAATACCACCTGTAATGAAGCCTTTAATTACCCTATTGAAAATTGTGCCACTTATATTTCTCATAGAGTGAAAGTCGGCATCAATACTTTTGTGCTATCTCGTAAATACCAAGTGAAACCAGAAGCCTCTCCTTGTTTCACCCTTTTCAGTCGCTATTGTTCACATGAATCATTTTTTCCCGCCCGTCATGCTTACGATGATAAACTACATCCGGCAGCAAAGCCTCTGACCATAA
The DNA here is from genome assembly GCA_903632075.3 of Acanthosepion pharaonis. Lineage (NCBI taxonomy): Eukaryota > Metazoa > Mollusca > Cephalopoda > Sepiida > Sepiidae > Acanthosepion > Acanthosepion pharaonis. Next base: position 684,030 of record CAHIKZ030005179.1, on the reverse strand, counting down.
AGTTTTGAGGAACATGGAACCACGCTTAATTGCTGTTGTTCTCCTATTCACCCTGATCCGGGGTGTTAGCACCAGTTACAGTCTCAGCTATGAGCAAATACGGAAACTCAAACAAAATTGGAACAGTATGAAGGTATATAAATATATTTTCATAGCAAAAATACCAGCAATACGTTTTCATAGTAAAAAAAAGTTACCAGAAATAACATTTTATAAAATAAAAAAAAATAAAGCGATCCATTTTTGTATTTGTTGTAACCTATGGAAGGTCACTGAATAAAATAATCACGCGAAGGTTGGTAATGAACGATAATACTTAGGACACGAACAACACATATAAGATTCGTCAGCGGCGCGTTGAAGAAGTAGACAACTGCTAGAAATGAGTCAAGTGAATTCCACAATGAATCTTCAACTGCAGGATATCTACCAACCGCCCACGCGGTCAGATGTGGCACAAGGCCGAATTCAATGTGGGTGTATCCGAGCTCGTTGGCTCGGCTCCAAATTCCCCGTAGACCCAGTATAAAACGGGGTCGGGTAGCTGTTTCCCGACACAAGACTCTGCCCTTCGACATAACCTCGTCTGGGGATCTTCTTTGACAAGAGGCAGAGAGTTTGAACAGCAGAGCTGGAGTCGAATCTCCGACTACAGACCAACATACAGTATTTACTACTGTATTTATGTGAATGGGGACATATCCATTATCTCCGTGGGTATGCTACAGGAGTATTCAATTGTAAAAGTAGATTAAAATATATTTTTATTGCTTCAAATCTCCCAAGAAAATTAAATTTCGGCATTAAATGACCCATAAGGAGTTAATATGCAGTTAAACAAACTATAAACTTTTACCTTTTCCGGATATATTCTTCTTCTTCTTCTTCTTCTTCTTCTTTCTTCTTTGTACCGTATCTCTTCAGGACGTTGGTGAAAATAGCTCTCCACAATGTCCTATAATTTGTAGCTCTTAATAAATTTTATCTGTTTGCTATCCATTCACTCCAGCTCCCCAGGTAGGTTATGCGTTATTTTTCTTTGTCGCTCTTGCCTCCAATCAATCCTCTATACCATGGGGATATTTCTATTTACAAAAGACGCCTCTTTGTGTCCCATCATAAACATGTCCTCAATGAAGTTAAGTTTTTACTTGTTGCTAAAATGAGACACCGTATAGTTTTACACAAATTTGGTTTTCGTGACTGCTGTCATCTCTTTAATAGTAAGTCCTCTATCTCTCCTCTCTTCACTGAATTTGAATGTTATAATCTGGTGATAAAGCAGAATGTTTTGCTCGTCAATTCTGTTCCAATTCTACTCTCGACTTATTTGGGTATCTTTGCTTGACTAAGTGACATGTATATAACACTTTCCATGGTTTCTGCTATCGTCTCTAAACTGGATACCCACGAAATACGTCGACTTTTTTGTATTGTTGCAATGGTCCTAAGGAAATGTGCCCCTCAACTGGCTCCTGTTCTCCTAAGCTTTACGATAGACACCTTGCTGTTTCTCGTTTTCCAGGTTGGAAATCTGTAGTTGTTGTTTTTCAAGCGAACCGTCCGATCCTTCTAATTATCAACCTCTTAGTCTTCGACCTCATTTGTCATAGTAGATTGATTAGGCAACTCTGAATTGGTTAAGCAACTCATATCTCAGGGTGTTATTTCAGGTAAACAATATGGCTTCCGTTTTTCTAGGCCAATTTCCGATGTTTTAACGGTTATTGCTGTAAAAGTCTGTCAAACTTTCGATAAGAATAGTGGAGTTCGATCTGTTGCCCTACATATCTCGCAGGCGTTTGGCAAGGCTAACTTTCTTCCCAAGTTGAAGCGTTGTGGTGTTTCTGATCGATTTTTTTTATTTGATTCAACCCTTCTTATCAAATCGCGAAATAAATGTAGTCTTGAACGGACACACTTCTAGATCTTTTTGCATTAATCCGGTGTTCCACAAGGTTCTATCATTGAATCTACTTTGTTCTTAATATTCATCAACGACTTTAACGCTGTGATCAGTTCTCAACGCAGTAGTATCTATGTTGATGCCACAAGTATTTAAAAGTCTTGTCTCTTGCTAGCTAGGGTAAAGTTAAACGCGCGGCTTATCTCGAAAATGACCTTCAATATGTTGTTAACTGGAGCAAGAAATGGCTTGTTAATTGTAACGCACCCGAAACAAAACTGCACTCTTTTAATTGTCTGAGAGAATCTTTTTGCCTTTCATCAGCATGGCTGATGCTAACCTCCAGTAGAGTATCTCATTGCGCCTTCTCGATCTAATGATTTCCATTGATATAAAGTAGTTTACTGCTACCACATCTCGTCTGGTGTTTCCGATTTTCAGAATTTAAACACAGTACTAGATTATCAGTTAAGTCCCATGATTTTACTTTTTAAAAGGATAAGTGTAAGCGTAAGTTCTATGCTAACGGTTTCTTCTCTCGCACTTCTTGTTTGTTGAACTCTCTTTTGGTTTCTTGATTTCGTGTCAACAACGATCTTAAATAATTTAAATGTAACATCAATCGTGATCTTTTGTCTACGTGTATCCTGATCTTTTAATGCCATTTCTCTGATCAACATGTTCTCTGCTTCATGCATTCTTAGCAACCCATCAGGCGTCTGTGTGGCTTTATTGCCTTTCTTGGGGGTGAAAATATATCTACCCACATGTGTCTTATATCTTGTTTAGATTAGCGCTTCTTACTGAATGCAGATATCTAATTTACATACCCAACTTTAAAAAACAATTTAAAAAAAATATCCTTTTTGTTATTCATTTTCAGTCTGCCTCCTGCGATCGTTATCAATAAGCGAATGTTTTTTTAATAGCTTTTATAATTACGTTGTCTGGCTACGTCGATGTACAAGCTTGTCTAGCTAAACCAGTTACGACTGGGTAGTGAGTTCTATCTTCACAGGGAGCGCCATACTTGTGGCCTTATACCACATCAAATCTCCACTTAGTAAATTATTATGATTATATTACTTCGTTATACAATTATAACAATTTAAAAAAATAGGAGTAAAGGGAAGTCAGTAATCGACAAAGAAAATGTTGATATTTTTTGTTAGTATTTATTGAAAATCTCACAAACATTATGGCTTACGGCTGCATCACATTGTAATGATCACCGAAGTTAAGCAACGTAGATCATGTTTTGTACCTAGATGGGTGACCGTTTCCGAATACCAGATGCTCTAAGCTTGGATGTGTGGATGGTGTAATGGATAATAGCTCGGAAATGTTAATTGAAGGGCCGAGTTCTAATTCCAGTTCCGTTCGTTATATTAACTTACGTAAAAATACCCATGGAAGAGGTATGAATGCACATATTTCCCCAGCTATGGGTTAATTAGTAGGACTTGTATCCCTAGACCATTATTATCTAAAAAAAAAATCTTAGAATCTAAAAATATTTTCTGCCTTTAAATAACCTGCAAAGGGCTGATAAGCCGTAGAAAATGAATCAGTCAATCAACATTGTAAATCATAATTTATAACATGTCGTATGCAAAATAAACCACTACCAAAAATGTTTAAAACTGTTTTGATTATTTTATTTTAATTATGACAATCAGAGACGGATATGCAATGTTATTGGCCTTGATCTGGTATCTCGTCTACGGTCGTCTCCTCCCTCTGTCTTTTCTACAAATACATTCACGGTAACTGCTCCGACGAGTTACTTTCGCTAGTTCCCAGATTTCATGAATTTAAACGTGCAACTAGGCTGGCAACGTGATCCCACCCTTTCACTGTCGAAACTGTTAAATGTAACCATCCAATAGCGTCATGTCTCGCACCTCCCGCCTGTGGAATTCCCTTCATATTACTTGTTTCCTTGATAGCTATAAACTCCAACTATTCAAATGTAATGTCAATCGACATCACCAGATGCCTTGATCTATTTCCCGTCCCCCTCTTCATCCTTTCCTCAAACACGCCTCTTTACTCTTCTTCTCAATCCTCTGTAACGCCTTGCGTGCTAGTGGTACTCCCGCCTTGCTTGGGGTGAAATGCTTTAAAAAAATTTTTAAAAAAAACAACAACAACAACAACAAAAAACGACAATGCTGTTAATACAATTTTACGATTTCAGCATATGTTTTAACCAAATAAACGACAGGGACGGACAACAGAGCAAAGGCAAAGGGCGTGGTTCAAGCAATGCCAGGTATTATTGCAAGTATTTAAAATATTTACAACCCTAAAGGAGGCTTCAGGTACAACATCGCCATTCAGTGTACTTGAGGTCGTGGTAGAGAGACATAAGCTTTATCACTGAACTGCGAGATTCATCCTCTTTATCGTCATCAGTCCCCTGCGCAAGTGTAGGTTGTAGGGTCGTTGAGTACATGACTATTTCCCTTCACATATCTGGGTTGAGGGCCAGTGTAGTATTTATTCTAGTCACGGGTCAGTAGACTTGGCGGAGCCCATCTCTTTACAACTTGGAGGCTCGCTTTGGTCACAGACACGTAGCTGCTGATTCTATCTAAGGAATCCACCGCCTGGCCTTTGATTTCAGTCTAGGAAGCTCTTCGTCCAGCGATGCCGTGCCCTCACCACACTGGCAGGATACATTGCTATAGAGACGAGTTTGTTAATAATTTATCTAGGACGAATGCCAAATTAAAAAAAGACAAATTACTTCTTCTTAAAATGAATAAGATTAAAATTTTCTATCACGTTTTCTGATGAATTTTCTGATTATTTGCTTTTCTTTCAAACTACAGTCAACCAAGTATTCAAGTAAAAAATTCATTCAAACTTTAAAAGCTAATTTCAATGTTTAACAGCAAAAACAACGAATCAGTTTTGCATTTCTTGCTTTTCATGTCATTAGCAACACAGTTGATGCAGATCAAACTTATCGCGCATTAAAAAAAGAAAAGCAATCTGGAAGCGTCTTAAAAAAAAGTTTTTTTTCCCGCCTTTTCATTCATTATGCCAGATGACGTGTCTGCTTCTTTGAATAATGCCAGACCAACTTTTTCTTTTTTAAATTCAAGCATAACGTGTTCTCTCGACATGAATTGATGGCGAGACAAGCAAAAAACAGCATACGCCAAAACAGACAGAAACAGGTGAACCTGAATAGATGAATAAGCACGCACGCACACACACACACACACACACACACACACTCACTCTCTCTCTCTCTCTCTATATATATATATATATATATATATATATATATATATATATATATATATATATATGTGATGTCACGCATTATGAAACAGACAAAGTCCGACAATTATTTAAAGACATTTTTATGTCTATACATTATTTTTATAAATACAAATATTTAAGTAAATGCTCCGTTTTGTAATAAACAGTATTTATAACATTTACCGGCCCGAATGTCCGAGAAATTGTCATAGAAAATATCCGTCCTCCGACAGGAATCGAACCTGTATCCTATACGGAACCGTTATTTAGCCTGTCGGTGGACGAATATTTTCTATAAAAATTTCCCGGACATTAAGGCCGGTAAACGTTATAAATGTTGTCTATTATAAAACAGAGCATTTACTTAAATATTTGTATCTACAAAAAAGAATGTATAAACATAAAATGTCTTAATATATATATATATATATATATATATATATATATATATATATATATATATATATATATATTTGGTTGGATTGATGTGAGTTTGTAACCCTGGGTTTCACGCTTTTGCGATCGTCAGACAAACTGATTAATTTTTTTTTAAATTTGGGTTTATGTAGATTGCGTGTATTGGTGTCGTGAAACCCAGGGTTACAAACTTACATCAATTCAACCAAATATGTTAGCTCTATCTCTGATATTGAGCGCTTTCTAATAAGTACCGCGCATATAATATATAAATAATAATAATATATATATATATATATATATATTTATTTATATTTATATACATACACTTTTCACACACACATACATACATATATATATATATATATGCATGTTTCGTTAACTGCATCCACTTGCAAAAAAAGACTAAAAATAATGGAAGCTCTAATAATAAAAAAGAAAAAGCCAACTCTTAACAATATCAACTATGAACAAAGCCACAATGTGCTAACCGTATTCGGAAACTAAAACATCACTACCACACACTGAACATACATAGAACACACTCTACTAAGCTGATAATTGAACCATCCTTGATAATGGCTAAAGGTATAGCCGAAAGCGCTCGGAAACACAGAACATTCGGACAGTTCTTACACACTCTTTGTCCAGAAAAGAAAGCTCTTGTCAGAACACAAGAAAAATTAAATAAAAAGCTCAACTGTAGTAGCTTGTCTGTCGTTTTTAACGAAACATGCATAAAGGAAGGATTGCTGCCTAAATATACAAATATATATATATATATATATATATATATATATATATATCGCTTTATCATTTTATTTATCTGTTTTTTCATTTTCTTTCACTCTCAGTAAACCCTTGTGTCTTAGTGGCATTATCACTTTACCTGGGGTAAAATGATTTAAAAAAAAACGGAGGGATGCTGTAAAGTCCGCGATTTAACCCATTTTCACAATTCTGGTGAAATGAGGAATCATGGGATGTTTTTGAAGAGTTTCTCAAGCCATTAATCATTTTTGGTCGCAATGCAAAACAGATGGCGTTGTTTTCTTTTTACCTTTTTTGACTTGAGGATTTCTGGAAGGTCTCCACGATCTAAATGTTTGATGGTGACATTTTCAGACCTAGTGACAGTTCTAAAGGTGAAACCCCTTAATGTCCGGCGTTGGTCGGTCGCAGCTGCACTGCCAACCATAAGAGGCTATCAGCGATCGTCCGAGTGGAGCCAATACGAAACGAACTAGTTCTGAATACAAACACTTACGAAATTTCTGTCAACAGAGGCGATATATATTAGGATTCAAAATAGAGTTAGTGATAGTTATATACATTGGCATTGCGTCTTGCACATTTTACTCGTATGCAAATATACTGACAATTAAAGAAAGCCAGTAAAATGGTATTCTCTATTCGTCTGTCATGAAAGTCTGTTCAAAATCCTAATTTTTACTCGAACGTGAATACCAAGAAAGGTGTTTGAGATAAGGTAGTAGTCGTTTTAGCGAATAAAAAAAACTCATCTATATATGATGGTTTTTTAAGTATAGCTTAGATGTAGAACAAAGCCGAAAGTAGAAGGCACCTTAGTAAGTATCGAAGTCACTATTCAGTCGTAATTGATCCAGTGAGAGAAGCTCGCTAACCATTACGCCACGTCGAAGTGCCAAAACTTATTAGTTTACAGGGTGCGATAGATAAATTGTCGTCTAAATTACGCAAAAATGAAAATAACACCAACATCTCATTTTAACAGATATATTTAGCAAAATTACACAAAAATATCTTGGAAAAGTAAAGAGTAAATTTATTCAATAAAATCGCCATTGGCTTCAAACACGGCCTCTGGATTACTTCGGAATTTCCTGCAACTCTTCTGGATGGTCTCCTTGTGTGGTCGTGGGGCAGGGTCCTGTTGCCAGATATAGGGTCTTCCATCAGCGACCCTCTTGACACAGGGCAGCCCTACCTCCTCAAGGCTCTTGATGTAGGCCTCCGTGTTCAGTCTGATGCACTTAACAACAAATTCGGGAGTTCATTTCTTATCAGAACGATCACAGTGAGTTTTCCGAGCTGTCGTACCTTCATAATCACCATTAAACTCATCCAACTCTTCCCGAATCCTTTGCATTATCCTCAAATTGACACCTAAATACTCTGAAATGTTCGTATTGGAACTTCCGGCGCTAATACCAAGCAGTACAGCATGCCGTTTCCAAACTTCTAGAGGATTGAATATATATATATATATAAAAGAAAAAATCAATGAATCCAAATAAATAAAGTAAATAATAAACAAATTGGCAAACCATTATGACCAAAATCTTAGTTAGACTATAAAAATCAAACAAAAAATCGGAAGAAAAAAAAAAGAAAAGCTATAACTGTTATATAACGATAAAAAAATACTACGTCACTTAAAAATCGAAAACCGAAAAAAGAAAATATACAGCATAACAAATAAATAATAACAAGTAAAATAAATTCATCCAAATAAATAAACTAACAAACTGATCCCGATAAACTAACCTTTAAAAAAAAACAAATAAAGATAATCAATCCAAATAAATATATGGAGTAATAAACAAATTAAAAACTGTTCCAGCCAAAATAATAGTTAAAATAAACTACAACAATCAACCCCAAAATTGAATAAATAGCTTTATTTTCCCAACCCAAAACAAAACTATTAAATAAGCGATATAATTTTTTTTACTACGTTAATAAAAACACTGATAAAAATAAAAATAAAAAATAAATAAATAAGATAAGAAATAAAAATAAGAAAAAATAAAAAATAAAAATAAATAAGAACAAGCAAAATAATTTAACCCAAATAAATAAATAAACAAGTAAACGACTTCCGGTAAAATAACCGCCAAAATAGACTACCCACAATGCACCACTGACCCACATATATAAATAGCCAAGAAAAATTACAGCACTCGTGGCCTGACGATTGCATCTAACATGAAACAGACTGTCGTCTCTAAGTGTTGACTTCTATGTTCACTTTTATATATATATATATATATATATATATATATGACCCGTAAAAACAGAGAGAAAGTGAAAGAGAGAGAGGATGAGAGAAGAGGGAGAGCAGATAATAAGCAGAGAGAGAGAGAGAGAGAGAGTGAGAGAGAAGAAAATCAACAAGTCAGATGGAAGGGAAAGAAGAAAATCAGCTAACAAAGACAAACAAACAGAAAGAGAGAAAGAAAGGGGAAAGAAAGAGAGAGAGAGAGAGAAGAAGAAGAAAAAGAAGTAAAAGAGAAAATCGGTTAAATGAGATAAGGACACACGCAGAGACGAACAGACTGGCAAACAAAGAGAGGGGGGGGTGAGAGAAGAAAAGAAGAATATAAAAACATGAGAAAGTTCGTTAAGAAACGGAAATGAGTCTAAATTTCACTTTACCGGCCAATCATTATTCATTGGCGGACATGTAAAAGAAGTTACTTATATAACAACAGACGCAGAAACGTACATACCAAAGAGTATCTTACCATCCCTTTGTTCCGTATACAAGACGAAACAAGTCTGATATAGCAAATAACATATATCAACGTAATAAACAAGCCCTTATTTATCTTATTGTTGTAGAGACACGGCAAAATGGCAAGTTATTTACACCGGTGACATTACAGGGATCATGGTAGATAGTTGGGAAATAGGCCACATTGGCTTTGCAAGTAACTTGTGGGACACCGCTATCGATATCCTGCAACTATGAAACACAGAGTCAAGAAGAGTACCAGTTGTCAATGGAGCACTGGCACTATGCTGGTTACTGCTATCGACTTATACAGATAACCAAGTTAACATAAGAAAACTCAAAAAGTCGCACTTTAGATATTTTGTACATCTGCTTTCTTAAGAAAGAGAGCGTGAGAGAGAAAGAAAGAAAGAAAGAAAGAAAGAAAGAAAGAAAGAGAGAGAAAGGGATAGAGATAGAGAGGGAGGGTTGTTATTGCTTGATTGATTTGTTTTTTACGGATTACCAAACTTTGGCGGGTTAAAAAAAATTTTAGATGGTAAGATTTTTTGGAGATAATAATGATTTACTGATACACGTTCTACTAATTAACCCATAGCAAGAGGGACGTGGTGGATTGATGCCTTTTCCAAGGTTATTTGCACGTAAGCGAATATAACGAATACGTGTAAATGGAAGCTGGTTCTTCGATTTCCAATTCAGCGCCTTTATCTATTACACCATCCGCTCATCCACGCTTACAGCATCTGGTATCCCCAAGCTGTCACCCATCTAGTTACTGACTAGGCTCAATGTCGCTTAACCGGTGCCTAAATGTGATATAACCGTAAGCCTGTATGGGAGAAGAAAATGAAGAATGAAAAGAAAAACCCAGGTAAAAAAAAATAGAAAAGAGGAAAGGGTGTATGACAGAAAAGTAAGAAGAAAAAAAAAAAAAGAATGAAAAAAAAAAAAAAGAAATAAGAAAAGAGAAAAAGAAATATTTTTACTCTGAAAGTGATCCTTTGTCTTAGCAGAACGGATTCTTTCTAAACTTTGACATTTTCTTTGAAAAAGAACAAATAAACAAAATATAGAAGAAAAATGACTGAATTACAAAATCAAAAATTAGTCGAAATCATAAATACTAAAATTGACTACAATTTTTAGTTTTTCCAAAAAGAAAGAAAAAAAGAAAAGTTTCCTCTTTCTTTTGTTCAGAAACAATTTTTCCTCTTCTCATGTCGATCAAACGTTCATCTTCTCCCACTATCAGATCACGTCGTTTCACGTCACCTCACGTCAAATCCCGTTGCCGCCCTCTACCTTTGGATCCCATTTGACACTCGGATCTCATTTGATCCAACATACTTGCAGCCAAATATTTTTCTTCATTAATTTTTTAAATTTCTTAAAAAGCAGCATCACCCCCGTACTCCAAATTTCTTCAAAACTAAAACAGCACGAACCAAACTGAAAATAGGGGGCGAGGGGGAGGTTTAAGCGGAATCTGAAATGTTATTTGAATACTGACGAGCAAATGTCTCAGAAAATAAAAAAATAAAAATAAAAATTCTAAAAAGTAAAGAAATAAAAAAAAAAACAATGAGAGGAAAAAAAAAAAAAGAAAAAGATGCAGTTGAGATTCGAACCCTCTGAAAATTTCGCTGCTGCATTCAGAAATTTCCTCGTCTCTCTGTCTTTCGGAAAACCATTGAATTTTTTTGCCCATGAGCGAATCACCTCCGGATGGCGGCAACCTGTATCCAATTCTGTCCACCTGTGTCATTTTAGATGCATATTTCAGTTTACCCTTTCAGTTTTGGGCTAAGACCTGAAATGAGAAGTATTGATATCTCCAGGAGTTCGATGCCAGACATTTTGTCACTCTCATCTCCTTTTGTGATCCGCCATTTTTCTTTTCTCCTGCCTTTACGGCTTTATAACCTTCATTTTATTCAAGTTTGTTTTCTCGATATTCATAATATTCAGTAATTTCGCTGCTATTATTTTATTTGCTTTCCTACAGGTTTTTTCGTGTTTTCACCTTTTCCTGCCATTCCTAATTGTCTCTCATTTCATCTTTCTATGACGTCCGTCTATCGTGTCTGCTTGCATTCATTTTTTTCTTTATTTATCTGTCCTTCCGTTTGATTTCTCATTGACTCTTTCTGTGACGTTTTTCTTTGCCCTTCCATTCATTTTTCTTTCTATTACTTTTTCTTATAGTTTGATTTCATATTTCTGTAATTTCTTTCCTGTCTCTTCCTATTCTCTTCTATTTTCTTTCTTCTAGCCAAAGTTTCGTTTCTTATTTAATGTTTCTAGAAAGGACATTCTTCTTTCCATGCCGATCTTTCTTTTCTCCTGCTTTTTTTAATCTTTGTTGTCTCTTAATTTACATTTTTGTGGCGTCCATCTTCCCAGATAATCATTTATCCTCTTTTTATACTATACTTTTTTATCTCCTTTTTTTTTCCAGTAAAATTCGACTTTTTTTGCCTGTTCATATTAATTTCTTTTCTTAAGAAAACATTTTCTCTTTCATTCCACCTATCAGTGACGTCCTTCTCATGACCAGTGCCTACTACCATCGAAGCTCCCGACCAGATTGAGAGCCTCTGGCAGAGATTGGTGACTCTCCCTATCTTATCAACATTTACTTTTTGCTACCTACATTTACATACGTTGCAAATTAAATTAAGCACAAATATTAGATGAAAACTTTTCGCGAATTTTAATGTCATTCTGGGCTCTTTTTTTTCTCATCCAAATCCATGAATTTATTTTGCTCATGCTAAGTCATCGATCATTTCTTTCTTTTTTTATTTTTTTCTCTCGTTTCATTTTCTGTGGCGCTTATCTCTCTTCTCTTCAATTATTTTTCCCGTTTTCTCTGTTATTTCATATTTTCCTAATGTATATCCTTCTTTCTAGTTATCAATCGATTCTTTCATCATTTCGTGACGCCATTTTGCTGTTTACTCTCATGCATTTCTTTCCTTTTTTCTTTGATTTCATTTTCCCCTCATTTCTTTCCTCTATTTTCTCACTATTTCATTTCTTTGTCTGCTACATCCATGTAAAGTAAATGTATCATTTTGCCTGAAAACTTGGCTAGAAGTATGATATACACGTGGGGCAGTTTGCATAGTATTTCATCCTAAAGCCTTTTAAATAAAAACCTATTTATTGATAAGTATGTGGTCTAATTTGATAATTAGTTAGAAAACTCTACTTTAAACATTGGCTACATGCCAGATAAGTATGACGGACATTTTGGTTCAGAAGTCGGGTATAGTAGAAAAAATCTTAGAAAAACCTGATAAAAAATGAAAAAAAAAACAAACAACTTTCTGCTGCGATTGTACTAACATGAAAAGCAGTCTGTCTGAAACTCTTTTGATAGTGCGACCCTCTGGCTCTAGTTTTGGGCATAAACTTCATGAGTAATTGAGACCATCTGTCTCAAACTTCGAGCACAAGCATGATATACAATTGATAGACTGAAAGGTTCATAGTCTGACTATGAAGGAGTGATGCTAGAGCTGTGAAATCTTGCAAGCATTAATTTCAACTCTTCTTATTAATAAATATATTGTTTATTTCCAGGTAAAGTGACATCTGACTGTACAAAGTAGACTGTTCATCCTGCTGGACAGAAAAAATCAGAAACAGCAGATATGACGCCATCACCACTGAAATACTCGTTCCCAGACAAGTGTTTTCTTTCATGTTTGAGAGCATATGATAGTCAGATCAGCAGAATAGAGATGGTGATTAACCAGTTGAAAGTATCTAATCAAATCAAGAACTTGTGCGCTGGAGCATTGTCTTGATGAAACAAGACAACTTTCACCCGTCTTCCTGAGTGTTTCGTCCTGATAGCTTTTTGTAAATGCCTCAGCAAGATAGCATTGTACTCTCTATTGCCCTTTTAAAGACAACAGACACAATGCCATTTCCCCCACCCCCCGGCAAAAAAATGAGACCATCAACTTCCCTGCAGATGAAATTATATTAGTCTTCTATGGAGAAGGTGAGGAGGCAGGTTTGCATTCCATGGATTGTCCTTTTTCCCTGTGGCTCAAAATGATGAAACCCAAACTCACCGTAGGTTGGGAAACATTCAAGAAAACCAGTTGGATCTGGTTCAAAAAATGGCGGATCTTCCCGTGATGTGATCAAACTGTGCGTTTTTGATTTGGTGTCAGAAACCTTCATCATACCAAGTTCATTGTGCTGAATATTCTCAATTCTCTCAAAGGATTTGCTAATAACATTGGTTATTTGATTTATAGTCCATCTCATGTCATCCATCACCATGTGCTGAACATGATCATCGTTTACCTTGAGGGTGGCAGTTGCAGGACGCCCAGAACTTGAGTCATCTTCAAGGCCCTCCCTTACCTCCTAAATTCAGATGCCCACTTTTGCACTGTTGATAAATCTGGAGCGTCATCATTTAATATCTTTGGAGGTGAAACCCTTTTTCTTGATAAGACTACGATGCGAGATTTTGTCCATTTTCAAGAGAAGTCGCGATCTGTTACATTTGAAGACTTCTTTGAGCAGTCATGTGTCTGTTTACCTAAAAAAAATAATAGAGTTAATAAGAAAACAAGTTAAAAAGAATGCATGCAAGATTTCACAGTTCTAGCATCACTCCTTCATAGAGAGGCTATGAACCTTTCATCTGACGCTCGTAATTAAAAAAGGGGCTTTGATATTTTAGAATAAACAAATTAATCTGATATTCTTGTCCAAAAATGAAGAACTTTCAAGAGTGTCTCATAACAGAATAGTTGCAGTTGAATTTTCATTTTTCCAACTGAATCTACGTATAAAACCATATTTGTCCCTTGTGAGATACAAACTTGAATTGTAACTAAGGTCTGCTCAGTATAGTTATATTATAAATCAATGTTCGGCTCTGTCGGTAAAGAAACACAAATGGGCCTTTGAATTTTCATTTTCCAACTGAATCTACGTATAAAACCATATTTGTCCCTGTGAGATACAAACTTGAATTGTAACTAAGGTCTGCTCAGTATAGTTATATTATAAATCAATGTTCGGCTCTGTCGGTGTAAAAGAAACACAAATGGACCTCAGCAGTTGAATTTTCATTTTCCAACTGAATCTACGTATAAAACCATATTTGTCCCTTTTGAGATACAAAAACTTGAATTGTAACTAAGGTCTGCTCAGTATAGTTATATTATAAATCAATGTTCGGCTCTGTCGGTGTAAAAAAAACACAAATGGGCCTGAGCAGTTGAATTTCCATTTTTCCAACTGAATCTACGTATAAAACCATATTTGTCCCTTGTGAGATACAAACTTGAATTGTAAATAAGGTCTGCTCAGTATAGTTATATTATAAATCAATGTTTGGCTCTGTCGGTATAAAAAAAACACAAATGGGCCTGAGCAGTTGAATTTTTCATTTTCCAACTGAATCTACGTATAAAACCATATTTGTCCCTTGTGAGATACAAACTTGAATTGTAACTAAGGTCTGCTCAGTATAGTTATATTATAAATCAATGTTTGGCTCTGTCGGTGTAAAAAGAAACAAAATGGGCCTGAGCAGTTGAATTTTCATTTTTCCAACTGAATCTACGTATAAAACCATATTTGTCCTTGTGAGATACAAACTTGAATTGTAACTAAGGTCTGCTCAGTATAGTTATATTATAAATCAATGTTCGGCTCTGTCGGTATAAAAAAAGAAACACAAATGGGCCTGAGCAGTTGAATTTTCATTTTTCCAACTGAATCTACGTATAAAACCATATTTGTCCCTTGTGAGATACAAACTTGAATTGTAACTAAGGTCTGCTCAGTATAGTTATATTATAAATCAATGTTCGGCTCTGTCGGTATAAAAGAAACACAAATGGGCCTGAGCAGTTGAATTTTCATTGTTCCAACTGAATCTACGTATAAAACCATATTTGTCCCTTTGAGATACAAACTTGAATTGTAACTAAGGTCTGCTCAGTATAGTTATATTATAAATCAATGTTCGGCTCTGTCGGTGTAAAAGAAACACAAATGGGCCTGAGCAGTTGAATTTTCATTTTTCCAACTGAATCTACGTATAAAACCATATTTGTCCCTTGTGAGATACAAACTTGAATTGTAACTAAAGTCTGCTCAGTATAGTTATATTATAAATCAATGTTCGGCTCTGTCGGTGTAAAAAGAAACACAAATGGGCCTGAGCAGTTGAATTTTCATTTTTCCAATCTGAATCCATATTTGTCCCTGTATAAAACCATATTTGTCCCTTGTGAGATACAAACTTTTCCAACTGAATTGTAAAACCAAGGTCTGCTCAGTATAGTATTATAAATCAATGTTCGGCTCTATTATAAATCAATGTTCGGCTCTGTCGGTGTAAAAGAAACACAAATGGGCCTGAGCAGTTGAATTTTCATTTTCCAACTGAATCTACGTATAAAACCATATTTGTCCCTAGTGAGATACAAACTTGAATTGTAACTAAGGTCTGCTCAGTATAGTTATATTATAAATCAATGTTCGGCTCTGTCGGTGTAAAAAAAACACAAATGGGCCTGAGCAGTTGAATTTTCATTTTCCAACTGAATCTACGTATAAAACCATATTTGTCCCTAGTGAGATACAAACTTGAATTGTAACTAAGGTCTGCTCAGTATAGTTATATTATAAATCAATGTTCGGCTCTGTCGGTGTAAAAAGAAACACAAAATGGGCCTGAGCAGTTGAATTTTCATTTTTCCAACTGAATCTACGTATAAAACCATATTTGTCCCTTGTGAGATACAAACTTGAATTGTAACTAAGGTCTGCTCAGTATAGTTATATTATAAATCAATGTTCGGCTCTGTCGGTGTAAAAGAAACACAAATGGGCCTGAGCAGTTGAATTTTCATTTTCCAACTGAATCTACGTATAAAACCATATTTGTCCCTTGTGAGATACAAACTTGAATTGTAACTAAGGTCTGCTCAGTATAGTTATATTATAAATCAATGTTCGGCTCTGTCGGTGTAAAAGAAACACAAATGGACCTCAGCAGTTGAATTTTCATTTTTCCAACTGAATCTACGTATAAAACCATATTTGTCCCTTTTGAATCCCTTATATAGATATTATAAATCAATGTTCGGCTCTGTCGGTGTAAAAGAAACAAAATGGGCCTGAGCAGTTGATTTTCATTTTCCAACTGAATTACGTAAAAACCATATTTGTCCTTTGTGAATGTTCAAACTTGAATTATAACTCTGTCAGTATAGTTAATTATAAAACACAAATGGGCCTGAGCAGTTGAATTTTCATTTTCCAACTGAATCTACGTATAAAACCATATTTGTCCCTTGTGAGATACAAACTTGAATTGTAACTAAGGTCTGCTCCAGTATAGTTATATTATAAATCAATGTTCGGCTCTGTCGGTGTAAAAGAAAACACAAATGGGCCTGAGCAGTTGAATTTTTCATTTTCCAACTGAATCTACGTATAAAACCATATTTGTCCCTTGTGAGATACAAACTTGAATTGTAACTAAGGTCTGCTCAGTATAGTTATATTATAAATCAATGTTCGGCTCTGTCGGTGTAAAAGAAACACAAATGGGCCTGAGCAGTTGAATTTTCATTTTCCAACTGAATCTACGTATAAAACCATATTTGTCCCTTGTGAGATACAAACTTGAATTGTAACTAAGGTCTGCTCAGTATAGTTATATTATAAATCAATGTTCGGCTCTGTCGGTGTAAAAAGAAACACAAATGGGCCTGAGCAGTTGAATTTTCATTTTCCAACTGAATCTACGTATAAAACCATATTTGTCCCTTGTGAGATACAAACTTGAATTGTAACTAAGGTCTGCTCAGTATAGTTATATTATAAATCAATGTTCGGCTCTGTCGGTGTAAAAGAAACACAAATGGGCCTGAGCAGTTGAATTTTCATTTTCCAACTGAATCTACGTATAAAACCATATTTGTCCCTTGTGAGATACAAACTTGAATTGTAACTAAGGTCTGCTCAGTATAGTTATATTATAAATCAATGTTCGGCTCTGTCGGTGTAAAAGAAACACAAATGGGCCTGAGCAGTTGAATTTTCATTTTTCCAACTGAATCTACGTATAAAACCATATTTGTCCCTTGTGAGATACAAACTTGAATTGTAACTAAGGTCTGCTCAGTATAGTTATATTATAAATCAATGTTCGGCTCTGTCGGTATAAAAAGAAACACAAATGGGCCTCAGCAGTTGAATTTTCATTTTCCAACTGAATCTACGTATAAAACCATATTTGTCCCTTGGCAGATACAAACTTGAATTGTAACTAAGGTCTGCTCAGTATAGTTATATTATAAATCAATGTTCGGCTCTGTCGGTGTAAAAAAGAAACACAAATGGGCCTGAGCAGTTGAATTTTCATTTTTCCAACTGAATCTACGTATAAAACCATATTTGTCCCTTGTGAGATACAAACTTGAATTGTAACTAAGGTCTGCTCAGTATAGTTATATTATAAATCAATGTTCGGCTCTGTCGGTGTAAAAAAAACACAAATGGGCCTGAGCAGTTGAATTTTCATTTTCCAACTGAATCTACGTATAAAACCATATTTGTCCCCTTAGTGAGATACAAACTTGAATTGTAACTAAGGTCTGCTCAGTATAGTTATATTATAAATCAATGTTCGGCTCTGTCGGTGTAAAAAAACACAAATGGACCTCCCAGCAGTTGAATTTTCATTTTCCAACTGAATCTACGTATAAAACCATATTTGTCCCTTGTGAGATACAAACTTGAATTGTAACTAAGGTCTGCTCAGTATAGTTATATTATAAATCAATGTTCGGCTCTGTCGGTGTAAAAGAAACACAAATGGGCCTGAGCAGTTGAATTTTCATTTTCCAACTGAATCTACGTATAAAACCATATTTGTCCCTTGTGAGATACAAACTTGAATTGTAACTAAGGTCTGCTCAGTATAGTTATATTATAAATCAATGTTCAGCTCTGTCGGTGTAAAAAAAACACAAATGGGCCTGAGCAGTTGAATTTTCATTTTTCCAACTGAATCTACGTATAAAACCATATTTGTCCCTTGTGAGATACAAACTTGAATTGTAACTAAGGTCTGCTCAGTATAGTTATATTATAAATCAATGTTCAGCTCTGTCGGTGTAAAAGAAACACAAATGGGCCTGAGCAGTTGAATTTTCATTTTCCAACTGAATCTACGTATAAAACCATATTTGTCCCTTGTGAGATACAAACTTGAATTGTAACTAAGGTCTGCTCCAGTATAGTTATATTATAAATCAATGTTCGGCTCTGTCGGTGTAAAAGAAACACAAATGGGCCTGAGCAGTTTGAATTTTCATTTTCCAACTGAATCTACGTATAAAACCATATTTGTCCCTTGTGAAATACAAACTTGAATTGTAACTAAGGTCTGCTCAGTATAGTTATATTATAAATCAATGTTCGGCTCTGTCGGTGTAAAAGAACACAAATGGGCCTGAGCAGTTGAATTTTCATTTTTCCAACTGAATCTACGTATAAAACCATATTTGTCCCTTGTGAGATACAAACTTGAATTGTAACTAAGGTCTGCTCAGTATAGTTATATTATAAATCAATGTTCGGCTCTGTCGGTGTAAAAAAAACACAAATGGGCCTGAGCAGTTGAATTTTCATTTTCCAACTGAATCTACGTATAAAACCATATTTGTCCTTGTGAGATACAAACTTGAATTGTAACTAAGGTCTGCTCAGTATAGTTATATTATAAATCAATGTTCGGCTCTGTCGGTGTAAAAGAAACACAAATGGGCCTGAGCAGTTGAATTTTCATTTTTCCAACTGAATCTACGTATAAAACCATATTTGTCCCTTGTGAGATACAAACTTGAATTGTAACTAAGGTCTGCTCAGTATAGTTATATTATAAATCAATGTTCGGCTCTGTCGGTGTAAAAAGAAACACAAATGGGCCTGAGCAGTTGAATTTTCATTTTCCAACTGAATCTACGTATAAAACCATATTTGTCCCTAGTGAGATACAAACTTGAATTGTAACTAAGGTCTGCTCAGTATAGTTATATTATAAATCAATGTTCGGCTCTGTCGGTGTAAAAGAAACACAAATGGGCCTGAGCAGTTGAATTTTCATTTTTCCAACTGAATCTACGTATAAAACCATATTTGTCCCTTTGTGAGATACAAACTTGAATTGTAACTAAGGTCTGCTCAGTATAGTTATATTATAAATCAATGTTCGGCTCTGTCGGTGTAAAAAGAAACACAAATGGGCCTGAGCAGTTGAATTTTCATTTTTCCAACTGAATCTACGTATAAAACCATATTTGTCCCTAGTGAGATACAAACTTGAATTGTAACTAAGGTCTGCTCAGTATAGTTATATTATAAATCAATGTTCGGCTCTGTCGGTGTAAAAAAAAAAACACAAATGGGCCTTGAGCAGTTGAATTTTCATTTTTCCAACTGAATCTACGTATAAAAAACCATATTTGTCCCTTGTGAGATACAAACTTGAATTGTAACTAAGGTCTGCTCAGTATAGTTATATTATAAATCAATGTTCGGCTCTGTCGGTGTAAAAAGAAACACAAATGGGCCTGAGCAGTTGAATTTTCATTTTCCAACTGAATCTACGTATAAAACCATATTTGTCCTAGTGAGATACAAACTTGAATTGTAAATAAGGTCTGCTCAGTATAGTTATATTATAAATCAATGTTCGGCTCTGTCGGTGTAAAAAGAAACACAAATGGGCCTGAGCAGTTGAATTTTTCATTTTTCCAACTGAATCTACGTATAAAAACATATTTGTCCCTAGTGAGATACAAACTTGAATTGTAACTAAGGTCTGCTCCAGTATAGTTATATTATAAATCAATGTTCGGCTCTGTCGGTGTAAAAAGAAACACAAATGGGCCTGAGCAGTTGAATTTTCATTTTCCAACTGAATCTACGTATAAAACCATATTTGTCCCTAGTGAGATACAAACTTGAATTGTAACTAAGGTCTGCTCAGTATAGTTATATTATAAATCAATGTTCGGCTCTGTCGGTTGTAAAAAAGAAACACAAATGGGCCTGAGCAGTTGAATTTTCATTTTTCCAACTGAATCTACGTATAAAACCATATTTGTCCCTTGTGAGATACAAACTTGAATTGTAACTAAGGTCTGCTCAGTATAGTTATATTATAAATCAATGTTCGGCTCTGTCCAGTGTAAAAAGAAACACAAATGGGCCTGAGCAGTTGAATTTTCATTTTCCAACTGAATCTACGTATAAAACCATATTTGTCCTTGTGAGATACAAACTTGAATTGTAACTAAGGTCTGCTCAGTATAGTTATATTATAAATCAATGTTCGGCTCTGTCGGTGTAAAAGAAACACAAATGGGCCTGAGCAGTTGAATTTTCATTTTTCCAACTGAATCTACGTATAAAACCATATTTGTCCCTAGTGAGATACAAACTTGAATTGTAACTAAGGTCTACTCAGTATAGTTATATTATAAATCAATGTTCGGCTCTGTCGGTGTAAAAGAAAACACAAATGGGCCTGAGCAGTTGAATTTTTCATTTTTCCAACTGAATCTACGTATAAAACCATATTTGTCCCTTGTGAGATACAAACTTGAATTGTAACTAAGGTCTGCTCCAGTATAGTTATATTATAAATCAATGTTCGGCTCTGTCGGTGTAAAGAAACACAAATGGGCCTGAGCAGTTGAATTTTCATTTTCCAACTGAATCTACGTATAAAACCATATTTGTCCCTTGTGAGATACAAACTTGAATTGTAAATAAGGTCTGCTCAGTATAGTTATATTATAAATCAATGTTCGGCTCTGTCGGTGTAAAAAAAAAACACAAATGAATCCTGAGCAGTTGAATTTTCATTTTCCAACTGAATCTACGTATAAAACCATATTTGTCCCTTGTGAGATACAAACTTGAATTGTAACTAAAAGGTCTGCTCAGTATAGTTATTTTCATTTTTTCCAACTAAATCAATTTTCGGCTCTGTCGGTGTAAAAAGAAATAACAAATTCGGCTCTGTCGGTATAAAGAAACACAAAGGGCAGAGCAGTTGAATTTTCATTTTTCCAACTGAATCTACGTATAAAACCATATTTGTCCCTTGTGAGATACAAACTTGAATTGTAACTAAAGGTCTGCTCAGTATAGTTATATTATAAATCAATGTTCGGCTCTGTCGGTGTAAAAAAGAAACACAAATGGGCCTGAGCAGTTGAATTTTCATTTTCCAACTGAATCTACGTATAAAAACCATATTTGTCCCTTGTGAGATACAAACTTGAATTGTAAATTCAAGGTCTGCTCAGTATAGTTATATTATAAATCAATGTTCGGCTCTGTCGGTGTAAAAGAAACACAAATGGGCCTGAGCAGTTGAATTTTCATTTTTCCAACTGAATCTACGTATAAAACCATATTTGTCCTTGACCTTGAATTGTAACTAACTTGAATTGTAAATTCTAGGTCTGCTCAGTATAGTTATATTATAAAAATCAATGTTCGGCTCTGTCGGTGTAAAAGAAACACAAATGGGCCTGAGCAGTTGAATTTTCATTTTCCAACTGAATCTACGTATAAAACCATATTTGTCCTTGTGAGATACAAACTTGAATTGTAACTAAGGTCTGCTCAGTATAGTTATATTATAAATCAATGTTCGGCTCTGTCGGTGTAAAAAGAAACACAAATGGGCCTGAGCAGTTGAATTTTCATTTTCAACTGAATCTACGTATAAAACCATATTTGTCCCTTGTGAGATACAAACTTGAATTGTAACTAAGGTCTGCTCAGTATAGTTATATTATAAATCAATGTTCGGCTCTGTCGGTGTAAAAAGAAACACAAATGGACCTGAGCAGTTGAATTTTCATTTTCCAACTGAATCTACGTATAAAACCATATTTGTCCCTTGTGAGATACAAACTTGAATTGTAACTAAGGTCTGCTCAGTATAGTTATATTATAAATCAATGTTCGGCTCTGTCGGTGTAAAAAGAAACACAAATGGGCCTGAGCAGTTGAATTTTCATTTTTCCAACTGAATCTACGTATAAAACCATATTTGTCCCTTGTGAGATACAAACTTGAATTGTAACTAAGGTCTGCTCAGTATAGTTATATTATAAATCAATGTTCGGCTCTGTCGGTGTAAAAGAAACACAAATGGGCCTGAGCAGTTGAATTTTCATTTTCCAACTGAATCACGTATAAAACCATATTTGTCCCTTGTGAGATACAAACTTGAATTGTAACTAAGGTCTGCTCAGTATAGTTATATTTTAAATCAATGTTCGGCTCTGTCGGTGTAAAAGAAACACAAATGGGCCTGAGCAGTTGAATTTTCATTTTCCAACTGAATCTACGTATAAAACCATATTTGTCCCTTGAGATACAAACTTGAATTGTAACTAAGGTCTGCTCAGTATAGTTATTATTATAAATCAATGTTCGGCTCTGTCGGTGTAAAAAGAAACACAAATGGGCCTGAGCAGTTGAATTTTCATTTTTCCAACTGAATCTACGTATAAAACCATATTTGTCCCTTGTGAGATACAAACTTGAATTGTAACTAAGGTCTGCTCAGTATAGTTATATTATAAATCAATGTTCGGCTCTGTCGGTGGCCTAAAAGAAATAAAACCATATTTGTCCCTTGTGAAATTGGGCCTCATAGTTATATTATAAATCAATGTTCGGCTCTGTCGGTAATTTTCATTTTCCAACTGAATCTACGTATAAAACCATATTTGTCCCTTGTGAGATACAAACTTGAATTGTAACTAAGGTCTGCTCAGTATAGTTATATTATAAATCAATGTTCGGCTCTGTCGGTGTAAAAGAAACACAAATGGGCCTGAGCAGTTGAATTTTCATTTTTCCAACTGAATCTACGTATAAAACCATATTTGTCCCTTTTGTGAGATACAAACTTCAATTGTAACTAAGGTCTGCTCAGTATAGTTATATATAAATCAATGTTCGGCTCTGTCGGTGTAAAAAAAAGAAACACAAATGGGCCTGAGCAGTTGAATTTTCATTTTTCCAACTGAATCTACGTATAAAACCATATTTGTCCCTTGTGAGATACAAACTTGGTTGTAACTAAGGTCTGCTCCAGTATAGTATAGTTATATTATAAATCAATGTTCAGCTCTGTCGGTGTAAAAGAAACACAAATGGGCCTGAGCAGTTGAATTTTCATTTTCCAACTGAATCTACGTATAAAACCATATTTGTCCCTTGTGAGATACAAACTTGAATTGTAACTAAGGTCTGCTCAGTATAGTTATATTATAAATCAATGTTCGGCTCTGTCGGTGTAAAAAAGAAACACAAATGGGCCTGAGCAGTTGAATTTTCATTTTTTCCAACTGAATCTACGTATAAAACCATATTTGTCCCTTGTGAGATACAAACTTGAATTGTAACTAAGGTCTGCTCAGTATAGTTATATAAATTATAAATCAATGTTCGGCTCTGTCAGTAAAAAAAACACAAATGGGCCTCAGCAGTTGAATTTTCATTTTCCAACTGAATCTACGTATAAAACCATATTTGTCCCTTGTGAGATACAAACTTGAATTGTAAAAACAAGGTCTGCTCAGTATAGTTATATTATAAATCAATGTTCGGCTCTGTCGGTGTAAAAGAAACACAAATGGGCCTGAGCAGTTGAATTTTCATTTTTCCAACTGAATCTACGTATAAAACCATATTTGTCCCTTGAGATACAAACTTGAATTGTAACTAAGGTCTGCTCAGTATAGTTATATTATAAATCAATGTTCGGCTCTGTCGGTGTAAAAGAAACACAAATGGGCCTGAGCAGTTGAATTTTCATTTTTTTCCAACTGAATCTACGTATAAAACCATATTTGTCCCTTGTGAGATACAAACTTGAATTGTAACTAAGGTCTGCTCAGTATAGTTATATTATAAATCAATGTTCGGCTCTGTCGGTGTAAAAAGAAACACAAATGGGCCTGAGCAGTTGAATTTTCATTTTCCAACTGAATCTACGTATAAAACCATATTTGTCCCTTGTGAGATACAAACTTGAATTGTAACTAAGGTCTGCTCAGTATAGTTATATTATAAATCAATGTTCGGCTCTGTCGGTGTAAAAGAAACACAAATGGGCCTGAGCAGTTGAATTTTCATTTTCCAACTGAATCTACGTATAAAACCATATTTGTCCCTTGTGAGATACAAACTTGAATTGTAACTAAGGTCTGCTCATATAGTTATATTATAAATCAATGTTCGGCTCTGTCGGTGTAAAAGAAACACAAATGGGCCTGAGCAGTTGAATTTTCATTTTTCCAACTGAATCTACGTATAAAACCATATTTGTCCCTTAGTGAGATACAAACTTGAATTGTAACTAAGGTCTGCTCAGTATAGTTATATTATAAATCAATGTTCGGCTCTGTCGGTGTAAAAGAAACACAAATGGGCCTGAGCAGTTGAATTTTCATTTTCCAACTGAATCTACGTATAAAAACCATATTTGTCCCTTGTGAGATACAAACTTGAATTGTAACTAAGGTCTGCTCAGTATAGTTATATTATAAATCAATGTTCGGCTCTGTCGGTGTAAAAAGAAACACAAATGGGCCTGAGCAGTTGAATTTTCATTTTCCAACTGAATCTACGTATAAAACCATATTTGTCCCTTGTGAGATACAAACTTGAATTAAACTAAGGTCTGCTCAGTATAGTTATATTATAAATCAATGTTCGGCTCGGTCGGTGTAAAAAAGAAACACAAATGGGCCTGAGCAGTTGAATTTTCCTTTTCCAACTGAATCTACGTATAAAACCATATTTGTCCCTAGTGAGATACAAACTTGAATTGTAACTAAGGTCTGCTCAGTATAGTTATATTATAAATCAATGTTCGGCTCTGTCGGTGTAAAAAAGAAACACAAATGGGCCTGAGCAGTTGAATTTTCATTTTCCAACTGAATCTACGTATAAAACCATATTTGTCCTTGAATGTGAGATACAAACTTCGGTGTAAATTGTAACTAAGGTCTATTTGTCCCTCAAACTTGTATAGTTATATTATAAATCAATGTTCGGCTCTGTCGGTGTAAAAGAAACACAAATGGGCCTGAGCAGTTGAATTTTCATTTTTCCAACTGAATCTACGTATAAAACCATATTTGTCCCTTGTGAGATACAAACTTGAATTGTAACTAAGGTCTGCTCAGTATAGTTATATTATAAAATCAATGTTCGGCTCTGTCGGTGTAAAAGAAACACAAATGGGCCTGAGCAGTTGAATTTTCATTTTTCCAACTGAATCTACGTATAAAACCATATTTGTCCCTAGTGAGATACAAACTTGAATTGTAACTAAAGGTCTGCTCAGTATAGTTATATTATAAATCAATGTTCGGCTCTGTCGGTGTAAAAAAACACAAATGGGCCTGAGCAGTTGAATTTTCATTTTTCAACTGAATCTACGTATAAAACCATATTTGTCCCTAGTGTGAGATACAAACTTGAATTGTAACTAAGGTCTGCTCAGTATAGTTATATTATAAATCAATGTTCGGCTCTGTCGGTGTAAAAAGAAACACAAATGGGCCTGAGCAGTTGAATTTTCATTTTCCAACTGAATCTACGTATAAAACCATATTTGTCCCTTGTGAGATACAAACTTGAATTGTAAATAAGGTCTGCTCCAGTATAGTTATATTATAAATCAATGTTCGGCTCTGTCGGTGTAAAAGAAAACACAAATGGGCCTGAGCAGTTGAATTTTCATTTTCCAACTGAATCTACGTATAAAACCATATTTGTCCCTCAGAGATACAAACTTGAATTGTAACTAAGGTCTGCTCAGTATAGTTATATTATAAATCAATGTTCGGCTCTGTCGGTGTAAAAGAAACACAAATGGGCCTGAGCAGTTGAATTTTCATTTTTTCCAACTGAATCTACGTATAAAACCATATTTGTCCCTTATGAGATACAAACTTGAATTGTAACTAAGGTCTGCTCAGTATAGTTATATTATAAATCAATGTTCGGCTCTGTCGGTGTAAAAATGAGCAAATGAAAAGAAAAACAAATGGGCCTGGAGCAGATGAATTTTCATTTTCCAACTGAATCTACATATAAAACCATATTTGTCCCTAGTGAGATACAAACTTGAATTGTAAATAAGGTCTGCTCAGTATAGTTATATTATAAATCAATGTTCGGCTCTGTCGGTGTAAAAAAGAAACACAAATGGGCCTGAGCAGTTGAATTTTCATTTTTCCAACTGAATCTACGTATAAAACCATATTTGTCCCTTGTGAGATACAAACTTGAATTGTAACTAAGGTCTGCTCAGTATAGTTATATTATAAATCAATGTTCGGCTCTGTCGGTGTAAAAAGAAACACAAATGGGCCTGAGCAGTTGAATTTTCATTTTTTCCAACTGAATCTACGTATAAAACCATATTTGTCCCTTGTGAGATACAAACTTGAATTGTAACTAAGGTCTGCTCAGTATAGTTATATTATAAATCAATGTTTCGGCTCTGTCGGTGTAAAAGAAAACACAAATGGGCCTGAGCAGTTGAATTTTCATTTTCCAACTGAATCTACGTATAAAACCATATTTGTCCCTTGTGAGATACAAACTTGAATTGTGCCTAAGGTCTGCTCAGTATAGTTATATTATAAATCAATGTTCGGCTTTGTGTCGGTGTAAAAGAAACACAAATGGGCCTGAGCAGTTGAATTTTCATTTTTCCAACTGAATCTACGTATAAAAACCATATTTGTCCCTTGTGAGATACAAACTTGAATTGTAACTAAAGGTCTGCTCAGTATAGTTATATTATAAATCAATGTTCGGCTCTGTCGGTGTAAAAGAAACACAAATGGGCCTGAGCAGTTGAATTTTCATTTTTCCAACTGAATCTACGTATAAAACCATATTTGTCCCTTGTGAGATACAAACTTGAATTGTAACTAAGGTCTGCTCAGTATAGTTATATTATAAATCAATGTTCGGCTCTGTCGGTGTAAAAATCTACGAAACACAAATGGGCCTGAGCAGTTGAATTTTCATTTTTCCAACTGAATCTACGTATAAAACCATATTTGTCCTTTGTGAGATACAAACTTGAATTGTAACTAAGGTCTGCTCAGTATAGTTATATTATAAATCAATGTTCGGCTCTGTCGGTGTAAAAAGAAACACAAATGGGCCTGAGCAGTTGAATTTTCATTTTCCAACTGAATCTACGTATAAAACCATATTTGTCCCTTGTGAGATACAAACTTGAATTGTAACTAAGGTCTGCTCAGTATAGTTATATTATAAATCAATGTTCGGCTCTGTCGGTGTAAAAAAGAAACACAAATGGCCTGAGCAGTTGAATTTTTCATTTTCCAACTGAATCTACGTATAAAACCATATTTGTCCCTTGTGAGATACAAACTTGAATTGTAACTAAGGTCTGCTCAGTATAGTTATATTATAAATCAATGTTCGGCTCTGTCGGTGTAAAAGAAAAACAAATGGGCCTGAGCAGTTGAATTTTCATTTTCCAACTGAATCTACGTATAAAACCATATTTGTCCCTTGTGAGATACAAACTTGAATTGTAACTAAAGGTCTGCTCAGTATAGTTATATTATAAATCAATGTTCGGCTCTGTCGGTGTAAAAAGAAACACAAATGGGCCTGAGCAGTTGAATTTTCATTTTTTCCAACTGAATCTACGTATAAAACCATATTTGTCCCTTGTGAGATACAAACTTGAATTGTAACCATATAGTTTATTATAATCAATGTTTGGCCTGTCGGTGTAAAAGAAACACAAATGGGCCTGAGCAGTTGAATTTTCATTTTCCAACTGAATCTACGTATAAAACCATATTTGTCCCTTGTGAAGATACAAACGAATTGTAACTAAGGTCTGCTCAGTATAGTTATATTATAAATCAATGTTCGGCTCTGTCGGTGTAAAAGAAACACAAATGGACCTGAGCAGTTGAATTTTCATTTTCCAACTGAATCTACGTATAAACCATATTTGTCCCTTGTGAGATACAAACTTGAATTGTAACTAAGGTCTGCTCAGTATAGTTATATTATAAATCAATGTTCGGCTCTGTCGGTGTAAAAGAAACACAAATGGGCCTGAGCAGTTGAATTTTCATTTTCCAACTGAATCTACGTATAAAACCATATTTGTCCCTTGTGAGATACAAACTTGAATTGTAACTAAGGTCTGCTCAGTATAGTTATATTATAAATCAATGTTCAGCTCTGTCGGTGTAAAAAGAAACACAAATGGGCCTGAGCAGTTGAATTTTCATTTTTCCACTGAATCTACGTATAAACCATATTTGTCCTTGTGAGATACAAACTGAATTGTAACTAAGGTCTGCTCAGTATAGTTATATTATAAATCAATGTTCGGCTCTGTCAATTGTAAAAAAGAAACACAAATGGGCCTGAGCAGTTGAATTTTCATTTTCCAACTGAATCTACGTATAAAACCATATTTGTCCCTTGTGAGATACAAACTTGAATTGTAACTAAGGTCTGCTCAGTATAGTTATATTATAAATCAATGTTTGGCTCTGTCGGTGTAAAAGAAACACAAATGGGCCTGAGCAGTTGAATTTTCATTTTTCCAACTGAATCTACGTATAAAACCATATTTGTCCCTTGTGAGATACAAACTTGAATTGTAACTAAGGTCTGCTCAGTATAGTTATATTATAAATCAATGTTCGGCTCTGTCGGTGTAAAAGAAACACAAATGGACCTCAGCAGTTGAATTTTCATTTTTCCAACTGAATCTACGTATAAAACCATATTTGTCCCTTGTGAGATACAAACTTGAATTGTAACTAAGGTCTGCTCAGTATAGTTATATTATAAATCAATGTTCGGCTCTGTCGGTGTAAAAATCAATATTTGAAACACAAATGGGCCTGAGCAGTTGAATTTTCATTTTCCAACTGAATCTACGTATAAAACCATATTTGTCCCTTGTGAGATACAAAACTTGAATTGTAACTAAAGGTCTGCTCAGTATAGTTATATTATAAATCAATGTTCGGCTCTGTCGGTGTAAAAAAACACAAATGGGCCTGAGCAGTTGAATTTTTTCATTTTCCAACTGAATCTACGTACGTAAAAACCATATTTGTCCCTTGTGAGAGATACAAAAACTTTTGAATTGTAAATAAGGTCTGCTCAGTATAGTTATATTATAAATCAATGTTCGGCTCTGTCGGTGTAAAAAGAACACAAATGGACCTGAGCAGTTGAATTTTCATTTTTCCAACTGAATCTACGTATAAAACCATATTTGTCCCTTGTAGATACAAACTTGAATTGTAACTAAGGTCTGCTCAGTATAGTTATATTATAAATCAATGTTTTGGCTCTGTCGGTAAAAGAAACACAAATGGAGCTGAGCAGTTGAATTTTTCATTTTTCCAACTGAATCTACGTATAAAACCATATTTGTCCCTTATGAGATACAAACTTGAATTGTAACTAAGGTCTGCTCAGTATAGTTATATTATAAATCAATGTTTTGGCCTGTCGGTGTAAAAAAGAAACACAAATGGGCCTGAGCAGTTGAATTTTCATTTTTCCAACTGAATCTACGTATAAAACCATATTTGTCCCTTAGTGAGAGATACAAACTTGAATTGTAAATAAGGTCTGCGGTGTAAAAAAGAAACACAAATCCTGAGTATTTTCATTTTCAACTGTTATATTATAAATCAATGTTTGGCTCTGTCGGTGTAAAAAGAAACACAAATGGCCTGAGCAGTTGAATTTTCATTTTCCAACTGAATCTACGTATAAAACCATATTTGTCCCTTGTGAGATACAAACTTGAATTGTAACTAAGGTCTGCTCAGTATAGTTATATTATAAATCAATGTTCGGCTCTGTCGGTGTAAAAAAAAACACAAATGGGCCTGAGCAGTTGAATTTTTTTCCAACTGAATTACGTATAAAACCATATTTGTCCTCAGAATAGAAACTTGAATTGTATAAAACCATATTTGTCCTGTCTTGTGAAAACACAAATGATAGCAGTTGAATTTTCATTTTCCAACTGAATCTACGATAAAACCATATTTGTCCCTTGTGAGATACAAACTTGAATTGTAACTAAGGTCTGTCATAGTATATTATATTATAAATCAATTTCGGCTCTGTCGGTGTAAAAGAAACACAAATGGGCCCTGAGCAGTTGAATTTTTCATTTTCAACTGAATCTACGTATAAAACCATATTTGTCCCTTTGAGATACAAACTTGAATTGTAACTAAGGTCTGCTCCAGTATAGTTATATTATAAATCAATGTTCGGCTCTGTCGGTGTAAAGAAAACACAAATGGGCCTGAGCAGTTGAATTTTCATTTTTCCAACTGAATCTACGTATAAACCATATTTGTCCTTAGAGATACAAACTTGAATTGTAATTAAGGTCTGCTCAGTATAGTTATATTATAAATCAATGTTCGGCTCTGTCGGTAAAAAGAAAAACAATGGGCCCTGAGCAGTTGAATTTTCATTTTTCCAACTGAATCTACGTATAAAAACCATATTTGTCCTTTTGAGATACAAAACTTGAATTGTAACTAGGTCTGCTCAGTATAGTTATATTATAAATCAATGTTCGGCTCTGTCGGTAAAAAAGAAACACAAATGGGCCTGAGCAGTTGAATTTTCATTTTCCAACTGAATCTACGTATAAAACCATATTTGTCCCTTGAGATACAAATTTGAATTGTAAATTAAGGTCTGCTCAGTATAGTTATATTATAAATCAATGTTCGGCTCTGTCGGTGTAAAAAGAAACAAAATGGGCCTGAGCAGTTGAATTTTCATTTTTCCAACTGAATCTACGTATAAACCATATTTGTCCCTTGTGAGATACAAACTTGAATTGTAACTAAGGTCTGCTCAGTATAGATATATTATAAATCAATGTTCGGCTCTGTCGGTGTAAAAAGAAACAAAAATGGGCCTGAGCAGTTGAATTTTCATTTTTCCAACTGAATCTACATTAAAACCATATTTGTCCCTTTGTGAGATACAAACTTGAATTGTAAATAAAGGTCTGCTCAGTATAGTTATATTATAAATCAATGTTCAGCTCTGTCGGTGTAAAAGAAACACACAAATGGGCCTGAGCAGTTGAATTTTCATTTTGAATCTACGTAAAAACCATATTTGTCCCTTGAGATACAAACTTGAATTGTAAAAAGGTCTGCTCAGTATTTGTCCCTCTGTCGTGAGAAAACACAAATACTGAAACTTGAATTTTCATTTTTCCAACTGAATCTACGTATAAAACCATATTTGTCCCTAACAAACGAATAAGGTCTGCTCAGTATAGTTATATTATAAATCAATGTTCGGCTCTGTCGGTGTAAAAGAAAACACAAATGGGCCTGAGCAGTTGAATTTTCATTTTTCCAACTGAATCTACGTATAAAACCATATTTGTCCCTAGTGAGATACAAACTTGAATTACCTTGAATTCAAGGTCTGCTCAGTATAGTTATATTATAAATCAATGTTCGGCTCTGTCGGTGTAAAAGAAACACAAATGGGCCTGAGCAGTTGAATTTTCATTTTTCCAACTGAATCTACGTATAAAACCATATTTGTCCCTTGTGAGATACAAACTTGGTGTAACTAAGGTCTGCTCAGTAGAGTTATATATAAATCAATGTTCTAGTCTGTCGGTGTAAAAAAAGAAACACAATGGGCCTGAGCAGTTGAATTTTCATTTTCCAACTGAATCTAATGTATAAAACCATATTTGTCCTTGTGAGATACAAACTTGAATTGTAACTCAAGGTCTGCTCAGTAGTTATATTATAAATCAATGTTTGGCT
Organism: Acanthosepion pharaonis; assembly: GCA_903632075.3. Taxonomy (NCBI): domain Eukaryota; kingdom Metazoa; phylum Mollusca; class Cephalopoda; order Sepiida; family Sepiidae; genus Acanthosepion; species Acanthosepion pharaonis. Next base: position 651,962 of record CAHIKZ030005179.1, on the reverse strand, counting down.
CTGTCGGTGTAAAAAAAAATTTCGCCTTCCAAAATCACAAAAAACCATGGGCCTGTAACTACAATGAGCAGTTGAAAAGAAACACAAATTTTCATTTTTCCAACTGAATCTACGTATAAAAACCATATTTGTCCCTTTGTGAGATACAAACTTGAATTGTAACTAAAGGTCTGCTCAGTATAGTTATATTATAAATCAATGTTCGGCTCTGTCGGTGTAAAAAGAAACACAAATGGGCCTGAGCAGTTGAATTTTCATTTTTCCAACTGAATCTACGTATAAAACCATATTTGTCCCTTGAGATACAAACTTGAATTGTAAATAAGGTCTGCTCAGTATAGTTATATTATAAATCAATGTTCGGCTCCTGTCGGTGTAAAGAAACACAAATGGGCCTGAGCAGTTGAATTTTCATTTTTCCAACTGAATCTACGTATAAAACCATATTTGTCCCTTTGTGAGATACAAACTTGAATTGTAAATTCAAGGTCTGCTCAGTATAGTTATATTATAAATCAATGTTCGGCTCTGTCGGTGTAAAAGAAACAAAATGGGCCTGAGCAGTTGAATTTTCATTTTTCCAACTGAATCTACGTATAAACCATATTTGTCCCTAGTGAGATAAGGCAAACTTTCAGCTCTGAATTGTAAATTTTCAAGGTCTGCTGAGATACAGTATAGTTATATTATAAAAATCAATGTTCGGCTCTGTCGGTGTAAAAGAAACACAAATGGGCCTGAGCAGTTGAATTTTTCATTTTCCAACTGAATCTACATATAAAACCATATTTGTCCCTTGTGAGATACAAACTTGAATTGTAACTAAGGTCTGCTCAGTATAGTTATATTATAAATCAATGTTCGGCTCTGTCGGTGTAAAAGAAACACAAATGGGCCTGGTAGCTGAATTTTTCATTTTTTCTACCAACCCTGAATCTACGTATAAAAACCATATTTGTCCCTTGGGCCTGAGATTTACAAACTTGAATTGTAAATTGAATTGTAACAAGGTCTGCTCAGTATAGTTATATTATAAATCAATGTTCGGCTCTGTCGGTGTAAAAGAAACACAAATGGGCCTGAGCAGTTGAATTTTCATTTTTCCAACTGAATCTACGTATAAAACCATATTTGTCCCTTGTGAGATACAAACTTGAATTGTAACTAAGGTCTGCTCAGTATAGTTATATTATAAATCAATGTTCGGCTCTGTCGGTGTAAAAAAAGAAACACAAATGGGCCTGAGCAGAAGAATTTTCACATTTTTTCAACTGAATCTACGTATAAAACCATATTTGTCCTTGTGAGATACAAACTTGAATTGTAACTAAGGTCTGCTCAGTATAGTTATATTATAAATCAATGTTTGGCTCTGTCGGTAAAAGAAACACAAATGGGCCTGAGAATCATTTTTCCAACTGAATTTTCATTTTGTCCAACTGAATCTACGCCTATATAAACCATATTTGTCCCTAGAATTTTCATTTTCCAACTGAATCTACGTCTAAACTTGAATTGTAACTAAGGTCTGCTTCAGTATAGTTATATTATAAATCAATGTTCGGCCTGTCCCAGGTGTAAAAGAAACACAATGGGCCTGAGCAGTTGAATTTTCATTTTCCAACTGAATCTACGTATAAAAACCATATGTGTCCTTTGTAGAGATACAAACTTGAATTGTAACTAAAGTCTGCTCAGTATAGTTATATTATAAATCAATGTTCGGCTCTGTCGGTGTAAAAGAAACACAAATGGGCCTGAGCAGTTGAATTTTCATTTTTCCAACTGAATCTACGTATAAAACCATTTTGTCCCTTGTGAGATACAAACTTGAATTGTAACTAAGGTCTGCTCAGTATAGTTATATTATAAATCAATGTTCGGCTCTGTCGGTGTAAAAGAAAACACAAATGGGCCTGAGCAGTTGAATTTTCATTTTCCAACTGAATCTACGTATAAAAACCATATATGTCCCTTGTGAGATACAAACTTGAATTGTAACTAAGGTCTGCTCAGTATAGTTATATTATAAATCAATGTTCGGCTCTGTCGGTGTAAAAAGAAACACAAATGGGCCTGAGCAGTTGAATTTTCATTTTTCCAACTGAATCTGCGTATAAAACCATATTTGTCCCTAGTGAGATACAAAACTTGAATTGTAACTAAGGTCTGCTCTCAGTATAGTTATATTATAAATCAATGTTCGGCTCTGTCGGTGTAAAAGAAACACAAATGGGCCTGAGCAGTTGAATTTCATTTTTCCAACTGAATTTACGTATAAAAACCATATTTGTCCTTGTGAGATACAAACTTGAATTGTAAATTAAGGTCTGCTCAGTATAGTTATATTATAAATCAATGTTCGGCTCTGTCGGTAAAAAAAGAAACAAAATGGGCCTGAGCAGTTGAATTTTCATTTTTCCAACTGAATCTACGTATAAAACCATATTTGTCCCTAGTGAGATACAAACTTGAATTGTAAATTCAAGGTCTGCTCAGTATAGTTATATTATAAATCAATGTTCGGCTCTGTCGGTGTAAAAAGAAACACAAATGGGCCTGGGCAGTTGAATTTTCATTTTTCCAACTGAATCTATGTATAAAACCATATTTGTCCTTGTGAGATACAAACTTGAATTGCAACTAAGGTCTGCTCAGTATAGTTATATTATAAATCAATGTTCGGCTCTGTCGGTGTAAAAAGAAACACAAATGGGCCTGAGCAGTTGAATTTTCATTTTCCAACTGAATCTACATATAAAACCATTTGTCCCTTGTGAGATACAAACTTGAATTGTAACTAAGGTCTGCTCAGTATAGTTATATTATAAATCAATGTTTGGCTCTGTCGGTGTAAAAAGAAACACAAATGGCCTGAGCAGTTGAATTTTCATTTTCCAACTGAATCTACCATTTGTCCCTAGTGAGATACCTTGAATTAAAATTTCTGTCCCAATGTTCGGTTCTGTAAAGAAACACAATAGCAAATTTTCGAATCTACGTATAAAACCCTATTTGACCCTTTGTGAGATACAAACTCGAATTGTATTTAAGGTCTGCTACATAGTTATATTATAAATCAATGTTCGGCTCTGTCGGGGTTGGAAGAAACACAATGGGCCTGAGCAGTTGAATTTTCATTTTCCAACTGAATCTACGTATAAAACCATATTTGTCCCTAGTGAGATACAAACTTGAATTGTAAATAAGGTCTGCTCAGCATAGTTATATTATAAATCAATGTTCGGCTCTGTCGGTAAAAAAGAAAACACAAATGGGCCTGGAGCAGTTGAATTTTCATTTTTTCAACTGAATCTACGTATAAAACCATATTTGTCCCTTGTGAGATACAAACTTGAATTGTAACTAAGGTCTGCTCAGTATAGTTATATTATAAATCAATGTTCGGCTCTGTCGGTGTAAAAAGAAACACAAATGGGCCTGAGCAGTTGAATTTTCATTTTTCCAACTGAATCTACGTATAAAACCATATTTGTCCTCTGTCGTGAGATACAAACTTTTCCAACTGAATTACATGTAAAACCATAAGGTCTGCTCAAGTATAAGTATATTATAAATCAATGTTCGGCTCTGTCGGTATAAAAGAAACACAAATGGGCCTGAGCAGTTGAATTTTCATTTTTCCAACTGAATCTACGTATAAAACCATATTTGTCCCTTTGTGAGATACAAACTTGAATTGTAAATAAAGGTCTGCTCAGTATAAGTATATTATAAATCAATGTTCGGCTCTGTCGGTGTAAAAAAAGAAACACAAATGGGCCTGAGCAGTTGAATTTTTCATTTTCCAACTGAATCTACGTATAAAACCATATTTGTCCCTATGAGATACAAACTTGAATTGTAACTAAGGTCTGCTCAGTATAGTTATATTATAAATCAATGTTCGGCTCTGTCGGTGTAAAAAAACACAAATGGGCCTGAGCAGTTGAATTTTCATTTTTCCAACTGAATCTACGTATAAAACCATATTTGTCCCTTGTGAGATACAAACTTGAATTGTAAATAAGGTCTGCTCAGTATAGTTATATTATAAATCAATGTTCGGCCTCTGTCGGTGTAAAAAGAAACACAAATGGGCCTGAGCAGTTGAATTTTCATTTTTCCAACTGAATCTACGTATAAAACCATATTTGTCCCTAGTGAGATACAAACTTGAATTGTAACTAAGGTCTGCTCCAGTATAGTTATATTATAAATCAATAACGGCTCTGTCGGTAAAAAAGAAACACAAATGGGCCTGGCAGTTGAATTTTCATTTTTCCAACTGAATCTACGTATAAAAACCATATTTGTCCCTTTGTGAGATACAAACTTGAATTTATGGCTAAGGTCTGCTCAGTATAGTTATATTATAAATCAATGTTCGGCTCTGTCGGTATAAGAAAACACAAATGGGCCTGAGCAGTTGAATTTTCATTTTCCAACTGAATCTACGTATAAAAACATATTTGTCCCTTGTGAGATACAAACTTGAATTAAATTCATGTCTGCCTAATATAGTTATATTATAAATCAATGTTCGGCTCTGTCGGTGTAAAAGAAACACAAAATGGGCCTGAGCAGTTGAATTTTCATTTTCCAACTGAATCTACGTATAAAACCATATTTGTCCCTAGTGAGATACAAACTTGAATTGTAACTAAGGTCTGCTCAGTATAGTTATATTATAAATCAATGTTCGGCTCTGTCGGTGTAAAAGAAACACAAATGGGCCTGAGCAGTTGAATTTTCATTTTCCGTCTGAATCTACGTATAAAAAATATTTGTCCCCAGAGATACAAACCTGAATTGTAACTTCTGGTCTGCTCAGTATAGTTATATTATAAATCAATGTTTCGGCTCTGTCAGTATAAAAAAAAACACAAATGGGCCTGAGCAGTTGAATTTTCATTTTTCCAACTGAATCTACGTATAAAACCATATTTGTCCCTCTGTCGTGAGATACAAAATGGGCTTTGAATTTTCATTTTCAAATGAATCTACGGTCTGCCTAGTAGATACAAACTAAAACTAAGGTATATTATAAAATCAATGTTCGGCCTGTCGGTGAAAAAGAAACACAAATGGGGCCTGAGCAGTTGAATTTTATTTTCCAACTGAATCTACGTATAAAACCATATTTGTCCCTTTGTGAGATACAAACTTGAAATTGTAACTTAAGGTCTGCTCAGTATAGTTATTATAAATCAATGTTTCGGCTCTGTCGTGTAAAAGAAACACAAATGGCCTGAGCAGTTGAATTTTCATTTTCCAACTGAATCTACGTATAAAAAACCATATTTGTCCCTTGTGAGATACAAACTTGAATTGTAACTAAGGTCTGCTAAGTATAGTTATATTATAAATCAATATTCAGCTCTGTCAGTGTAAAAGAAAACACAAATGGGCCTGGAGCAGTTGAATTTTCATTTTCCAACAATCTACGTATAAAACCATATTTGTCCCTTGTGAGATACAAACTTGAATTGTAACTAAGGTCTGCTCAGTATAGTTATATTATAAATCAATGTTTGGCTCTGTCGGTGTAAAAAAACACAAATGGGCCTGAGCAGTTGAATTTTCATTTTCCAACTGAATCTACGTATAAACCATATTTGTCCCTTTGTGAGATACAAACTTGAATTGTAACTAAGGTCTGCTCAGTATAGTTATATTATAAATCAATGTTCGGCTCTGTCGGTGTAAAAAAACACAAATGGGCCTGAGCAGTTGAATTTTCATTTTTCAACTGAATCTACGTATAAAACCATATTTGTCCTGTGAGATACAAACTTGAATTGTAACAAGGTCTGCTCAGTATAGTTATATTATAAATCAATGTTCGGCTCTGTCGGTGTAAAAGAAAACACAAATAGGCCTGAGCAGTTGAATTTTCATTTTTCCAACTGAATCTACGTATAAAACCATATTTGTCCTAGTGAGATACAAACTTGAATTGTAACTAAAGTCTGCCCTTATGAGATACGGTATAGTTATAATATATAAATCAATGTTCGGCTCTGTCGGTGTAAAAGAAACACAAAATGGGCCTGAGCAGTTGAATTTTCATTTTTCCAACTGAATCTACGTATAAAACCATATTTGTCCCTTGTGAGATACAAACTTGAATTGTAACTCTGCTCAGGTCTGCTCAGTATAGTTATTTTCATTTTCAACTAATCTATCAATGTTCGGCTCTGTCTGGTGTAAAAAAAGAAAACACAAATGGGCCTGAGCAGTTGAATTTTCATTTTCCAACTGAATCTACGTATAAAACCATATGTGTCCTTGAGATACAAACTTGAATTGTAACTAAGGTCTGCTCAGTATAGTTATATTATAAATCAATGTTTGGCTCTGTCGGTGTAAAAAAAGAAACACAAATGGGCCCTGAGCAGTTGAATTTCATTTTTCCAAACTGAATCTACATATAAAAACCATATTTGTCCCTAGTGAGATACAAACTTGAATTATATGCATATCTGCCCAAGTATAGTTATATTTATAAAATCAATGTTCGGCTCTGTCGGTGTAAAAAGAAACACAAATGGGCCTGAGCAGTTGAATTTTCATTTTTCCAACTGAATCTACATATACAAAATTTTGTCCCTGTGAGATACAAACTTGAATTAAATTCAAGGTCTGCTCAGTATAGTTATATTATAAATCAATGTTCGGCTCTGTCGGTGTAAAAGAAACACAAATGGGCCTGAGCAGTTGAATTTTCATTTTTCCAACTGAATCTACGTATAAAACCATATTTGTCCCTTGTGAGATACAAACTTGAATTGTAACTAAGGTCTGCTCAGTATAGTTATATTATAAATCAATGTTTGCTCTGTCGGTATAAAAAGAAACACAAAATGGGCCTGAAACATTTGAATTTTAAAACATTTTCAACTGAATCTTACGTATAAAACCAATATTTGTCCCTTAGGCTGAGATTGAATTTTTCATTTTTTCCAACTTGGAATTACACATATAAAATATGTTGTCCCTTGAAGGTCTAAGCCTAGTATAGTTATATTATAAATCAATGTTCGGCTCTGTCTGGTAAAAAAAAACACAAATGGGCCTGAGCAGTTGAATTTTTCATTTTTCCACTGAATCTACATATAAAACCATATTTGTCCCTAGTGAGATACAAACTTGAATTGTGCTAAGGTCTGCTCAGTATAGTTATATTATAAATCAATGTTCGGCTCTGTCAGTGTAAAAACACAAATGGCCTAGGCAGTTGAATTTTCATTTTCCAACTGAATCTACGTATAAAACCATATTTGTCCCCTAGTGAGATACAAACTTGAATTGTAACTAAGGTCTGCTCAGTATAGTTACATTATAAATCAATGTTCGGCTCTGTCGGTAAAAGAAACACAAATGGGCCTGAGCAGTTGAATTTTCATTTTTCCAACTGAATCTACGTATAAAACCATATTTGTCCCTAGTGAGATACAAACTTGTAATTTAAGGTCTGCTAAGTATAGTTATATTATAAATCAATGTTCTGTCGGTCAAATGGGCCTAGCAGTTGAATTTTCATTTTCCAACTGAATCTACGTCCATATTTGTCCCTTGGAGATACAAACTTGAAATCAGCCATAGTATAGTTATATTATAAATCAATATTCAGCTCTGTCGGTATAAAAGAAACACAAATGGGCCTGAGCAGTTGAATTTCATTTTCCAACTGAATCTACGTATAAACCATATTTCCTTGTGAGATACAAACTTGAAATTGTAACTAAAGGTCTGCTCAGTATAGTTATATTATAAATCAATGTTCGGCTCTGTCGGTGTAAAAGAAACACAAATGGGCCCTGAGCAGTTGAATTTTCATTTTTTAACTGAATCTACGTATAAAAACCATATTTGTCCCTTGTGAGATACAAACTTGAATTGTAAATTCAAGGTCTGCTCAGTATAGTTATATTATAAATCAATGTTCAGCTCTGTCGGTGTAAAAGAAACACAATGGGCTCTGGAGCAGTTGAATTTTCATTTTCCAACTGAATCTACGTATAAAAACCATATTTGTCCCTTGTGAGATACAAACTTGAATTGTAAATTAAAGTCTGCTCAGTATAGTTATATTATAAAAACGTGTTTGCCCTGTCGGTGTAAGAAACACAATGGGCCTGAGCAGTTGAATTTTCATTTTTCCAACTGAATCTACGTATAAAACCATATTTGTCCTTGTGTGAGATACAAACTTGAATTGTAACCAAGTCTGCTCAGTATAGTTATATTATAAATCAATGTTCGGCTCTGTCGGTGTAAAAAGAATGACAAATGGGCTTGACAGTTGAATTTTCATTTTCCAACTGAATCTACGTATAAAACCATATATTGTCCCTAGTGAGATACAAAAAAAAAAAAAAAAGCTTGAATTCTGCCTAAGGTCTGTGTTATAATTCTAAATCAATATTTGGCTCTGTCGGTGTAAAAAAAAAAAGAAACAAATGGGCCTGACAGTTGAATTTCATTTTTCCAACTGAATCCACGTATAAAAACCATATTTGTCCCTAGTGAGATACAAACTTGAATTGTAAATTCAAGGTCTGCTCAGTATAGTTATATTATAAATCAATGTTCGGCTCTGTCGGTGTAAAAGAAATACAAATGGGCCTGAGCAGTTGAATTTTCATTTCCAACTGAATCTACGTATAAAACCCTATTTGACCCTTGTGAGATACAAACTTGAAATTGTATGACAGGTCTTGCTCCAGTATGGATATATTATAAATCAATGTTCTGGCTCTGTCAGTGTAAAAGAAACACAAATGGAGGCTCTGAGCAGTTAGAATTTTCATTTTTCCAACTGAATCTACGTATAAAACCATATTTGTCCCTTGTGAGACACAAACTTGAATTGGTAACTAAGGTCTGCCTAGTATAGTTATATTATAAATCAATGTTCGGCTCTGGCAGCAATTGTAAGAAATACAAATGGGCCTGAGCAGTTGAATTTTCATTTTTTCAACTGAATCTACGTATAAAACCATATTTAACCTTGTGAGATACAAACTTGAATTGTAAATTAAGGTCTGCTCAGTATAGTTACATTATAAATCAATGTTCGGCTCTCACGGTGTAAAAGAAACAAAATGGGCCTGAGCAGTTGAATTTCATTTTTTCCAATTGAATCTACGTATAAAACCACATTGTCCCTGTGAGATACAAACTTGAATTGTAAATTAAGGTCTGCTCATAGTATAGTTATGTATAAATCAATGTTCGGCTCTGTCAGTGTAAAAAACATAAATGGGCCTGACAGTTGAATTTTCATTTTCCAACTGGAATCTACGCATAAAACCATATTTGTCCCTTGTAAGATACAAACTTGAATTATAAATTCAAGTCTGCTCAGTATAGTTATATTATAAATCAATGTTTCGCCTCTGTCGGTGTAAAATAAACACAAATGGGCCTGAGCAGTTGAATTTTCATTTTCCAATTGAATCTACGTATAAAACCTAGTGAGATACAAAACTTGAATTATTGATAGTTATATTATAAATCGTTCAAAAAAGAAACACAATGGGCCTGAGCAGTTGAATTTTCATTTTTCCAACTGAATCTACGAAACCACATTTGTCCTGTGAGATACAAACTTGAATTGTATAGTTATATTATAAATCAATGTTCGGCTCTGTCGGTGTAAAAGAAACAAATGGGCCTACAGTTGAATTTTTCATTTTCCAACTGAATCTACGTATAAAAACCATATTTGTCCCTTGAGATACAAACTTGAATTGTAAATTCAAGGTCACTCAGTATAGTTATATTATAAATCAATGTTCGGCTCTGTCGGTAAAAGAAAACAAATGGCCTGAGCAGTTGAATTTTCATTTTTCCAACTGAATCTACGTATAAAACCATATTTGACCCTAGTGGAGATACAAACTTGAATTGTATTTAAGGTCTGCTCAGTATAGTTATATTATAAATCAATATTCGGCTCTGTTTGTAAAAAAAACACAAATGGGCCTGAGCAGCTGAATTTTCATTTTTCCAACTGAATCTACGTATAAAACCATATTTGTCCCTAGTGAGATACAAACTTGAATTGTAATTCAAGGGTCTGCCTAGTATAGCATTATAAAATCAATGTTCGGCCTGTCGGTAAAAAGAAACACAAAATGGGCCTGACAGTTGAATTTTCATTTTTCCAACTGAATCTACGTATAAAACCATATTTGTCCCTAGTGATACAAACTTGAATTGTAACTAAGGTCTGCTCAGTATAATTTATATTATAAATCAATGTTCGGCTCTGTCTCGGTAAAAGAAACACCAAATGGGCCTGAGGCAGTTGAATTTTCATTTTTTCCAACTGAATCTACGTATAAAACCATATTTGTCCCAGTGAGACTACAAACTTGAATTGTAACTAAGGTCTGCTCAAGTATAGTTATATTATAAATCATCGTTCGGCTCTGTCGGTGTAAAAGAAACACAATGGGCCTGAGCAGTTGAATTTTCATTTTTCCAACTGAATCCGGTATAAAACCCTTATTTACTCCTAGTGAGATGCAAACTTGAATTGTATTTAAGGTCCTGCCAGTATAGTTATATTATAAATCAATGTTCGGCTCTGTCTCGGTAAAAGAAACACAAATAAATGGGCCTGAGCAGTTGAACTTTCATTTTTTCCAACTGAATCTACGGTATAAAACCATATTTGTCCCTTGTTAGAGAGCAAACTTGAATTGTAAATAAAGGTCTGCTATAATTATAAAATTGTTCGGCTCTGCTATAAAAGAAATCAAAATGGGCCTGGAGCAGTTGAATTTTCATTGTTCCAATGAATACGTATAGCAAACCATATTTGTCTCCTTAGTGAGATACAAACTTGATTTTCATATAGTTATATTATAAATCAATGTTCGGCCTCTTGTCGGTAAAACCATATTTGGCTCTGAGCAGTTGAATTTTCATTTTCCAACTGAATCTACGTAAACCATATTTGTCCTCAGAGATACAAACTTGAATTGTAAATTAAGGTCAGTATAGTTATATTATAAATCAATGTTCGGCTCTGTGTCGGTAAAAAGAAACACAAATGGCCTGAGCAGTTGAATTTTCATTTTCCAACTGAATCTACGTATAAAACCATATTTTAACTCCCTTGTGAGATACAAACTGAATTGTAAATAAGGTCTGCTCCAGTGTAGTTATATTATAAATCAATGTTTGGCTCTGTCGGTGTAAAAAAGAAACACAAATGGGCCTGAGCAGTTGAATTTTCATTTTCCAATTGAATCTACGTATAAAAACCATATTTGTCCCTAGTGAGATACAAACTTGAATTGTCCATAAGGTCTGCTCAGTATAGTTATATTAATAAATCAATGTTCGGCTCTGTCGGTGTAAAAGAAAACAATGGGCCTTGAGCAGTTGAATTTTCATTTTCCAACTGAATCTACGTATAAAAACCTTTATTTGTCCCTAGTGAGATACAAAACTTGAATTGTAAATTCAAGGTCTGCTCCAGTATAGTTATATTATAAATCAATGTTCGGCTCTGTCGGTGTAAAAAAAATAAATGGGCCTGAGCATTGAATTTTCATTTTTCCAACTGAATCTACGTATAAAACCATATTTGTCCCTTGTGATACAAAACTTGAATTGTAACAAGGTCTGCTCAGTATAGTTATATTACAAAATCAATGTTCGGCTTTGTCGGTGTAAAAGAAACACAAATGGGCCCTAGCAGTTGAATTTTCATTTTTCCAACTGAATCTACATGTATAAAACCCTATTTGACCTTAGTGAGATTCTACAACTTGAATTATTTAAGGTCTGCTGCTCGTATAGTTATATTATAAATCAATGTTCGGCTCTGTCGGTGTAAAGAAACAAAAACACAAATGGAAGCCTGAGCAGTTGAATTTTCATTTTTTCAACTGAATCTACGTATAAAACCATATTTGTCCCTTTGTGAGATACAAACTTGAATTGTAAATAAGGGTCTGCCAGTATAGTTATATTATAAAATCAATGGTTCGGCCTCTGTCGGTTTAAAAGAAACACAAATGGGCCTGAGCAGTTGAATTTTCATTTTTCCAACTGAATCTACGCCGCATAAAACCATATTTGTCCCTTGTGAGATACAAACTTGAATTGTAACAAGGTCTGCTCAGTATAGTTACATTATAAATCAATGTTCGGCTCTGTCGGTGTAAAAGAAACACAAATGGGCCTGAGCAGTTGAATTTTCATTTTCCAACTGAATCTACGTATAAAACCATATTTGTCCTTGTGAGGATACAAACTTGAATTGTAACTAAGGTCTGCTCAGTATAGTTATATTATAAATCCAATGTTCGGCTCTGTCGGTGTAAAAGAAAACACAAATGGGCCTGAGCAGTTGAATTTTCATTTTCCAACTGAATCTACGTATAAAACCATATTTGTCCCTAGTGAGATACAAACTTGGTTGTAACTAAGGTCTGCTCAGTATAGTTATATTATAAATCAATGTTCAGCTCTGTCGGTGTAAAAGAAACACAAATGGGCCTGAGCAGTTGAATTTTCATTTTTCCAACTGAATCTACGTATAAAACCATATTTGTCCCTAGTGAGATACAAGCTTGAATTGTAACTAATAATCTGCTCAGTATAGTTATATTATAAATCAAATGTTCGGCTCTGTCGGTGTAAAGAAACACAAATGGGCCTGAGCAGTTGAATTTTCATTTTCAACTGAATCTACGTATAAAACACATTTGTCCCTTGTAGAGAGATACAAACTTGAATTGTAACTAAGGTCTGCTCAGTATAGTTATATTATAAATCAATGTTCGGCTCTGTCGGTGTAAAGAAACAAAAATGGGCTGAGCAGTTTAATTTTCATTTTTCCAACTGAATCTACGTATAAAAACCATATTTGTCCCTTGTGAGATACAAACTTGAATTGTAACTAAGGTCTGCTCAGTATAGTTATATTATAAATCAATGTTCGGCTCTGTCGGTGTAAAAAAAAAACAAATGGAGAAATACAGGCAGTTGAATTTTCATTTTCCAACTGAATCTACGTATAAAACCCTATTTGTCCCTAGTGAGATATAAACTTGAATTGTAACTAGGTCTGCTCGAGTATAGTTATATTATAAATCAATGTTCGGCTCTGTCGGTGTAAAAGAAACACAAATGGGCCTGAGCAGTTGAATTTTCATTTTCCAACTGAATCTACGTATAAAAACCATATTTGTCCCTTGTGAGATACAAACTTGAATTGTAAATTCAAGGTCTGCTCAGTATAGTTATATTATAAATCAATGTTTCGGCTCTGTCGGTGTAAAAAAAAAACACAAATGGGCCTGAGTAGTTGGAATTTTCATTGTTCCAACTGAATCTACGTATAAAACCACATTTATCCCAGTTGTCCCTTGCCTGTAGAAGATACAAACTTGGTTGTTGAACTTTTTCCAATCAATCTACGGTCTGCTCAGTATAGTTATATTATAAATCAATGTTCTTTGCTCTGTCGGTGTAAAAAGAAAACAAATAATGCCTGAGCAGTTGAATTTTCATTTTCCAACTGAATCTACGTATAAAACCATATTTGTCCCTTGTGAGATACAAACTTGAATTGTAACTAAGGTCTGCTCAGTATAGTTATATTATAAATCGTCGTTTGGCTCTGTCGGTAAAAGAAAACAAATGGGCTGAGCAGTTGAATTTTCATTTTTTCCAACTGAAACTACGTATAAAACCATATTTGTCCCTTGTGAGATACAAACTTGAATTGTAACTAGGTCTGCTCAGTATAGTTATATTATAAATCAATGTTCGGCTCTGTCGCTGTAAAAAAGAAACACAAAATGGGCCTGAGCAGTTGAATTTTCATTTTCAACTGAATCTACGTATAAAACCATATTTGTCCCTTGTAGAGATACAAACTTGAATTGTAACTAAAGGTCTGCTCAGTATAGTTATATTATAAATCAATGTTCGGCTCTGTCGGTGTAAAGAAACACAAATGGGCCTGAGCAGTTGAATTTTTCATTTTCCAACTGAATCTACGTATAAAACCATATTTTGTCCCTGTGAGATACAAACTTGAATTGTAACTAAGGTCTGCTCAGTATAGTTATATTATAAATCAATGTTCAGCTCTGTCAGGTGTAAAAAAACACAAAATGGGCCTGAGCAGTTGAATTTTCATTTTCAACTGAATCTACGTATAAAACCATATTGTCCCTTGTGAGATACAAACTTGAATTGTAACTAAGGTCTGCTCAGTATAGTTATATTATAAATCAATGTTCGGCTCTGTCGGTGTAAAAGAAACACAAATGGGCCTGGCAGTTGAATTTTTCATTTTTCAACTGAATCTACGTATAAAAACCATATTTGTCCCTAGTATGAGATACAAACTTGAATTGTAACTAAGGGTCTGCCAGACAGAAGTTATATTATAAATCAATGTTCGCTCTGTCGGTGTAAAAGAAACACAAATGGGCCTGAGCAGTTGAATTTTTCATTTTCAAACTGAATCTGCATATAAAACCATATTTGTGTCCTTGTGAGATACAAACTTGAATTGTAACTAAGGTCTGCTCAGTATAGTTATATTATAAATCAATGTTCGGCTCTGTCGGTATAAAAACACAAATGGGCTACAGTTGAGCAGTTTCCAAATGAATTTTTAAAAACATTTTTCAACTTGAATTGTAAATTGCCAACTGCTCATAAAACCATATTTGTCCCTGTCGGCGTAAAAGTGAGATTGACAAACTTGAATTGTCCCCTAACTAAGGTCTGCTGCTCAGTATAGTTATATTATAAATCAATGTTCGGCTCTGTCGGTGTAAAAGAAACACAAATGGGCCTGAGCAGTTGAATTTTCATTTTCAACTGAATCTACGTATAAAACCATATTTGTCCCTTGAGATACAAAACTTGAATTGCTAAAGGTCACTCCAGTATAGTTATTTATAAATCAATGTTTGGCTCTGTCGATGTAAAAAAAACACAAATGGGCCCTGGTGAGTTCAGATTTCATTTTCCAACTGAATCTACATGTAAACCATATTTGTCCCTTGTGAGACAAACTTGAATTGTAACTAAGGTCTGCTCAGTATAGTTATATTATAAATCAATGTTCAGCTCTGTCGGTATAAAAGAAACACAAATGGGCCTGGGCAGTTGAATTTTCATTTTCAACTGAATCTACGTATAAAACCATATTTGTCCCTAGTAGAGATACAAACTTGAATTGTAACTAAGGTCTGCTCAGTATAGTTATATTATAAATCAATGTTCAAAAGCTCTGTCAGTGTAAAAAAGAAACACAAATGGGCCTGAGCAGTTGAATTTTCATTTTTCAACTGAATCTACGTATAAAACCATATTTGTCCCTAGTGAGATACAAACTTGAATTGTAACTAAGGTCTGCTCAAAAGTATAGTTATATTATAAATCAATGTTCGGCTCTGTCGGTGTAAAAAAAGAAACACAAATGGGCCTGAGCAGTTGAATTTTAACAACTGAATCTACGTATAAAACCATATTTGTCCCTTGTGAGAGACCCTGACTTGAATTTGTAACTAAGGTCTTATCAGTATAGTTATTATAAATCATATTTCGGCTCTGTCAGTGTAAAAGAAACACAAATGGGCCTGAGCAGTTAATTTTCTATTTCCAACTGAATCTACGTATAAAACCATATTTGTCCCTTGTATGAGATACAAACTTGAATTGTAACTAAGGTCTGCTCGAGTATAGTTATATTATAAATCAATGTTCGGCTCTGTCGGTATAAAAAAGCCTACAAATGGGCTAGACAGTTGAATTTTCATCATTTTCCAACTGAATCTACGTATAAAACCATATTTGTCCCTTTTGAGATACAAACTTGAATTGTAACTAAGGTCTGCTCAGTATAGTTATATTATAAATCAATGTTCAGCTCTGTCGGTGTAAAAAAAGAAACACAAATGGGCCTGAGCAGTTGAATTTTCATTTTCAACTGAATCTACGTATAAAACCATATTTGTCCCTTGTGAGATACAAACTTGAATTGTAACTAAAAGTCTGCTCAGTATAGTTATATTATAAATCAATGTTCAGCTCTGTCGGTGTAAAAAAAAAGAAACACAAATGGGCCTGAGCAGTTGAATTTTCATTTTCCAACTGAATCTACGTATAAAACCATATTTGTCCCTAGTGAGATACAAACTTGAATTGTAACTAGGTCTGCTCAGTATAGTTATATTATAAATCAATGTTCAGCTCTGTCGGTGTAAAAAGAAACACAAATGGGCCTGAGCAGTTGAATTTTCATTTTTTCCAACTGAATCTACGTATAAAACCATATTTTGTCCCTTGTGAGATACAAACTTGAATTGTAACTAAGGTCTGCTCAGTATAGTTATATTATAAATCAATGTTCAGCTCTGTCGGTGTAAAAGAAACACAAATGGGCCTGAGCAGTTGAATTTTCATTTTTCCAACTGAATCTACGTATAAAACCATATTTGTCCTTGTGAGATACAAACTTGAATTGTAACTAAGGTCTGCTCAGTATAGTTATATTATAAATCAATGTTCGGCTCTGTCGGTGTAAAAAAAAACACAAATGGGCCTGAGCAGTTGAATTTTCATTTTCCAACTGAATCTACGTATAAAAACCATATTTGTCCCTTGTGAGATACAAACTTGAATTGTAACTAAGGTCTGCTCAGTATAGTTATATTATAAATCAATGTTCGGCTCTGTCGGTGTAAAAGAAACACAAATGGGCCTGAGTTGAATTTTCATTTTCCAACTGAATCTACGTATAAAACCATATTTGTCCTTGTAATTGAGATACAAACTTGAACTGAATCAAGGTCTACTCCAAAGGTCTGCTCCAGTTATAAAAATCAATGTTCGAAAAAGAAACACAAATGTCAAATTTTGAATTTTCATTTTCCAACTGAATCTACGTATAAAACCATATTTGTCCCTTGAGATACAAACTTGAATTAAACTAAGGTCTGCTCCAGTATAGTTATATTATAAATCAATGTTCGGCTCTGTCGGTGTAAAAAAACACAAATGGGCCTGAGCAGTTGAATTTTCATTTTTCCAACTGAATCTACGTATAAAACCATATTTGTCCCTTGTGAGATACAAACTTGAATTGTAACTAAGGTCTGCTCAGTATAGTTATATTATAAATCAATGTTCGGCTCTGTCGGTGTAAAAGAAACACAAATGGGCCTGAGCAGTTGAATTTTTCATTTTTCAACTGAATCTACGTATAAAACCATATTTGTCCCTATAGTTATATTATAAATCAATGAGATATAAAATGGGCTTTGAATTTTCATTTTTCAGTAACCCTAAGGTCTGCTCTGCTAGTATAGTTATATTATAAATCAATGTTCGGCTCTGTCGGTGTAAAAAGAAACACAAATGGGCCTGAGCAGTTGAATTTTCATTTTTCCAACTGAATCTACGTATAAAACCATATTTGTCCCTAGTGAGATACAAACTTGAATTGTAACTAAAGTCTGCTCAGTATAGTTATATTATAAATCAATGTTCGGCTCTGTCGGTGTAAAAAGAAACACAAATGGGCCTGAGCAGTTGAATTTTCATTTTCAACTGAATCTACGTATAAAACCATATTTTTGTCCCTTGTGAGATACAAACTTGAATTGTAACTAAGGTCTGCTCAGTATAGTTATATTATAAATCAATGTTCGGCTCTGTCGGTGTAAAAGAAACACAAATGGGCCTGAGCAGTTGAATTTTCATTTTCCAACTGAATCTACGTATAAAACCATATTTTGTCCCTAGTGATACAAACTTGAATTGTAACTAAGGTCTGCTCGAGTATAGTTATATTATAAATCAATGTTCGGCTCTGTCGGTGTGTAAAGAAACACAAATGGGCCTGAGCAGTTGAATTTTCATTTTCCAACTGAATCTACGTATAAAACCATATTTGTCCCTAGTGAGATACAAACTTGAATTGTAACTAAGGTCTGCTCAGTATAGTTATATTATAAATCAATGTTCGGCTCTGTCGGTGTAAAAGAAACACAAATGGGCCTGAGCAGTTGAATTTTCATTTTTCCAACTGAATCTACGTATAAAACCATATTTGTCCCTTGTGAGATACAAACTTGAATTGTAACTAAGGTCTGCTCAGTATAGTTATATTATAAATCAATGTTGCTCCAGTTCTGTTCTGGCTCTGTCGTGTAAAAAGAAACACAAATGGGCCTGAGCAGTTGAATTTTCATTTTCCAACTGAATCTACGTATAAAACCATATTTGTCCCTAGTGAGATACAAACTTGAATTGTAAACTAAAGGTCTGCTCAGTATAGTTATATTATAAATCAATGTTCGGCTCTGTCGGTGTAAAAAGAAACACAAATGGGCCTGAGCAGTTGAATTTTCATTTTCCAACTGAATCTACGTATAAAACCATATTTGTCCCTTTAGAGATACAAACTTGAATTGTAACTAAGGTCTGCTCAGTATAGTTATATTATAAATCAATGTTCAGCTCTGTCGGTGTAAAAGAAAACACAAATGGGCCTGAGCAGTTGAATTTTCATTTTTCCAACTGAATCTACGTATAAAACCATATTTGTCCCTAGTGAGATACAAACTTGAATTGTAACTAAGGTCTGCTCAGTATAGTTATATTATAAATCAATGTTCGGCTCTGTCGGGTGTAAAAAGAAACACCAAATGGGCCTGAGCAGTTGAATTTTTCATTTTCCAACTGAATCTACGTATAAAAACCATATTTTGTCCCTTTGAGATACAAACTTGAATTGTAACTAAGGGTCTGCTCAGTATAGTTATATTATAAAAACAATGTTTGGCTCTGTCGGTGTAAAAGAAACACAAATGGCCTGAGCAGTTGAATTTTCATTTTTCCAACTGAATCTACGTATAAAACCATATTTGTCCCTAGTAGAGATACAAACTTGAATTGTAACTAAAGTCTGCTCAGTATAGTTATATTATAAATCAATGTTCGGCTCTGTCGGTAAAAAGAAAACACAAATGGGCCTGAGCAAAACTGAATTGAATTTTCATTTTTCCAACTGAATCTACGGTATAAAACCATATTTGTCCCCAACTGAGATACAAACTTGAATTGTAACTAAGGTCTGCTGCCAGCATAGTTATATTATAAATCAATGTTCGGCTTTCTGTCGGTGTAAAAGAAACACAAATGGGCCTGAGCAGATTTGAATTTTCATTTTCCAATTCTACAACTTGAATCAAACTTGTAAAAACTCGGTATATTTGTCCCTTGTGAGATACAAACTTGAATTGTAACTAAGGTCTGCTCAGTATAGTTATATTATAAATCAATGTTTGGCTCTGTCGGTAAAAAAAAACACAAATGGGCCTGAGCAGTTGAATTTTCATTTTCCAACTGAATCTACGTATACAAAACCATATTTGTCCCGGTGTAAAAAGTGGAGATAATTTTCAAACTTGAATTGTAAATAAGGTCTGCCAGTATAGTTATATTATAAATCAATGTTCGGCTCTGTCAGTGTAAAAAAAGAAACACAAATGGACCTCAGCAGTTTGAATTTCATTTTTCCAACTGAATCTACGTATAAAACCATATTTGTCCTAGTGAGATACAAACTTGAATTGTAACTAAGGTCTGTAATTATAGTTATATTGTCAATGTTCGCTCTGTCAGTGTAAAAAGTTATGAGCAGTTGAATTTTCATTTTCAACTGAATCTACATGTAAACCATATTTGTCCCTTGAGATCTGTCGGTGTCAAAAACACAAATAATCCAATGGTCACGGTGTAAAAAAGCAGTTGAATTTTTCATTTTCCAACTGGATCTACGTATAAACCTATCCCTTGAGATACAAACTTGTGATACAGATTTCTGCACAATATAGTTATTTTATAAATCAATGTTCGGCTGAACGGTTGGTAACTCAAATTTTGAATTTTCATTTTTCTGAATCGTATAAAAACCATATTTGTCCCTTGTAGATACAAACTTGAATTGTAACTAAGGTCTGCTCATTATAGTTATATTATAAATCAATGTTCGGCTCTGTCGGTATAAAAGAAACACAAAATGGACCTGAGCAGTTGAATTTTCATTTTCCAACTGAATCTACGTATAAAACCATATTTGTCCCTAGTTGTAACTAAGATACAATTGTTTCAGAGAATCTACAAAACTTGAATCAAACTTGTAACTACTGCAGTATATTTATATTATAAATCAATGTTCGGCTCTGTCGGTTAAAAGAAACACAAAATGGGCCTGAGCAGGTCTGCTCAGTATAGTTATATTATAAATCAATGTTCGGCTCTGTCGGTGTAAAAAAACACAAATGGGCCTGAGCAGTTGAATTTTCATTTTTCAACTGAATCTACGTATAAAACCATATTTGTCCCTTGTGAGATACAAACTTGAATTGTAACTAAGGTCTGCTCAGTATAGTTATATTATAAATCAATGTTCGGCTCTGTCGGTGTAAAAGAAACACAAATGGGCCTGAGCAGTTGAATTTTCATTTTTCAACTGAATCTACGTATAAAACCATATTTGTCCCTAGTGAGATACAAACTTGAATTGTAACTAAGGTCTGCTCAGTATAGTTATATTATAAATCAATGTTTGGCTCTGTCGGTGTAAAAAGAAACAAATGGGCCTGAGCAGTTGAATTTTCATTTTTCCAACTGAATCTACGTATAAAACCATATTTGTCCCTAGTGAGATACAAACTTGAATTGTAACTAAGGTCTGCTCCAGTATAGTTATATTATAAATCAATGTTCGGCTCTGTCGGTGTAAAAGAAACACAAATGGGCACCACAAAAATGGGCCCCTGAGCAGTTGAATTTTCAGTTTTTATATTATAAATCAATGTTCAACTGTCGGTGTAAAAGAAACACAAATCTAGCAGTTGAATTTTCATTTTCTGAATCTACGTAAAAACCATATTTGTCCCTTGTGAGATACAAACTTGAATTGTAACTAAGGTCTGCTCAGTATAGTTATATTATAAATCAATGTTCGGCTCTGTCGGTGTAAAAAAAAGAAACACAAATGGGCCTGAGCAGTTGAATTTTCATTTTCCAACTGAATCTACGTATAAAACCATATTTGTCCCTTGAGATACAAACTTGAATTGTAACTAAGGTCTGCTCAGTATATTATATTATAAATCAATGTTCGGCTCTGTCGGTGTAAAAAGAGAACACAAATGGGCCTGAGCAGTTGAATTTTCATTTTCCAACTGAATCTACGTATAAAACCATATTTGTCCTTAGTGAGATACAAACTTGAATTGTAACTAAACAAACTTGGTCTGCTCAGTATAGTTATATTATAAATCAATGTTCGGCTCTGTCGGTGTAAAAAAAAGAAACACAAATGGGCCTGAGCAGTTGAATTTTCATTTTTCCAACTGAATCTACGTATAAAAACCATATTTGTCCCTAGTGAGATACAAAAATTCTTGAATTGTAACTAAGGTCTGCTCAGTATAGTTATATTATAAATCAATGTTCAAACTTGCTCTGTCGGTGTAAAAAATCAATGAAACACAAATGGGCCTGAGCAGTTGAATTTTCATTTTTCCAACTGAATCTACGTATAAAACCATATTTGTCCCCTAGTGAGATACAAACTTGAATTGTAACTAAGGTCTGCTCAGTATAGTTATATTATAAATCAATGTTCGGCTCTGTCGGTGTAAAAGAAACACAAAATGGGCCTGAGCAGTTGAATTTTCATTTTTCCAACTGAATCTACGTATAAAACCATATTTGTCCCTAGTGAGATACAAACTTGAATTGTAACTAAGGTCTGCTCAGTATAGTTATATTATAAATCAATGTTCGGCTCTGTCGGTGTAAAAAAACACAAATGGGCCTGAGCAGTTGAATTTTCATTTTCCAACTGAATCTGTATAAAACCATATTTGTCCCTTGTGAGATACAAACTTGAATTGTGTAAATAAAGGTCTGCTCAGTATAGTTATATTTATAAATCAATGTTCAGCTCTGTCGGTGTAAAGAAACACAAATGGGCCTGAGCAGTTGAAAAACCATTTTCTTTTTCCAACTGAATCTGGAGTATAAAACCATATTTGTCCCTAGTGAACTGATACAAACTTTTGAATTGAATTAACTAAGGTCTGCTCAGTATAGTTATATTATAAATCAATGTTCGGCTCTGTCGGTGTAAAAAAGAAACACAAATGGGCCTGAGCAGTTGAATTTTCATTTTCCAACTGAATCTACGTATAAAACCATATTTGTCCCTTGTGAGATACAAACTTGAATTGTAACTAAGGTCTGCTCAGTATAGTTATATTATAAATCAATGTTCGGCTCTGTCGGTGTAAAAGAAACACAAATGGGCCTGAGCAGTTGAATTTTCATTTTCCAACTGAATCTACGTATAAAACCATATTTGTCCTTGTGAGATACAAACTTGAATTGTAACTAGGTCTGCTCGAGTATAGTTATATTATAAATCAATGTTTGGCTCTGTCGGTGTAAAAAAGAAACACAAATGGGCCTGAGCAGTTGAATTTTCATTTTTCCAACTGAATCTACGTATAAAACCATATTTGTCCCTAGTGAGATACAAACTTGAATTGTAACTAAGGTCTGCTCAGTATTGATAGTTATATTATAAATCAATGTTCGGCTCTGTCGGTGTAAAAGAAACACAAATGGGCCTGAGCAGTTGAATTTTCATTTTCCAACTGAATCTACGTATAAAACCATATTTGTCCCTAGTGAGATACAAACATTTTCCAACTGAATTGTAACTAAGGTCTGCTCAGTATAGTTATATTATAAATCAATGTTCGGCTCTGTCGGTGTAAAAGAAAACACAAATGGGCCTGAGCAGTTGAATTTTTCATTTTTCCAACTGAATCTACGTATAAAACCATTTTGTCCCTAGTGAGATACAAACTTGAATTGCAACTAAGGTCTGCTCCAGTATAGTTATATTATAAATCAATGTTTGGCTCTGTCGGTGTAAAAGAAACACAAATGGGCCTGAGCAGTTGAATTTTCATTTTCCAACTGAATCTACGTATAAAACCATATTTGTCCCTAGTGAGATACAAACTTGAATTGTAACTAAGGTCTGCTCAGTATAGTTATATTATAAATCAATGTTCGGCTCTGTCGGTGTAAAAGAAACACAAATGGGCCTGAGCAGTTGAATTTTCATTTTCCAACTGAATCTACGTATAAAACCATATTTGTCCCTTGTGAGATACAAACTTGAATTGTAACCCCAGGTCTGCTCAGTATAGTTATATTATAAATCAATGTTCGCTCTGTCGGTAAAAAAAAACACAAATGGGCTGAGCAGTTGAATTTTCATTTTTCCAACTGAATCTACGTATAAAACCATATTTGTCCCTAGTGAGATACAAACTTGAATTGTAACTAAGGTCTGCTCAGTATAGTTATATTATAAATCAATGTTCGGCTCTGTCGGTGTAAAAGAAACACAAATGGGCCTGAGCAGTTGAATTTTCATTTTCCAACTGAATCTACGTATAAAACCATATTTTGTCCTTAGTGAGATACAAACTTGAATTGTAACTAAGGTCTGCTCCAGTATAGTTATATTATAAATCAATGTTCGGCTCTGTCGGTGTAAAAGAAACACAAATGGGCCTGAGCAGTTGAATTTTCATTTTTCCAACTGAATCTACGTATAAACCATATTTGACCTTGTGAGATACAAACTTGAATTGTAACTAAGGTCTGCTCAGTATAGTTATATTATAAATCAATGTTCAGCTGTCGGTGTAAAAAGAAAACACAAATGGGCCTGAGCAGTTGAATTTTCATTTTCCAACTGAATCTACGTATAAAACCATATTTGTCCCTAGTGAGATACAAACTTGAATTGTAACTAAGGTCTGCTCAGTATAGTTATATTATAAAATCAATGTTCGGCTCTGTCGGTATAAAAAAACACAAATGGGCCTGAACAGTTGAATTTTCATTTTTCCAACTGAATCTACGTATAAAACCATATTTTGTCCTTAGTGAGATACAAACTTGAATTGTAAACTAAGGTCTGCTCAGTATAGTTATATTATAAATCAATGTTCGGCTCTGTCGGTGTAAAAAAACACAAATGGGCCTGAGCAGTTGAATTTTCATTTTCCAACTGAATCTACGTATAAAACCATATTTGTCCCTAGTGAGATACAAACTTGAATTGTAACTAAGGTCTGCTCAGTATAGTTATATTATAAATCAATGTTCGGCTCTGTCGGTGTAAAAGAAAAAGAAACACAAATGGGCCTGAGCAGTTGAATTTTCATTTTTCCAACTGAATCTACGTATAAAACCATATTTGTCCCTTGTGAGATACAAACTTGAATTGTAACTAAGGTCTGCTCAGTATAGTTATATTATAAATCAATGTTCGGCTCTGTCGGTATAAAAGAAACACAAATGGGCCTGAGCAGTTGAATTTTCATTTTCCAACTGAATCTACGTATAAACCATATTTGTCCCTGAGTGAGATACAAACTTGAATTGTAACTAAGGTCTGCTCAGTATAGTTATATTATAAATCAATGTTCGGCTCTGTCGGTGTAAAAAAGAAACACAAATGGGCCTGAGCAGTTGAATTTTCATTTTCCAACTGAATCTACGTATAAAAAACCATATTTGTCCCTTGTGAGATACAAACTTGAATTGCTAATAGTTAGGTCTGCTCAGTATAGTTGAATTATTATAAATCAGATACAACCAATTGTTCGCTCTGTCGTTCGTGTTTGTGCAAAAGAAACACAAATGGGCCTGAGCAGTTGAATTTTTCATTTTCCAACTGAATCTACGTATAAAACCATATTTGTCCCTAGTGAGATACAAACTTGAATTGTAAATTCAAGGTCTGCCAGTATAGTTATATTATAAATCAATGTTCGGCTCTGTCGGTAAAAGAAACACAAATGGGCCTGAGCAGTTGAATTTTTCATTTTTCCAACTGAATCTACGTATAAAACCCTATTTGACCCTAGTGAGATACAAACTTGAATTGTATTTAAGGTCTGCTAAGTATAGTTATATTATAAATCAATGTTCGGCTCTGTCGGTGTAAAAAGAAACACAAATGGGCCTGAGCAGCGAATTTTCATTTTCCAACTGAATCTACGTATAAAAACCCCTTTTGTCCCTAGTGAGATACAAACTTGAATTGTATTAGGTCTGCTCAGTATAGTTATATTATAAATCAATGTTCGGCTCTGTCGGTATAAAGAAACACAAATGGGCCTGAGCAGTTGAATTTTCATTTTTCCAACTGAATCTACGTATAAAACCATATTTGTCCCTTTGTGTGAGATACAAACTTGAATTGTAACTAAGGTCTGCTCTCAGTATAGTTATATTATAAATCAATGTTCGGCTCTGTCGGTGTAAAAGAAACACAAATGGGCCTGAGCAGTTGAATTTTCATTTTTCCAACTGAATCTACGTATAAATGTTTGTCCCTTGTGAGATACAAACTTGAATTGTAAATAAGGTCTGCTCGGTATAGTTATATTATAAAATCAATGTTCGGCTCTGTCGGTAAAAAGAAACACAATGGGCCTGAGCAGTTGAATTTTCATTTTTTCCAACTGAATCTACGTATAAACCATATTTGTCCCTTAGTGAGATACAAACTTGAATTGTAAACTAAGGTCTGCTCAGTGTAGTTATATTATAAATCAATGTTTGGCTCTGTCGGTGTAAAAGAAACACAAATGGCCTGAGCAGTTGAATTTTCATTTTCCAACTGGAATTCCACGTATAAAACCATATTTGGACCCTAGTGAGATACAAACTTGAATTGTATTTAAGGTCTGCTCAGTATAGTTATATTATAAATCAATGTTCGGCTTCTGTCGGTGTAAAAAGAAACACAAATGGGCCTGAGGTTGAATTTTCATTTTTCAACTGAATCTACGTATAAAACCATTTGTCCCTTGTGAGATACAAACTGAATTGTAACTAAAAGGTCTGCTCAGTATAGTTATATTATAAATCAATGTTCGGCTCTGTCGGTGTAAAGAAACACAAATGGGCACAAGCAGTTGATTTTCATTTTTCCAACTGAATCTACGTATAAAAACCATATTTGTCCCTAGTGAGATACAAACTTGAATTGTAACCAAGGTCTGCCTAGTATAGTTAAGTATTATAAATCAATGTTCGGGCTCTGTCGGTGTAAAAGAAACACAATGGGCCTACAGTTGAATTTTCATTTTCCAACTGAATCTTACGTATAAAACCATTTGTCCTCAGAGACAAACTTGAATTGTAACTAAGGTCTGCTCAGTATAGTTATAATAAATCAATGTTCGGCTCTGTCGGTGTAAAAGAAACACAATGGCCTGAGCAGTTGAATTTTCATTTTTCCCAACTGAATTTGCCGTATAAAACCATATTTGTCCCTCAGATACAAACTTGAATTGGTAACTAAGGTCTGCTCTTGTGCAGTTATATTATAAATCAACGTTTAGTTTGTCGGTGTAAAAGAAACAAAATGGCCTGAGCAGTTGAATTTCATTTTTCCAACTGAATCTGCCGTATAAAACCATATTTGTCCCTAGAGATACAATTGTAACTAAGCTTGAATTATAACTAAGTTCGTCTGCTCAGTATAGTTACGTATAAACCATATAAAACCTGAATTCCAAGCTCTGTCGGTGTAAAAGAAACACAAATGGGCCTGAGCAGTTGAATTTTCATTTTCCAACTGAATCTACGTATAAAACCATATTTGTCCCTTGTGAGATACAAACTTGAATTGTAACTAAGGTCTGCTCAGTATAGTATATTATAAATCAATGTTCGGCTCTGTCGGTGTAAAAGAAACACAAATGGGCCTGAGCAGTTGAATTTCATTTTTCCAACTGAATCTACGTATAAAACCATATTTGTCCCTAGTGAGATACAAAACTTGAATTGTAACTAAGGTCTGCTCAGTATAGTTATATTATAAATCAATGTTCGGCTCTGTCGGTGTAAAAAAACACAATGGGCCTGAGCAGTTGAATTTTCATTTTTCAACTGAATCTACATATAAAACCATATTTGTCCTTGTAGATACAAACTTGAATTGTAACTAAAGTCTGCTCAGTATAGTTATATTATAAATCAATGTTTGGCTCTGTCGGTAAAAGAAACACAAATGGGCCTGAGCAGTTGAATTTTCATTTTCCAACTGAATCACGTATAAAACCATATTTTGTCCCTTGTGAGATACAAACTTGAATTGTAACTAAGGTCTGCTCAGTATAGTTATATTATAAATCAATGTTCGGCTCTGTCGGTGTAAAAAAAGAAACACAAATGGGCCTGAGCAGTTGAATTTTCATTTTCCAACTGAATCTACGTATAAAACCATATTTGTCCTCAGAGATACAAACTTGAATTATAACTAAGGTCTGCTCCAGTATAGTTATATTTATATTATAAATCAATATTCAGCTCTGTCGGTGTAAAAGAAACACAAATGGGCCTGAGCAGTTGAATTTTCATTTCCAACTGAATCTACGTATAAAACCATATTTGTCCCTTGTGAGATACAAACTTGAATTGTAACTAAGGTCTGCTCAGTATAGTTATATTATAAATCAATGTTCGGCTCTGTCGGTGTAAAAGAAACACAAATGGGCCTGAGCAGTTGAATTTTCATTTTCCAACTGAATCTACGTATAAAAACCATATTTGTCCCTTGTGAGATACAAACTTGAATTGTAACTAAGGTCTGCTCAGTATAGTTATATTATAAATCAATATTCGGCTCTGTCGGTGTAAAAAGAAACACAAATGGGCCTGAGCAGTTGAATTTTTCATTTTCAACTGAATCTACGTATAAAACCATATTTGTCCTTGTGAGATACAAACTTGAATTGTAACTAAGGTCTGCTCAGTATAGTTATATTATAAATCAATGTTCAGCTCTGTCGGTGTAAAAAGAAACACAAAATGGGCCTGAGCAGTTGAATTTTCATTTTCCAACTGAATCTACGTATAAAACCATATTTTGTCCCTTGTGAGATACAAACTTGAATTGTAACTAAAGTCTGCTCAGTATAGTTATATTATAAATCAATGTTCGGCTCTGTCGGTGTAAAAGAAACACAAATGGGCCTGAGCAGTTGAATTTTCATTTTCCAACTGAATCTACGTATAAAACCATATTTGTCCCTTGTGAGATAATAAACTTGAATTGTAACTAAGGTCTGCTCAGTATAGTTATATTATAAATCAATGTTCGGCTCTGTCGGTTGGCTGCTCTTTTTCCAACTGAATCTAAAATAAAAACCAATGGGCCCTGAGCAACTAAGGTCTGCTCAGTATAGTTTTTATAAATCATTTTTCTGTCGGTAAAAGAAACTGGGCCTGAATCATTTTTCCAACATACGTATAAACCATATTTGTCCCTAGTGAGATACAAACTTGAATTGTAACTAAGGTCTGCTCAGTATAGTTATATTATAAATCAATGTTCGGCTCTGTCAGTGTAAAAGAAACACAAATGGGCCTGAGCAGTTGAATTTTTCATTTTCCAACTGAATCTACGTATAAAACCATATTTGTCCCTTGTGAGATACAAACTTGAATTGTAACAAGGGTCTGTTTGTATAGTTACTAAATGTTCGTGTCTAAAAAGAAACTCAGTTGAATTTTCATTTAACTGAATCTACGTATAAAACCATATTTGTCCCTAGTGAGATACAAACTTGAATTGGTAACTAAGGTCTGCTGTCGGTCTGTCGGTGTAAAAGAAACAAAATGGCCCTGAGCAGTTGAATTTTTCATTTTCCAACTGAATCTACGTATAAAACCATATTTGTCCCTAGTGAGATACAAACTTGAATTGTAACTAAGGTCTGCTCAGTATAGTTATATTATAAATCAATGTTTGGCTCTGTCGTGTAAAAGAAACACAAATGGGCCTGAGCAGTTGAATTTTCATTTTTCCAACTGAATCTACGTATAAAAACCATATTTGTCCCTAGTGAGATACAAACTTGAATTGTAACTAAAAGTCTGCTCAGTATAGTTATATTATAAATCAATGTTTCGGCTCTGTCAGTGTAAAAGAAAAACAAATGGGCCTGAGCAGTTGAATTTTCATTTTCCAACTGAATCTACGTATAAAAACCATATTTGTCCCTAGTGAGATACAAACTTGAATTGTAACTAAGGTCTGCTCAGTATAGTTATATTATAAATCAATGTTCGGCTCTGTCGGTGTAAAAGAAACACAAATGGGCCTGAGCAGTTGAATTTTCATTTTTCCAACTGAATCTACGTATAAAACCCTATTTGACCCTAGTGAGATACAAACTTGAATTGTATTTAAGGTCTGCTAAGTATAGTTATATTATAAATCAATGTTCGGCTCTGTCGGTGTAAAAAAGAAACACAAATGGGCCTGAGCAGTTGAATTTTTTTTTCCAACTGAATCTACGTATAAAACCATATTTGTCCCTAGTGAGATACAAACTTGAATTGTATTTAAGGTCTGCTCAGTATAGTTATATTATAAATCAATGTTCAGCTCTGTCGGTGTAAAAGAAAGAGAAACTGATGGGCCTGGGCAGACGTTTCATTTCCAACTGAATCTACATGTAAAACCATATTTTGTCGCCCATGAGATACAAACTTGGTGCTGCTAAGGTCTGTCGAGTATAGTTATATTATATAAATCAATGTTCCTTGGCTCTGTCGGTGTAAAAAACACAAATGGGCTGAGCAGTTTAGATTTTCATTTTTCCAACTGAATCTACGTATAAAACCATATTTGTCCCCTGTAGAGATACAAACTTGAATTGTAACTAAGGTCCTGCTCAGTATAGTTATATTATAAATCAATGTTCGGCTCTGTCGGTGTAAAAGAAACACAAATGGGCCTGAGCATTTTTCCAACTGAATTTTTCATTTTCCAACTGAATCTACGTATAAAACCATATTTGTCCCTCAGAGATACAAACTTGAATTGTAACCCAAGGGGTCTCTAGCACAGTTATAATATAAACCACTGTTTGGCTCTGTCGGTGTAAAAGAAACACAAAATGGCCCGAGCAGTTGAATTTTCATTTTTCCAACTGAATTCACGCATAAAACCACATTTGTCCCTTGTGAGATACAAACTTGAATTGTACCATATTCGTTTCAGTAGAAGAGTATTATAAATCAATGTTCGGCTCTGTCGGTAAAAGAAACAAATCATTTGGAGTAGTTGAATTTTCATTTTTCCAACTGAATCTACGTATAAAACCATGCTTGTCCTTGTGAGATACAAATGAATTGTAAATCAAGGTCTGCTTCAGTATAATATATTATAAATCAATGTTCGGCTCTGTCGGTATAAAAGAAACACAATGGGCCTGGAGAAGTTGAATTTTCATTTTCCAACTGAATCTACGTATAAAACCATGCTTGTCCTTGTGAGATACAAATTGAATTGTAACTAAGGTCTGCTCAGTATA
Source organism: Acanthosepion pharaonis (assembly GCA_903632075.3). Taxonomy (NCBI): domain Eukaryota; kingdom Metazoa; phylum Mollusca; class Cephalopoda; order Sepiida; family Sepiidae; genus Acanthosepion; species Acanthosepion pharaonis. The sequence continues at coordinate 621,465 of CAHIKZ030005179.1, read as the reverse complement.
GTTATATTATAAATCAATGTTCGGCTCTGTCGGTATAAAAGAAACACAATGGGCCTGGAGAAGTTTAATTTTCATTTTCAACTGAATCTACGTATAAAACCATATTTGTCCCTTGTGAGATACAAACTTGAATTGTAACCAAGGTCTGCTCAGTATAGTTATATATTATAAATCAATGTTCAGCTCTGTCTGAAATTTTTCATTTTTCCAACTGAATCTGAAAGATGCACAAATGGGTCTGAATGCAATGTTCTGATGTTGATTAAATGGGCCTGGAGCAGTTTTCATTTTTCCAACTGAATCTACGTATAAAACCATATTTGTCCCTTTGTGAGATACAAACTTGAATTTATAAATTCAAGGTCCTCCAAGTATAGTTATAATAAAATCAATGTTCGGCCCTGTCGGTAAAAGAAACACAAATGGGCCTGAGCAGAATTTACCGAATTTTCCATTTTGTCCCTACTGAATCTAAACTTGAATTGTAAAAGGTCTGCCTAGTATATTATAAATCAATGTCCCCTTGTCGGTGTAAAAGAAACACAACTTGGGTTGAATTTTTCATTTTCCAAGGAATCACGTATAAACCATATTTGTCCCTAGAGATATTGAATTGTAAACCCCTCAGTAAATTATAAATTCGTTCGCTCTGTCAATTGTAAAAGAAACAATAAATGGCCTGAGCATTGAATTTTTCATTTTTCCTGAATCTCTATTTGTCCCTTGTATAAACTGAATTGTAACAGTATTTGTCCTCTGTCGGTGTAAAAGATACAAGCCTTTGAATTTTCATTTTCCAACTGAATCTACGGGTCTGCTCAGTATACAAACTGAATTGTAAGGTCTGCTCATAAATCAAATGTTCTGGCTCTGTCGGTGTAAAAAGAAACACAAATGGACCTCAGCAGTTTAATTTTCATTTTTCCAACTAGATCTACGTATAAAACCATATTTGTCCCTCTATCGCTGAATTGATACAAACTTGATATTATAAATTAAGGTCTACTCTGAGTAGTAGTTATGTGAATCTAAATCCCTTTGTGAATGTTCGCTCTGCTCAGTATAAAATAAATCAACAAATTGGTGTTGTGTGCAAAGAAGGTTAAATAGAGCAGTTGAATTTTCATTTTTCCAACTGAATCTACCCAGAGATACAAACTAAATTGTAAATTCAAGGTCTGCTCATATATTTTATAAATCGTCGGCTCTGTCGTGTAAAAGAAAACAAACCTTTGAATTCTTTTCATTTTCAACTAATTCTCTATAAACATATTTGTATAGTTATAAATTTAAATAAATCAATATTATATTATAAATCTCTGTCAATTATAAAAGAAAACACAAATGGGCCTGAGCAGTTGAATTTTCATTTTTCCAACTGAATCTACGTATAAAACCATATTTGTCCCCAGATACAACCTGAATTGTAAAACTGCCTGAATTATATTATAAATCATCGTTCGGCTCTGTCGGTAAAAAAGAAACACAAATGGTCTGCAGCAGTATTGAATTTTCATTTTTCCAACTGTATAAAAACCAATGTGTTCGAATTGCTCTGTCAGTGTAATTAAAACCAATGTTCGGCCTCTGTCGGTATAAAAGAAACAAATGGGCCTGAGCAGTTTAATTTTCATTTTTCCAACTGAATCTACATGTAAAACCATGTTTGTCCCTTGTAGAGAGATACAAACTTAAATTGTAAATGAGTCTGCTCAGTATAGTTATATTATAAATCAATGTTCGGCTCTGTCGGTGTAAAAGAAACACAAATGGGCCTGAGCAGTTGAATTTTCATTTCCAAATGAATCTACGTATAAAAAACATATTTTGTCCCTTGTGAGATACAAACTTGAATTAAATTAAGGTCTACTCAGTATAGTTATTTTATAAAATCAATGTTCAGCTCTGTCGGTGTAAAAAAGAAATGTCAAATGGACCTCATAGTTGAATTTTCATTTTTCAACTGAATCTACATGCCGACCATATTTGTCCCTTGAGATACAAACTTGAATTGTAATCTAAGGTCTGCTCAGTATAGTTATATTTAAAATCAATGTTTCGGCTCTGTCAAAAGTGTAAAAACGTATAAAACCAATTTGTCCCTTGTGACTTGAAATTGTAACTATATCCGTTTATAGTTATATTACAAATCAATGTCTGGCTCTGTCTAGGAATCTCATTTTTCCACTGAATCTACATAAAACCATATTTAACCTCAGATTTGAATTTAACTAAGGTCTGCTCATTTTCAATGTTTTCTGTCGGTAAAAGAATTTACTAGTTATTGAATTCTTCATTTTCCAACTGAATCTACGTATAAAACCATATTTGTCCCTTGTGAGATACAAACGGAATTGTAAATAAAGGTCTGCTCAGTATAGTTATATTATAAATCAATTATTCGGCTCTGTCGGTATAAAAGAAACACAAATGGCCAGAGTAGTTGAATTTTTCATTTTTCCAACTGAATCTACATATAAAAACCATATTTGTCCCTTGTGAGATAAAACTTGAATTGTAACTAAGGTCTGTCTCAGTTATATTTATAAATCAATGTTTGGCCTAAAAAGAAACACAATGGGTTCAGCAGTTGAATTTTTCATTTTCCAACTGAATCTCTGTCCCTTGGTGAGATAAAACTTGACTGAATAAGGTCTGCTCAGTATAGTTATATTATAAATCAATGTTCGGAAAAAAGAAACAATTTTTGAATTTCATTTTTCCAACTGAATCTACATGTAAAACCATATTTGTCCTCAGAGATACAAACTTCAATTGCAACTAAGGTCTGCTCAGTATGAATTTATATTATAAATCAATGTTCGGCTCTGTCAATTGTAAAAAGAAACACAAATGGCCTGAGCAGTTGAATTTTCATTTTTCCAACTGAATCTACGTATAAAAACCATATTTGTCCCTTGTGAGATACAAACTTGAATTGTAACTAAGGTCTGCTCAGTATAGTTATATTATAAATCAATGTTCAGCTCTGTATCGGTGTAAAAGAAACACAAATGGGCCTGAGCAGTTGAATTTTTTCATTTTTCCAACTGAATCTACGTATAAAACCATATTTGTCCAGATATTTTGTAACCTAGTATAGTTATATTAAAATCAATTGGCCTCTGTCGGTGTAAAAGAAACACAAATGGGCCTGAGCAGTTGAATTTTCATTTTTCCAACTATAGTTAAAACCATAAATGTCCCTTGTGAGATACAAACTTGAATTCTCTGTCAGTGTTAATTATAAATCAAAGTTCGGCTCTGTCAGGTGTAAAAGAAACAATAAATGGGCTGAGCAGTTTAATTTTCATTTTTTCAACTGAATCTACGTATAAAAATATTTGTCCCTAGTAGAGATACAAAACTTGAATTGTAACTAAGGTCTGCTCAGTATAGTTATATTATAAATCAAATGTTCGGCTCTGTCGGTGTAAAAGAAACACAAATGGGCCTGAGCAGTTGAATTTTCATTTTCCAACTGAATCTACATAAAACCATATTTGTCCCTTTGTGAGATAAGTTAAACCATAGTTTATTATAAATCAATGTCCTGTCGTGAAAAACAAACTTGGTTTTCATTTCCAACTGAATCTACGTATAAAACCAACAAAACTAATTGTAACCAAGGTCTGCTCAGTATAGTTATTTCATAAATCAATGTTCTCGGCTCTGTCAGTATAAAAAGAAACACAATGGGCCTGAGCAGTTTAATTTTCATTTTTCCAACTGAATCTACGTATAAAAACATATTTGTCCCTTGTGAGATACAAACTTGAATTGTAACCAAGGTCTGCTCAGTATGAATACATTTATAAATCAATGTTCAGCTCTGTCGGTGTAAAAGAAACACAAAATGGGCCTGAGCAGTTGAATTTTTTCATTTTCCAAACTGAATCTGCATGTAAAACCTTGTTTGTCCTCGTGAGATACAAACTTGAATTGTAACTAAGGTCTGCTCAGTATGGTTATATTATAAATCAATGTTCGGCTCCTGTCGGTGTAAAAAAAAACACAAATGGGCCTTGAGCAGTTGAATTTTCATTTTTCCAACTGAATTTACGTATAAAACCATATTTGTCCCTAGTGAGATACAAACTTGAATTAAATTAAGGTCTGCTCAGTATAGTTATATTATAAATCAATGTTCGGCTCATCGGTAAAAGAAACACAAATGGGCCTGAGCAGTTGAATTTTCATTTTTCCAACTGAATATGTATAAAAACCATATTTGTCCCTAGTGAGATACAAACTTGAATTGTAACTAAGGTCTGCTCAGTATAGTTTATATTATAAATCAATAATCGGCTCTGTCAAGTGTAAAAAGAAACACAAATGGGCCTTGAGCAGTTAGAAATTTTCATTTTCCAACTAGAATCTACGTATAAAACCATATTTTCTTGTCCCTAGTGAGATAAAACTTGAATTGTAACTCAGGTCTGCCTTTGAAAAGTAGTTATATTATAAATCAATATTCGGCTCTGTCGGTGTAAAAGAAACACAAATGGGCCTGAGCAGTTGAATTTTCATTATTCAACTTGAATCTACGTATAAAACCATATTTGTCCCTGTGAGATACAAACGAATTGTAACTAAGGTCTGCTCAGTATAGTTATATTATAAATCAATGTTCCAGCTCTGTCGGCAAAGAAACACAAATGGGGCTGAGCAGTTGAATTTTCATTTTTCCAACTGAATCTACGTATAAAACCATATTTGTCCCTTTGTGAGATACAAACTTGAATTGGTAACTAAAGGTCTGCTCCGTATAGTTATATTATAAATCAATGTTCGGCTTTGTCGGTGTAAAAGAAACAATAAATGGCCTGAGCAGTTTAATTTTTTTTTCTACGTATAAAAACCATATTTGTCCCTTGTAGTGATCCAAACTTGAATTGTAAACCAGTATTTGTCCCTTAAAGAAACAAATGGGCCTCGAGCAGTTAAATCATTTTCCAACTGAATACAAAACCATATTTTGTCCCTATAACTAAAGGTCTGCTCAGTATGGTGCTCTCAGTCTAAAAGAAATCAATTGAATTCAGTATAAACTTTGTCCCTGTCAAACTTGTTGTAACCAAAAAAATATTAAAATCAATGGGCTCTACTGTGTAAAAGAAACACAATTATTTGAGTAGTTTTCATTTTCAAACTGAATCTATGTATAAAACCATATTTGTCCCTTTGTGAGATACACAAACTTGAATTGTAAATTCAAGGTCTGCTCAGTATAGTTTATATTATAAATCAATGTTCGGCTCTGTCGGTGTAAAAGAAACACAAATGGGCCTGAGCAGTTGAATTTTCATTTTCCAACTGAATCTACGTATAAAACCATATTTGTCCCTTTGTGAGATACAAACTTGAATTGTAAATTCAAGGGTTCGTTTCAGTATAGTTATGTATTATAAATCAATGTTTGGCTCTGTCGGTGTAAAAAGAAAACACCGATGGCCTGAGCAGTTGAATTTTCATTTTTCCAACTGAATCTACGTATAAAAACCATATTTGTCCTAGTGAGATACAAACTTGAATTGTAAATTCAAGGTCTGCTCCAGTATAGTTATATTATAAATCAATGGCTCTGTTTCGGCTCTGTCAGTGTAAAAACTGAAACACAAATGTTCCTTGTGGAATTTTTCTATTTTTCCAAACTTGATAAAACCATATTTGTCCCTAGCAAGGTCTGCTCAGTATTTCATTATAAATTTCGGCTCTGTTGAAGCAGTTGAATTTTCATTTTCCAACTGAATCTACGTAAAAACCATATTTGTCCCTTGTAGATACAAACTTGAATTGTAACTAAGGTCTCAGTATAGTTATATTATAAATCAATATTTGGCTCTGTCGGTAAAAGAAACACAAATGGCCTGAGCAGTTTGAATTTTTCATTTTTCCAACTGAATCTACGTATAAAAACCATATTTGTCCCTTTGTGAGATACAAACTTGAATTAAAATTAAGGTCCTCAGTATAGTTATATTATAAATCAATGTTCGGCCTTGTCGGTGTAAAAAGAAACACAATGGCCTGAGCAGTTTAATTTTCATTTTCCAACTGAATCTACGTATAAAAACCATGTTTGTCCCTAGTGAGATACAAACTTGAATTGTAACTAAGGTCTGCTCAGTATAGTTATATTATAAATCAATGTTTGGCTCTGTTTGCGTAAAAGAAACACAAATGGGCTCTGAGCAGTTGAATTTTCATTTTCCAACTGAACTCCATGTATAAAAACCACATTTGTCCCTTTGGGAGATACAAACTTGAATTGGAAATTCAAGGTCTGCTCAGTATAAGTATATTATAAATCAATGTTCGGCTCTGTCGGTAAAAGAAACAAAATGGGCCCGAGCAGTTGAATTTTCATTTTTCCAATTGAATCTACGTATAAAACCATATTTGTCCCTAGTGAGATACAAACTTGAATTGTAACCAAGGTCTGCTTCAGTAGAAGTTATATTATAAAATCAATGTTCGGCTCTGTCGGTAAAAAAAAAACACAAATGGGCCTGAGCAGTTGAATTTTCATTTTTCCAACTGAATTTGGCTTATAAAACCAGGTATTTGTCCCTTGTGAGATACAAACTTGAATTGTAAATCTGGTCTGCTCAGTATAGTTATATTTAAATCAATGTTCGCTCTGTTTTATAAAAGAAACAAATGGCCTGAGCAGTTGAATTTTCATTTTCCAACTGAATCTACGTATAAAACCATATTTTGTCCCTAGTGAGATACAAACTTGAATTGTAAATTCAAGGGCCTGCTCAGTATAGTTATATTATAAATCAATGTTCGCCTGTTTGGTGTAAAAAGAAACACAACGTGGGCCTGAGCAGTTGAATTTTCATTTTCCAACTGAATCTACGTATAAAACCATATTTGTCCCTAGTGAGATACAAACTTGAATTGTAAACAAGGTCTGCTCAGTATAGTTATATTATAAATCAATGTTCGGCCTTGGTGGTAAAGAAACACAAATGGCCTGAGTAGTTGAATTTTCATTTTCCAACTGAATCTACGTATAAAACCATATTTGTCCCTAGTGAGATACAAACTTGAATTGTAAATTAAGGTCTGCTCAGTATAGTTATATTAAATCAATGTTCGGCTCTGTCGGTGTAAAAGAAACAAATGGCCTGAGTTGAATTTTTCATTTTCCAACTGAATCTATGCCCATATTTGTCCCTAGTGAGATACAAACTTTGGAATTGTAAATTAAGGTCTGCTCAGTTTATTCCAATGTTCGGTTTCTGTTTGCGTAAAAGAAACACAATGGGCCTGGAGCAAATTTTCATTTTCCAACTGAATTTACGTATAAAAACCATATTTGTCCCTTGTGAGATACAAACTTGAATTGTAACTAAGGTCTGCTCAGTATAGTTATATTTAAATCAATGTTCGGCTCTGTCGGTGTAAAGAAACACAAATGGGCCTGGAGCAGTTGAATTTTCATTTTTTCCAAATCTGAATCTACGTATAAAAACCATATTTGTCCCCAGAGATAAAACTTGAATTGTAAATTCAAGGGTCTGCTCTGTATAGTTATATTATAAATCAAATGTTCGCCTGTCGGTGTAAAAAACACAAATTGGCCTGAGCAGTTGAATTTTCATTTTCCAACTGAATCTACGTATAAAACCATATTTGTCCCTTTGTGAGATACAAACTTGAATTGTAACTAAGGTCTGCTCAGTATAGTTATATTATAAATCAATGTTCGGCTCTGTCGGCAGTTGAAAAAACTAAATCACAAATGGGCCTGAGTAACTAAGGTCTGAATTTATTATAAAATCATTTTCCAACTGAATCTACGTATAAAACCATATTTGTCCCTTTGTGAGATACAAACTTGAATTGTAAATTCAAGGTCTGCTCAGTATAGTTATTATAAATAATGTTCGGCTCTGTCGGTGTAAAAGAAACACAAATGGGCCTTGATAGTTAATTTTTTCATTTTTCCAAAATCATACGTATAAAACCACATTTGTCCCTGTCGGATACAAACTTGAATTGTAACCAAGGTCTGCTCAGTATAGTTAGGCTTATAAATCAATGTTCGGCCTGTTTGTGTAAAAGAAACACAAATGGGCCTGAGCAGTTGAATTTTCATTTTTCCAACTGAATCTACGTATAAAACCATATTTGTCCCTTTGTGAGATACAAACTTGAATTGTAACTAAGGTCTGCTCAGTATAGTTATATTATAAATCAATGTTCGGCTCCACGGTGTAAAAGAAACACAAATGGCCTGAGCAGTTGAATTTTCATTTTTCCAACTGAATCTACGTATAAAACCATATTTGTCCCTAGATACAAATGGGAATTGTAAATTCATTTTCCAACTGAGGTCAGTTTAGTATTTTATATTATAAAATCAATGTTCGGCTGTCGGTAAAAAGAAACACAAATGGGCCTGAGCAGTTGAATTTCATTTTTCCAACTGAATCTACGTATAAAACATTATTTGTCCCTTTGAGATACAAACTTGAATTGTAAATTAAGGTCTGCTCAGTATAGTTATATTATAAAATCAATGTTCGGCTCTGTCGGGTGTCTTTTTAAAAAGAAACACAAATGGGCCTGAGCAGTTGAATTTTCATTTTCCAACTGAATCTACGTATAAACCATATTTGTCCTTAGTGAGATACAAACTTGAATTGTAACTAAGGTCTGCTCAGTATAGTTATATTATAAATCAAATGTTTTGCCTCTTGTCGGTGTAAAAAGAACACAAATGGGCCTGAGCAGTTGAATTCTCATTTTCCAACTGAATCTACGTAAAAAACATATTTGTCCCCAGAGATACAAACCTGAATTGTAAATCTAAGGTCTGCTCAGTATAGTTATATTATAAATCAATGTTCGGCTCTGTCGGTAAAAGAAACAACAAATGGGCCTGAGCAGTTGAATTTTCATTTTCCAACTGAATCTACGTATAAAAACCATATTTGTCCCTTGTGAGATACAAACTTGAATTGTACCAAGGTCTGCTCAGTATAGTTATATTATAAAATGCCTCTTGGCTTGTCGGTAAAGAAACACAATGGGCCTGAGAAGTTGAATTTTTCATTTTCAACTGAATCACGTATAAAAACCATATTTGTCTCAGAGATACAAACTTGAATTGTAACTAAGGTCTGCTCAGTATATTATAAATAAATCAATGTTCGGCTCTGTCATATAAAAGAAAACACAAATGGGCCTGAGCAGTTGAATTTTCATTTTTCCAACTGAATTACGTATAAAACCATATTTGTCCCTAGTGAGATACAAACTTGAATTGTAACTAAGGTCTGCTCAGTATAGTTATATTATAAATCAATGTTCGGCTCTGTCGGTGTAAGAAACACAAATGGGCCTGAGCAGTTGAATTTTTCATTTTCCAACGAATCCAACTATTTGTCCCTAGTGAGATACAAACTTGAATTGTAACTAAGGTCTGCTCATAGCATAGTTATATTATAAATCAATGTTCGCTCTGTCGGTGTAAAAGAAACAATAAATGGGCCTGGAGCAGTTGAATTTTCATTTTCCAACCGAACGTATAAAACCATATTTGTCCCTAGAGATGTTAAACTGAAATTGTAAATTCAAGGTCTGCTCTAGTATAGTTATATTATAAATCAATGTTCGGCTCTGTCGGTGTAAAAGAAACACAAATGGGCCTGGAGTAGTTGAATTTTCATTTTCCAACTGAATCTACGTATAAACCACATTTGTCCCTTTGTGAGATACAAACTTGAATTGTAAATTCAAGGTCTTGCCCAGTATAGTTATGGGCTTTTCATAAATCAATGTTCGGCTCATCGGTGTAAAAAGAAACACAAATGGGCCCTGAGCAGTTGAATTTTCATTTTCCAACTGAATCTACGTATAAAAAACCATATTTGTCCCTTGAGATACAAACTTGAATTGTAAATTCAAGGTCTGCACAGTATAGTTATTTTATAAATCAATGTTCGGCTCTTGTCGGTGTAAAAAAGAAACACAAATGGACCTGAGCAGTTGAATTTTCATTTTCCAACTGAATCTACGTATAAACCATATTGTCCCTAGTGAGATACAAACTTGAATTGTAAATTCAGGTCTGCTCATTATAGTTATATTTATAAATCAATGTTCGGCTCTGTCGGTGTAAAAGAAACACAATGGACCCAGATATTGAATTTTCATTTTTCCAACTGAATTCCACGTATAAAACCATATTTGTCCTAGTAGAGATACAAACTTGAATTGTAAATTCAAGGTCTGCTCATTATAGTTATATTATAAATCAATGTTCGGCTCTGTTTGTGTAAAAGAAACACAATGGCCTGAGCAGTTGAATTTTCATTTTTCCAATTGAATTACGTATAAAACCATATTTGTCCCTAGTGAGATACAACCTGAATTAAATTCAAGGTCTGCTCAGTATAGTTATATTATAAATCAATGTTCGGCTCTGTCGGTGTAAAAAGAAACACAATGGCCTGAGTGGTTGAATTTTCATTTTTCCAACTGAATCTACGTATAAAAACCATATTTGTCCTCAGAGATACAAACTTGAATTGTAAATTCAAGGTCTGCTTCAGTATAGTTATATTATAAATCAATGTTCGGCTCTGTCGGTGTAAAAGAAACACAATGGCCTGAGCAGTTGAATTTTCATTTTTCCAACTGAATCTGGCCGTATAAAACCATACGTGAGATACAAACTTGAATTGTAACGGTCTGCTCAGTATAAATATATTATAAATCAATGTTCACTTGAGCAAAAGAAACACAAATGACCTGAGATGAATTTCATTTTTCCAACTGAATCTACGGTATAAAACCATATTTGTCCCTAGTGAGATACAAACTTGAATTGTAACTAAGGTCTGCTCAGCAGTTATATTATAAATCAATGTTCGGCTCTGTCGGTGTAAAAGAAACACAAATGGGCCTGGAGCAGTTGAATTTTCATTTTTCCAACTGAATCTACGTATAAAAAACCATATTTGTCCCCTAGTGAGATACAAACTTGAATTGTAAATCAAGGTCTGCTCAGTATAGTTATATTTCGGCTTTGTCGGTGTAAAAACGTTTACGCCGTAAAGAAATAAAATGGGCCTGAGCAGTTGAATTTCATTTTCCAACTGAATCTACGTATAAAACCATATTTGTCCTTTTGAGACAATAAACTTGAATTGTAACCAAGGTCTGCTTCCAGTATAGTTATATTATAAATCAAATGTTCGCCTCTGGTCGGTGTAAAAGAAACATTAAATGACCCCAAAGTAGTTGAATCTCTTCATTTTCCAACTGAATCTACGTATAAAAACCATATTTGTCCCTTGTATGCTAAACTTGAATTGTAAATCTATGTCTGTCGGTATAGTTATTATAAATCAATGTTCGGCTCTGTCGGTAAAAGAAACACAAATGGGCCTGAGCAGTTAATTTTCATTTTCTCCAACTGAATCTACGTATAAAACCACATTTGTCCCTTGTGAGAGTAAACTGAATTGTAACGGCGGTCTGCTCAGTATAGTTATATATAAATCGTTCGGCTCTGCCCAGTGTAAAAGAACACAATGGACCTGAGCAGTTGAATTTTCATTTTCCAACTGAATTACGCATAAAACCATATTTGTCCCTTGTGAGATAAAACTTGAATTGTAACTAAGGTCTGCCCAGTATAGTTATATTATAAATCAATGTTCGGCCTGTCGGTGTAAAAGAAAACACAAAATGGGCCTGAGCAGTTGAATTTTCATTTTTTCCAACTGAATCTACGTATAAAAAACCATATTTGTCCCTTGTGAGATACAAACTTGAATTGTAACATAAGGTCTGCTCAGTATAGCTATATTATAAATCAATGTTCGCCTGTCGGTAAAAAGAAACACAAATGGGCCTGAGTAGTTGAATTTTCATTTTTCCAACTGAATCTACGTATAAAAACCATATTTGTCCCTTGTGAGATACAAACTTGAATTGTAAACTAAGGTCTGCTCAGTATAGTTATTTTATAAATCACGTTCCATTCTGTCGCGTAAAAGAAACACAAATGGGCCTCAGCAGTTGAATTTTCATTTTTCCAACTGAATCTACGTATAAAACATATTTGTCCCTTGTGAGATACAAACTTGAATTGTAAATAAGGTCTGCTCAGTATAGTTATATTTATAAATCAATGTTCGGCTCTGTTGGTGTAAAAGAAACACAAATGGGCCTGGAGCAGTTGAATTTCATTTTCCAACTGAATCCACAGAAAACATTTGTCCCTTTGTGAGATACAAAACTTGAATTGTAAATTCAAGGTCTTCCCAGTATAGTTATATTATAAATCAAATGTTCGGTTTGTCGGTGTAAAAAGAAACACAAATGGACCCTGAGCAGTTGAATTTTCATTTTTCCAACTGAATCTACGTATAAAACCATTTGTCCCTTGTGAGATACAAACTTGAATTGTAAATCAAGGTCTGCTCAGTATAGTTATATTATAAATCAATGTTTGGCTCTGTCGGTGCAAAAGAAAACACAATGGGCCTGAGCAGTTGGGAATTTTCATTTTCCAACTGAATCTACGCCGCATAAAACTATTTTGTCCCTTGTGAGATACAAACTTGAATTTAACTAAGGTCTGCCTGTATAGTTTATATTATAAATCAATGTCTGGCTCTGTTTTGTGTAAAAGAAACACAATGGGCCTTGAGTAGTTGAATTTTCATTTTCCAACTGAATCTACGATAAAACCATATTTTGTCCCTTGTGAGATACAAACCTGAATTGTAACTAAGGTCTGCCCAGTATAGTTATATTATAAATCAATGTTTGGTTTCGTCGGTGTAAAAGAAACAATGGGCCTGAGCAGTGTGAATTTCATTTTTAACTGAATCTTACTTATAAAACCATATTTGTCCCTAGTGAGATACAAACTTGAATTGTAACCAAGGTCTGCTCAGTATAGTTATATATAAATCAATGTTCGGCTGGTCGGTGTAAAAGAAACACAAATGGGCCTGAGCAGTTGAATTTTCATTTTTCCAACTGAATCTACGTATAAAACCATATTTGTCCCTAGTGAGATACAAACTTGAATTGTAACTAAGCTCAAAGTATAGTTATATTATAAATCAATGTTCACTCGGCTCTGTTTGGGTAAAAGAAACAAAATGGCCTGAGCAGTTGAATTTTTTTTTTTTTCCAACTGAATCTACGTATAAAACCATGCTTGTCCCTTTGGAGATACAAATTTGAATTGTAACTAAGGTCTGCTCAGTATAAGATATAATATAAATCAATGTTCGGCTTGTCGGTGTAAAGAACAATAAAATGGGCCTGAGCAGTTGAATTTCATTTTTCCAACTGAATCTACGTATAAAACCATATTTGTCCCTTGTGAGATACAAACTTGAATTGTAAATCAGGCCCTTCAGTATAGTTATATTATAAATCAATGTTCGGCCTTGTCGGTGTAAAAGAAACACAAATGGCCTGGAGCAGTTGAATTTTCATTTTCCAACTGAATCTACGTATAAAACCATATTTGTCCCTAGAGATAAGCAAACTTGAATTGTAAATGGCAATCTGCTCAGTATAGTATATTATAAATCAACACGTTCGGCTTGTCGGTAAAAAAAAATTAAATGGGCCTGAGCAGTTGAATTTTCATTTTTCCAACTGAATTCACGTATAAACCATATTTGTCCTCTTAGTGAGATACAAACTTGACCAAATTCAAGGTCTGCTCAATAGTTATATCTGTTCGCTCTGTCGGTGTAAAAGAAACACAAATGGGCCTGAGCAGTTGAATTTCATTTTCCAACTGAATCTACGTATAAAACCATATTTGTCCTTGAATCAATGAATTGTAACTAAGGTCTGCTCAGTTTTGCTGTCGGTGTGTAAAAGAAACACAAATGGGCCTGAGCAGTTGAATTTTTCATTTTTCCAACTGAACCCACGTATAAAACCATATTTGTCCCTAGTGAGATACAAAACTTGAATTTGTAAATCAAGTCTGCTCAGCATAGTTATTATAAATCAAATGTTCGGCTCTGTCGGTAAAAGAAACACAAATGGCCTGAGCAGTTGAATTTTCATTTTCCAACTGAATCTACGTATGTTAACCATTTTGTCCCTTGTGAGATACAAACTTTAATTGTAAATTCAAGGTCTGCTCTGTATAAAGTTATATTATAAATCAATGTTCGGTGTTTGTTTGTGTAAAAGAAACACAATGGCCTGAGCAGTTGAATTTTCATTTTTCCAACCGAATTTACGTATAAAACCACATTTGTCCCTGTGAGAGATACAAAACCTGAATTGTAACCAAGGTCTGCTCAGTATAGTTATATTATAAATCAATGTTCGGCTCTGTCGGTGTAAAAAGAAACATCAAATGGGCCTGAGCAGCTGAATTTTCATTTTTCCAACTGAATCTACGTATAAAAACCACATTTGTCCCCAGAGAGATACAAAATTGAATTGTAACCAAGGTCTGCGCCAGCAGTTATATTATAAATCAAATGTTCGGCCCTTGTCGGTGTAAAAGAAAACACAAAATGGGCCTGGAGCAGTTGAATTTTCATTTTTCCAACTGAATCTACGTATAAAACCACATTTGTCCCCAGTGAGATACAAACTTGAATTGTAAATCAAGGTCTGCTCAGTATAGTTATATTATAAATCAATGTTCGGCTCTGTCGGTGTAAAAGAAACAATAAATGGGCCTGAGCAGTTGAATTTTTCATTTTCCAACTGAATTCCACGTATAAAACCATATTTGTCCCTAGTGAGATACAAACTGAATTGTAATTAAGGTCTGCTCAGTATAGTTATATTATAAATCAATGTTCAGTTCTCTGTCGGTGTAAAAGAAAACACAATGGGCCTGAGCAGTTGAATTTTCATTTTTCCAACTGAATCTACGTATAAAACCATATTTGTCCCTTTGTGAGATACAACTTGAATTGTAACTAAGGTCTGCTCAGTATAGTTATATTATAAATCAATGCTCGGCTCTGTCGGTGTAAAAGAAACACAATGGGTTTGAGCAGTTGAATTTCCATTTTCCAACTGAATCTACGTTAAAAACCATATTTGTCCCTTAGAGATACAAACTTGAATTGTAACTAAGGTCTGCTCAGTATAGTTATATTATAAATCAATGTTCGGCTTTGTCGGTGTAAAAGAAACACAAATGGGGCCTGAGCAGTTGAATTTTCATTTTTTCCAACTGAATCTACGTAAAAACCATATTTGTCCCTTTGTGAGATACAAACTTGAATTGTAACAAGGTCTGTTTTGTATAGTTATATTATGTAAATCAATGTTCGGCTCTGTCGGTGTAAAAGAAACACAATGGGCCTGAGCAGTTGAATTTTTCATTTTCCAACTGAATCTACGTATAAAACCACATTTGTCCCTAGTGAGATACAAACTTGAATTGTAAATTCAAGGTCTGCTCAGTATAGTATATATTATAAATCATCGTTCGCTCGGTCGTTTGTGTAAAACATTAAATGGGCCTGAGCAGTTGAATTTTCATTTTTCCAACTGAATCTACATAAAAACCATATTTGTCCCTTTGAGATACAAACTTGAATTGTAAATAAGGTCTGCTCAGCATAGTTATATTATAAATTACCGTTCGGCTCTGTCGGCGTAAAAGAAAACACAAAATGGCCTGAGCAGTTGAATTTTCATTTTCCAACTGAATCTACACGTATAAAACCATATTGTCCCTTTGTGAGATACAAACTTGAATTGTAACTAAGCTCTGTCTGCTTGGCAGTATAGTTATATTATAAAATCAATGTTCGGCTCTGTCGGTAAATTATAAACAAATGGGCCTGAGGCAGTTGAATTTTCATTTTTCCAACTGAATCTACGTATAAAACCATATTTTGTCCCTTGGTCTGAGATACAAACTTGAATTGAGTAATTTTCTTCAAGGTCTGCTCCAAACTTGTATAGTTATATTATAAAAATCAATGTTCGGCTCTGTCGGTGTAAAAAGAAACACAATGGGCCTGAGCAGTTGAATTTTCATTTTCCAACTGAATCTACATGTAAAACCATATTTGTCCCTTGTGAGATACAAACTTGAATTGTAACTAAGGTCTGCTCAGTATAGTTATATTATAAATCAATGTTCGGCTCTGTCGGTGTAAAAGAAACACAAATGGGCCTGAGCAGTTGAATTTTCATTTTCCAACTGAATCTACATATAAAAACCATATTTGTCCCTAGTGAGATACAAACTTGAATTGTAAATAAGGTCTGCTCAGTATAGTTATATTATAAATCAATGTTCGGCTCTGGTCGGTGTAAAAAGAAACACAAATGGCCTGAGCAGTTGAATTTTCATTTTTCCAACTGAATCTACGTATAAACCATATATTTGTCCCTTGTGAGATACAAATTCTGAATTGTAACTAAGGTCTGCCCAGCATAGTTATATTGGCAAATCAATGTCACCCTCATTTGTAAAGAACACAATGCCTGGAGCAGTTGAATTTTCATTTTCCAACTGAATCTACGTGTATAAAACCATATTTGTCCCTAGTGGGAGATACAAACTTGAATTGTAACTAAGGTCTGCTCAGTATAGTTATATTATAAATCAATGTTCGGCTCTGTCGGTGTAAAAGAAACACAAATGGGCCTGAGCAGTTGAATTTTTCATTTTCCAACTGAATTCACGTATAAAAACCATATTTGTCCCTTGTGAGATACAAACTGAATTGTAACTCAAGGTCTGCTCATAGTATAGTTATATTATAAATCAATGTTCGGCTCTGTCGGTGTAAAAGAAACACAAATGGGCCTGAGCAGTTGAATTTTCATTTTTCCAACTGAATCTACGTATAAAACCATATTTGTCCCTTGTTAGTGAGATACAAACTTGAATTGGTAAATTAAGGTCCGTTTAGTATAGTTATATTATAAAATCAATGTTCGGCTCTGGTCGGTATAAAAGAAAACATTACAATGGGCCTGGAGTAGTTGAATTTTCATTTTTCCAACTGAATCTACGTATAAAAACCATATTTGTCCCTAGTAGAGATACAAACTTCAATTGTAACTAAGGTCTGCTCTAGTATAGTTATATATTATAAATCAATGTTCGGCTTGTCGGTGTAAAAGAAAACACAATGGCCTGGCAGTTGAATTTTCATTTTTCCAACTGAATCTACGTATAAACCATATTTGTCCCTAGTGAGATAAAACTTGAATTGTAACTAAGGTCTCAGTATAGTTATATTATAAATCAATGTTCGGCTCTGTCGGTGTAAAAAGAAACACAAATTGGCCTGAGCAGTTGAATTTTTCCAACTGAATCTACGTATAAACCATATTTGTCCCTTGTGAGATACAAACTTGAATTGTAACTAAGGTCTGCTCAGTATAGTTATATATTATAAATCAATGTTTGGCTCTGTCGGTAAAAGAAAACACAAATGGGCTGGAGCAGTTGAATTTTCATTTTTCCAACTGAATCTACGTGGTTAAAACCATATTTGTCCCTTGTGAGATAAAACTGAATTGTAACTAAGGTCTGCTTTGTATAGTTATATTATAAATCAATGTTCGGCCTCTGTCGGTGTAAAAGAAACACAAAAATGGGCCTGCAGTTGAATTTTCATTTTTCCAACTGAATCTACGTATAAAACCATATTTGTCCCTTGTGAGATACAAACTTGAATTGTAACTAAGGTCTGCTCAGCATAGTTATATTATAAATCAATGTTCGGCTCTGTCGGTAAAAGAAACACAAATGGGCCTGAGCAGAAGAATTCATTTTTCCAACTGAATCTACGTATAAAAACCACATATTTGTCCTTGTGAACTGAATTGTAACTAAGGTCGCATTATAAAAATCAATGTTCAAAAGAAACACAAATGGGCCTGAGCAGTTGAATTTTCATTTTTCCAACTGAATCTACGTCCCTTTGTCCCTAGTGAGATACAAACTTGAATTGTAACTAAGGTCTGCTCAGTATAGTTATATTATAAATCAATATTTGGCTCTGTCGGTGTAAAAGAAATAAATGGGCCTGAGCAGTTGAATTTTCATTTTTCCAACTGAATCTACGTATAAAACCATATTTGTCCCTTGTGAGATACAAACTTGAATTGTAACCAAGGTCTGCTCAGTATAGTTATATTATAAATCAATGTTCGGCTTGTCGGTGTAAAAGAACACAAATGGCCTATAGTTGAAATTTCTATTTTTTCCAACTGAATCTACGTATAAAACCATATTTGTCCCTTGGAGAGATACAAACTTGAATTGTAACTAAGGTCTGCTCAGTATAGCTATATTATAAATCAATGTTCGGCTCTGTCGGTGTAAAAGAAAACAAATGGGCCTTGGAGCAGTTGAATTTTCATTTTTCCAACTGAATCTACGTATAAAACCATTTTGTCCCTTGTGAGATATGCAAACTGAATTGTAACTAAGGTCTGCTCAGTATAGTTATATTATAAATCAATGTTCGGCTCTGTCGGTGTAAAAGAAACACAAATGGCCTGAGCAGTTGAATTTTCATTTTTCCAACTGAATCACGTATAAAAACCATATTTGTCCCTTGTGAGATACAAACTTGAATTGTAATTCAAGGTCTGCTCAGTATAGTTATATATAAATCAATGTTCGGCTCTGTCGGTAAAAGAAACACAATGGGCCTGAGCAGTTGAATTTTCATTTTCCAACTGAATCTACGTATAAACCATATTTGTCCCCGTGAGATACAAACTGAATTGTAATTCAAGGTCTGCTCAGTATAAAGTTATATTATAAATCAATGTTCGGCTCGGTCGGTGTAAAAGAAAACACAAATGGGCCTGAGCAGTTGAATTTTCATTTTTCCAACTGAATCTACGTTTATAAAAACCATATTTGTCCCTAGTGAGAACAAACTTGAATTGTAAATTCAAGGTCTGCTCAGTATAGTTATATTATAAATCAATGTTCGGCTCTTGTCGGTGTAAAAAGAAACACAAAATGGGCCTGAGCAGTTGAATTTTCATTTTTCCAACTGAATCTACGTATAAACCATATTTGTCCCTTAGTAGATACAAACTTGAATTGTAAAATAAGGTCTGCTCAGTATAGTTATATATAAATCAATGTTCGGCTCTGTCGGTAAAAGAAACACAAATGGGCCTGAGCAGTTGAATTTTCATTTTCCAACTGAATCTACGTATAAAAACCATATTTGTCCCTAGTGAGATACAAAATTGAATTGTAAATTCAAGGTCTGCCCAGTATAGTTATATTATAAATCAATGTTCGGCTCTGTCGGTGTAAAAGAAACACAAATGGGCCTGAGCAGTTGAATTTTCATTTTTCCAACTGAATCTACGCTGCATAAAACCATATTTGTCCCCGTGAGATACAAACTTGAATTGTAAATTCAAGGTCTGCTCAGTATAGCTTATATTATAAAATCAATGTTTCATTTCTGTCGGTGTAAAAAGAAACAGGGCCTGAGCAGTTGAATTTTCATTTTTCCAACTGAATCTACGTATAAAACCATATTTGTTCCTTAGAGATAATAAACTTGAATTGGCTCTGTAAGGTCTGAGTAGTTGAATTCTCAGTTTTCCAACTAAATTCCATGTGTATAAAACCATATTTGTCCCTAAATCAAACTGTCGCACCTCATAATCAGTTTGCCTTGTCGGTGTAAAAGAAACACAACGGGCCTGAGCAGTTGAATTTTCATTTTTTCCAACTGAATTCTACGTATTTATCCTCGTGAGATACAAACTGAATTGTAAATTCAAGGTCTGCTCAGTATAGTTATATTATAAACTAAATGTTCGGCTCTGTGTAAAAGAAACAAATTGAGTAGCGAATTTCAATAAACCATATTTGTCCCTAGTGAGATACAAACTGAATTGTAACCAAAATCACTGTCGGCTCTGTATAGGGCCTGAGCAGTTGAATTTTCATTATAAATCATATTTGTCCCTTGGCTAAACTGTCGGTCGTAAAAGAAACATAAATCAATGTTCGGCCTGTCGGTGTGTAAGTCATGAATTTTTCATTTTTTCCAACTGAATCTACGTATAAAACCATATTTGTCCCTTTGTGACATAAAAAATCTTGAATTGTAAAATCAATGTTCGGCTCTGTCGGTACAAACACAAATGGGCCTGGAGGAAGCGAATTCTATTTTTTCTGGGCTGAATACGTTAAACCATATTTGTCCCTATAAGATACAAACTGTTGTAACTAAGGCTGCTTGTCAATGTGTAAAAGAAAAAACAAATGGCCTGAGCAGTTGAACAATTTTTCCAACTGAATTTGAATCCTGAATTCTTGAATTGTAACTAAAACCATATTTAAATCCGGCTTGTCGGTGTAAAGATACAAACTTGGACCATTTCTTCCAACTAAGGTCTGCTCAGTATAGTTATATATAAATCAATGTTCGGCTTTTGTCGGTGTAAAACAAATGGCCTGAGTAGCTGTTCCAACTGAATCTACGTATAAAACCATATATTTGTCCCTTGTGAGATACAAACTTGAATTGTAACTAAGGTCTGCTCAGTATAGCTATATTATAAATCAATGGGCCTGAGCAGTTGAATTTTCATTTTTCCAACTGAATCTACGTATAAAACCAGATATTTGTAAATTCAAGGTCTGCTTCCAGAAGGTAGAAATCAATGTTCAAAAGAAAACTTGAATTTTGTTTTCGAACTGAATCTGTATAAACCATATTTGTCTGCCTTTTGTAACCATCTGCTCAGTATAGATATATTATAAATCAATGTTCGCCAATTTGTCGGTGTAAAAGAAACAAATGGGCCTGAGCAGTTGAATTTTCATTTTCCAACTGAATCTACGTATAAAACCATATTTGTCCCTTGTGAGATACAAACTTGAATTGTAACTCAAGGTCTGCCAGTATAGATATATTATAAATCAATGTTCGGCTCTGTCGGTAAAAAGAAACAATAAATGGGCCTGAGCAGTTGAATTTTCATTTTTCCAAACTGAATCTACGTATAAAAACCATTTGTCCCTTTTTGTGAGAGGCAAACTTGAATTGTAAATTGCTGCTCAGTCTGTTCACTCTGTCGGTGTAAAAGAAATACTAAATGGGCCTTTGAGCAGTTGAATTTCTTTCATTTTTCCAACTGAAATCATATTTGTTCGCCAAACGAATTGTAAATTCGGTCTGCTAGTAAATATTATAAATCAAATTCGGCCTGTCGGTAAAAAGAAATTAATAAATGGCCTTGAATTCTTTCATTTTTCCAACTGAATTCATTACGTATAAAAACCATATTTTGTCCCTAGTGAGATACAAACTTGAATTGTAACTACAACTGCTCAGTATAGCTATATTATAAATCAATGTTCGGCTCTGTCGGTGCAAAAAAACACAAATGGGCCTGAGCAGTTGAATTTTCATTTTTCCAACTGAATCTACGTATAAAACCATATTTGTCCCTTGTGATACAAAACTTGAATTGTAAATCTATGTCTCAGTATTATAAATGTTCGGCTCTGCTTTGGTACAGGGCCTTAGTTGAAATTTTTCCAACTGAATCTACGTATAAACCATTTGTCCCTGTAAAAGAAAAAATCAAATGTCGGTGCTAAAAGTTGAATTTTCAATTTTCCAACTGAATCATGTATAAAACCATATTTGTCCCTTGGTGAGATACAAACTTGAATTGGTGTTCAAGGTCTGCCTAGTATAAAGCTATTATAAATCAATGTTCGGTCCTGTCGGTGTAAAAGAAACAATAAATGGCCTGAGTGTTGAATTTTCATTTTTCCAACTGAATCTACGTATAAAACCATATTTGTCCCTTTTGTGAGATACAAACTTGAATTGTAACCATACGTCTGCCTAAAGAGTTATATTATAAATCAATGTTTGGCTCTGTCGGTGTAAAAGAACACAAATGGGCCTGAGCAGTTGAATTTTCATTTTTCCAACTGAATCTACATAAAACCATATTTGTCCCTTGTGAGATACAAACTTGAATTGCAACTAAGGTCTGCTCAGTATAGTTATATTATAAATCAATGTTCTGGCTCTGTCGGTGTAAAAGAAACACAAAATGGGCCTGAGCAGTTGAATTTTCATTTTTCCAACTGAATCTACGTATAAAAAAACCATATTTGTCCCTTGTGAGATACAAACTTGAATTGTAACTAAGGTCTGCTCCAGTATAGTTATATTATAAATCAATGTTCGGCTCTGTCGGTGTAAAAGAAAAAACAAATGGGCCTGAGCAGTTGAATTTTCATTTTTCCAACTGAATCTACAGTTGAATTTTCAAAACCATATATTTGTCCTTGTGAGATACAAACTTGAATTGTGTAACCAAGGTCTGCTCAGTATAGTTATATTATAAATCAATATTTACCTCTGTCGGTGTAAAAGAAACACAAATGGGCCTGAGCAGTTGAATTTTCATTTTCCAACTGAATCTACGTATAAAACCATATTTGTCCCTTTTGTGAGATACAAACATGAATTGTAACTAAAGTCTGCTCGTATATAGTTATATTATAAATCAATGTTCGGCTCTGTCGGTAAAAAGAAACACAAATGGGCCTGAGTAGTTGAATTTTCATTTTCCAACTGAATCTACGTATAAAACCATATTTGTCCCCGTGAGATACAAACTTGAATTGTAACTAAGGTCTGCTCAGTAAAGAAACACAAATGGGCCTGAGCAGTTGATATTTTCCATAAATAAAACCAATGTTCGGCTTGGTGTCGGTGTAAAAGAAACACAAATGGGCCTGGACAGTTGAATTTTCATTTTCCAACTGAATCTACGTATAAAACCATATTTGTCCCTTTGAGATACAAACTTGAATTGTAACTGGAGGTCTGCACAGTATAGTTATATTATAAATCAATGTTCGGCTCTGTCGGTGTAAAAGAACACAAATGGGGCCTGAGCAGTTGAATTTTTCATTTTCCAACTGAATCTACGTATAAAACCATATTTGTCCCTTGTGAGATACAAACTTGAATTGTAACTAAGGTCTGCTCAGTATAGTTATATTATAAATCAATGTTCGGCTCTGTCGGTGTAAAAAAACACAAATGGGCCTGAGCAGTTGAATTTTTCATTTTTCAACTGAATCTACGTATAAAACCATATTTGTCCCTTGTGAGATACAAACTTGAATTGTAACTAAAGGTCTGCTCAGTATAGTTATATTATAAATCAATATTCGGCTCTGTCGGTGTAAAAGAAACACAAATGGGCCTGAGCAGTTGAATTTTCATTTTCCAACTGAATCTACGTATAAAAACCATATTTGTCCCTTGTGAGATACAAACTTGAATTGTAACTAAGGTCTGCTCAGTATAGTTATATTATAAATCAATGTTCGGCTGTCGGTGTAAAGAAACACAAATGGGCCTGAGCAGTTGAATTTTCATTTTCCAACTGAATCTACGCATAAAACCATATTTGTCCCTTGTGAATACAAACTTGAATTGTAATTAAGGTCTGTCGGTATAGTTATATTATAAATCAATGTTCATCTGTCGGTCCACAAATGGGCTGAGCAGTTGAATTTCATTTTCCAACTGAATCTACGTATAAAACCATATTTGTCCCTTGGAGATGATACAAACTTGAATTGTAAATTCAAGGTCTGCTCAGTATAGTTATATTATAAATCAATGTTCGGCTCTGTCGGTGTAAAAGAAACACAAATGGCCTGAGCAGTTGAATTTTCATTTTTCCAACTGAATCTACGTATAAAACCATATTTGTCCCTTGTGAGATACAAACTTGAATTGTAACTAAGGTCTGCTCAAAAGTATAGCAGTTAATTTTCATTATAAATCAATGTTTGGCTCTGTCGGTGTAAAAGAAAAGAAACACAAATGGGCCTGAGCAGTTGAATTTCATTTTTCCAACTGAATCTACGTATAAAACCATATTTTATCCCTTGTGAGATACAAACTTGAATTGTAACTAAGGTCTGCTCAGTATAGTTATATTATAAATCAATGTTCGGCTCTGTCGGTGTAAAAGAAACACAAATGGGCCTGAGCAGTTGAATTTTCATTTTTCCAACTGAATCTATAAAACGTATTGTGAGATACAAACCAACTATTTGTATAGTTATATTATAAATCCCTTCGGTGAGAAACAAACTTGAATTGTATAAAACCATATTTGTCCCTAGGTCTGCTCAGTATAGTTATATTATAAATCAATGTTCAGCTCTGTCGGTGTAAAAGAAACACAAATGGGCCTGAGCAGTTGAATTTTCATTTTTCCAACTGAATCTACGTATAAAACCATATTTGTCCCTTGTGAGATACAAACTTGAATTGTAATAGTTATATTATAAATCTAAGGTCTGCTCAGTATAGTTATATTATAAATCAATGTTCGGCTCTGTCGGTGTAAAAAGAAACACAAATGGGCCTGAGCAGTTGAATTTTCATTTTCCAACTGAATCTACGTATAAAAACCATATTTGTCCCTTGTGAGATACAAACTTGAATTGTAACTAAGGTCTGCTCAGTATAGTTATATTATAAATCAATGTTCAGCTCTGTCGGTGTAAAAAGAAACACAAATGGGCCTGAGCAGTTGAATTTTCATTTTCCAACTGAATCTACGTATAAAACCATATTTGTCCCTTGTGAGATACAAACTTGAATTGTAACTAAGGTCTGCTCAGTATAGTTATATTATAAATCAATGTTCGGCTCTGTCGGTGTAAAAGAAACACAAATGGGCCCTGAGCAGTTGAATTTTCATTTTTCCAACTGAATCTACGTATAAAACCATATTTTGTCCTTGTGAGATACAAACTTGAATTGTAACTAAGGTCTGCTCAGTATAGTTATATTATAAATCAATGTTCGGCTCTGTCGGTGTAAAAAAAACACAAATGGGCCTGAGCAGTTGAATTTTCATTTTTCCAACTGAATCTACGTATAAAACCATATTTGTCCCTTGTGAGATACAAACTTGAATTGTAACTAAAGTATAGGTCTGTCTCAGTATAGTTATATTATAAATCAATAAGTTCGGCTCTGTCGGTGTAAAAAAGAAACACAAATGGGCCTGAGCAGTTGAATTTTCATTTTCCAACTGAATCTACGTATAAAACCATATTTGTCCCTTGTGAGATACAAACTTGAATTGTAAAAGGTCTGCTCATATAGTTATATTATAAATCAATGTTCGGCCTGTCGGTGTAAAAGAAACACAAATGGGCCTGAGCAGTTGAATTTTCATTTTCCAACTGAATCTACGTATAAAACCATATTTGTCCCTTGTGAGATACAAACTTGAATTGTAAACTAAGGTCTGCTCAGTATAGTTATATTATAAATCAATGTTCGGCTCTGTCGGTGTAAAAAAACACAAATGGGCCTGAGCAGTTGAATTTTCATTTTTCCAACTGAATCTACGTATAAAACCATATTTGTCCTTGTGAGATACAAACTTGAATTGTAACTAAGGTCTGCTCAGTATAGTTATATTATAAATCAATGTTCGGCTCTGTCGGTGTAAAAAAAGAAACACAAATGGGCCTGAGCAGTTGAATTTTCATTTTTCCAACTGAATCTACGTATAAAAACCATATTTGTCCCTTGTGAGATACAAACTTGAATTGTAACTAAGGTCTGCTCAGTATAGTTATATTATAAATCAATGTTCGGCTCTGTCGGTGTAAAAGAAACACAAATGGGCCTGAGCAGTTGAATTTTCATTTTCCAACTGAATCTACGTATAAAAACCATATTTGTCCCTTAGTGAGATACAAACTTGAATTGTAAATAAGGTCTGCTCAGTATAGTTATATTATAAATCAATGTTCCCTTAGCTCTGTCGGTTAATAAAAAAGAAACACAAATGGGCCTGAGCAGTTGAATTTTCATTTTCCAACTGAATCTACGTATAAAACCATATTTGTCCCTTGTGAGATACAAACTTGAATTGTAACTAAGGTCTGCTCCAGTATAGTTATATTATAAATCAATGTTCGGCTCTGTAAAAAAACACAAATCGGTTGTTTTCAAAAATCTACGTAAAAACAATTTGATGGGCCTGAGCAGTTGAATTTTCAATGTTCGGCTCTGTCACAAATGGGCTGGAGCAGTTGAATTTTCATTCCAACTGAATCTACGTATAAAACCATATTTGTCCCTTGTGAGATACAAACTTGAATTGTAACTAAGGTCTGCTCAGTATAGTTATATTATAAATCAATGTTCGGCTCTGTCGGTGTAAAAGAAACACAAATGGGCCTGAGCAGTTGAATTTTCATTTTTCCAACTGAATCTACGTATAAAACCATATTTGTCCCTAGTGAGATACAAACTTGAATTGTAAAAAACCATTTGTCCAAGGTCTGCTCAGTATAGTTATATTATAAATCAATGTTTGGCTCTGTCGGTGTAAAAAAAAACACAAATGGGCCTGAGCAGTTGAATTTTCATTTTTCCAACTGAATCTACGTATAAAACCATATTTGTCCCTTGTGAGATACAAACTTGAATTGTAACTAAGGTCTGCTCAGTATAGTTATATTATAAATCAATGTTTGGCTCTGTCGGTGTAAAAAAAACACAAATGGGCCTGAGCAGTTGAATTTTCATTTTCCAACTGAATCTACGTATAAAACCATATTTGTCCCTTGTGAGATACAAACTTGAATTGTAACTAAGGTCTGCTCAGTATAGTTATATTATAAATCAATGTTCGGCTCTGTCGGTGTAAAAAGAAACACAAATGGGCCTGAGCAGTTGAATTTTCATTTTTCCAACTGAATCTACGTATAAAACCATATTTGTCCCTTGTGAGATACAAACTTGAATTGTAACTAAGGTCTGCTCAGTATAGTTATATTATAAATCAATGTTCGGCTCTGTCGGTGTAAAAGAAACACAAATGGGCCTGAGCAGTTGAATTTTCATTTTTCCAACTGAATCTACGTATAAAACCATATTTGTCCCTTGTGAGATACAAACTTGAATTGTAACTAAGGTCTGCTCAGTATAGTTATATTATAAATCAATGTTCGGCTCTGTCGGTGTAAAAGAAAATTTTCACAAATGGGCCTTGAGCAGTTGAATTTTCATTTTTCCAACTGAATCTACGTATAAAACCATATTTGTCCCTTGTGAGATACAAACTTGAATTGTAACTAAGGTCTGCTCAGTATAGTTATATTATAAATCAATGTTCAGCTCTGTCGGTGTAAAAAGAAAACACAAATGGGCCTGAGCGTAAAAGAAACTTGAATTTTCATTTTTCCAACTGAATCTACGTATAAAACCATATTTGTCCCTTGTGAGATACAAATTGAATTCTGCTCAGTAACTATTATAAATCAAGGTCTGCTCCTGGAGCATTGAATTTTTCATTTTTCCAACTATTATAAAAACAATTTCATTTTTCGGTGTAAAAAGTTAACACAAATGGGTCTGAATCAGTTGAATTTTCATTTTCCAACTGAATCTACGTAAAAACCATATTTGTCCCTAGTGAGATACAAACTTGAATTGTAACTAAGGTCTGCTCAGTATAGTTATATTATAAATCAATGTTCAGCTCTGTCGGTGTAAAAGAAACACAAATGGGCCTGAGCAGTTGAATTTTCATTTTCCAACTGAATCTACGTATAAAACCATATTTGTCCCTTGTGAGATACAAACTTGAATTGTAACTAAGGTCTGCTCAGTATAGTTATATTATAAATCAATGTTCGGCTCTGTCGGTTGTAAAAAAAACACAAATGGGCCTGAGCAGTTGAATTTTCATTTTCCAACTGAATCTACGTATAAAACCATATTTGTCCCTTGTGAGATACAAACTTGAATTGTAAACTAAGGTCTGCTCAGTATAGTTATATTATAAATCAATGTTCGGCTCTGTCGGTAAAAAAACACAAATGGGCCTGAGCAGTTTGAATTTTCAACTGAATCTACGTATAAAACCATATTTGTCCCTTGAGATACAAACTTGAATTGTAAAACTGCTCAGTATAGTTATATTATAAATCAATGTTCGGCTCTGTCGGTGTAAAAGAAACACAAATGGGCCTGAGCAGTTGAATTTTCATTTTTCCAACTGAATCTACGTATAAAACCATATTTGTCCCTTGTGAGATACAAACTTGAATTGTAACTAAGGTCTGCTCAGTATAGTTATATTATAAATCAATGTTCGGCTCTGTCGGTGTAAAAGAAACACAAATGGGCCTGAGCAGTTGAATTTTCATTTTTCCAACTGAATCTACGTATAAAACCATATTTGTCCCTTGTGAGATACAAACTTGAATTGTAACTAAGGTCTGCTCAGTATAGTTATATTATAAATCAATGTTTGGCTCTGTCGGTGTAAAAAAACACAAATGGGCCTGAGCAGTTGAATTTTCATTTTTCCAACTGAATCTACGTATAAAACCATATTTGTCCCTAGTGAGATACAAACTTGAATTGTAACTAAGGTCTGCTCAGTATAGTTATATTATAAATCAATGTTCGGCTCTGTCGGTGTAAAAGAAACACAAATGGGCCTGAGCAGTTGAATTTTCATTTTTCCAACTGAATCTACGTATAAAACCACATTTGTCCCTTTTGTGAGATACAAACTTGAATTCTGCTCAATAGTTAATTATAAATCAATGGTCTGCTCAGGGCCTATAGTTGAATTTTCATTTTTCCATAAATCCAATTTTCCCTAGGAGATACTTGAATTGTCGGTCTGTAAAAAGAACACAATCAATGGGCTCTGTCGGTGCAGTTGAATTTTTTCATTTTTCCAACTGAATCTACGTATAAAACCATATTTGTCCCTTGTGAGATACAAACTTGAATTGTAACTAAGGTCTGCTCAGTATAGTTATATTATAAATCAATGTTTGGCTCTGTCGGTGTAAAAAAGAAACACAAATGGGCCTGAGCAGTTGAATTTTCATTTTCCAACTGAATCTACGTATAAAACCATATTTGTCCCTTGTGAGATACAAACTTGAATTGTAACTAAGGTCTGCTCAGTATAGTTATATTATAAATCAATGTTCGGCTCTGTCGGTGTAAAAGAAACACAAATGGGCCTGAGCAGTTGAATTTTCATTTTCCAACTGAATCTACGTATAAAACCATATTTGTCCCTTGTGAGATACAAACTTGAATTGTAACTAAGGTCTGCTCAGTTTGGCTCTGTCGGGTATAGGGCCTTATATTTTCCAACTAAAAACAATGTTCAAACTTGAATTGTAACTCTGTCGGTGTAAAATCAATGTTCGGCTCTGTCGGTGTAAACACAAAATGGGCCTGGGCAGTTGAATTTTCATTTTTCCAACTGAATCTACGTATAAAACCATATTTGTCCCTTGTGAGATACAAACTTGAATTGTAACTAAGGTCTGCTCAGTATAGTTATATTATAAATCAATGTTCGGCTCTGTCGGTGTAAAAGAAACACAATGGGCCTGAAAAGAATCTACATAAAACCAAATACAAACTTGGGCCTGAGTTATATTATAAATCAATGTTGAATTTTTGGACCTGATTTTCCAACTGAATCTACGTATAAAACCATATTTGTCCCTAGTGATACAAACTTGAATTGTAACTAAAGGTCTGCTCCAGTATAGTTATATTATAAATCAATGTTCGGCTCTGTCGGTGTAAAAAGAAACACAAATGGGCCTGAGCAGTTGAATTTTCATTTTCCAACTGAATCTACGTATAAAACCATATTTGTCCCTTGTGAGATACAAACTTGAATTGTAACTAAGGTCTGCTCAGTATAGTTATATTATAAATCAATGTTCGGCTCTGTCGGTGTAAAAAAGAAACACAAATGGGCCTGAGCAGTTGAATTTTCATTTTCCAACTGAATCTACGTATAAAACCATATTTGTCCCTAGTGAGATACAAACTTTGTAACCCTGCTCAGTATAGTTATATTATAAATCAATGTTCGGCTCTGTCGGTGTAAAAGAAACACAAATGGGCCTGAGCAGTTGAATTTTCATTTTCCAACTGAATCTACGTATAAAACCATATTTGTCCCTAGTGTACAAACTTGAATTGTAATTAAAGGTCTGCTCAGTATAGTTATATTATAAATCAATGTTCGGCTCTGTCGGTGTAAAAGAAACACAAATGGGCCTGAGCAGTTGAATTTTCATTTTTCCAACTGAATCTACGTATAAAACCATATTTGTCCCTAGTGAGATACAAACTTGAATTGTAACTAAGGTCTGCTCAGTATAGTTATATTATAAATCAATGTTCGGCTCTGTCGGTGTAAAAGAAACACAAATGGGCCTGAGCAGTTGAATTTTCATTTTTCCAACTGAATCTACGTATAAAACCCTATTTGACCCTAGTGAGATACAAACTTGAATTGTATTTAAGGTCTGCTAAGTATAGTTATATTATAAATCAATGTTCGGCTCTGTCGGTGTAAAAGAAACACAAATGGGCCTGAGCAGTTGAATTTTCATTTTTCCAACTGAATCTACGTATAAAACCATATTTGTCCCTAGTGAGATACAAACTTGAATTGTAACTAAGGTCTGCTCAGTATAGTTATATTATAAATCAATGTTCGGCTCTGTCGGTGTAAAAGAAACACAAATGGGCCTGAGCAGTTGAATTTTCATTTTTCCAACTGAATCTACGTATAAAACCATATTTGTCCCTTGTGAGATACAAACTTGAATTGTAACTAAGGTCTGCTCAGTATAGTTATATTATAAATCAATGTTCGGCTCTGTCGGTGTAAAAGAAACACAAATGGGCCTGAGCAGTTGAATTTTCATTTTTCCAACTGAATCTACGTATAAAACCATATTTGTCCCTAGTGAGATACAAACTTGAATTGTAACTAAGGTCTGCTCAGTATAGTTATATTATAAATCAATGTTCGGCTCTGTCGGTGCTAAACAAACACAAATGGGCCTGAGCAGTTGAATTTTCATTTTCCAACTGAATCTAATAAAACCATATTTGTCCCTTGGGCTACTGAGCAAGTTGAATTTTCAATGTTTTGTCCAAAAAGAAACTGAATCTTTTCCAACTGAATCTATAAAACCATATTTGTCCCTTGTGAGATACAAACTTGAATTGTAACTAAGGTCTGCTCAGTATAGTTATATTATAAATCAATGTTCGGCTCTGTCGGTGTAAAAGAAACACAAATGGGCCTGAGCAGTTGAATTTTCATTTTCCAACTGAATCTACGTATAAAACCATATTTGTCCCTAGTGAGATACAAACTTGAATTGTAACTAAGGTCTGCTCAGTATAGTTATATTATAAATCAATGTTCGGCTCTGTCGGTGTAAAAGAAAACAAATGGGCCTGAGCAGTTGAATTTTCATTTTCCAACTGAATCTACGTATAAAACCATATTTGTCCCTTGTGAGATACAAACTTGAATTGTAACTAAGGTCTGCTCAGTATAGTTATATTATAAATCAATGTTCGGCTCTGTCAATGTTCGTGTAAAAAAAACACAAATGGGCCTGAGCAGTTGAATTTTCATTTTTCCAACTGAATCTACGTATAAAACCCTATTTGTCCCTTGTGAGATACAAACTTGAATTGTAACTAAGGTCTGCTCAAGTATAGTTATATTATAAATCAATGTTCGGCTCTGTCGGTGTAAAAGAAACACAAATGGGCCTGAGCAGTTGAATTTTCATTTTTCCAACTGAATCTACGTATAAAAACATATTTGTCCCTTGTGAGATACAAACTTGAATTGTAACTAAGGTCTGCTCAGTATAGTTATATTATAAATCAATGTTCGGCTCTGTCGGTGTAAAAGAAACACAAATGGGCCTGAGCAGTTGAATTTTCATTTTCCAACTGAATCTACGTATAAAAACCATATTTGTCCCTGTGAGATACAAACTTGAATTGTAACTAAGGTCTGCTCAGTATAGTTATATTATAAATCAATGTTCGGCTCTGTCGGTGTAAAAAATCTGAAACACAAATGGGCCTGAGCAGTTGAATTTTCATTTTCCAACTGAATCTACGTATAAAACCATATTTGTCCCTTTGTGAGATACAAACTTGAATTGTAACTAAGGTCTGCTCAGTATAAATCAATGTTAAAAGAAACAAATTATAAATTTTCAATGTTCGGTTCTGTCGGTGGTAAAAGAAAAAAAACAAATGGGCCTGAGCAGTTGAATTTTCATTTTCCAACTGAATCTACGTATAAAACCATATTTGTCCCTTTTGTGAGATACAAACTTGAATTGTAACTAAAGGTCTGCTCAGTATAGTTATATTATAAATCAATGTTTGGCTCTGTCGGTGTAAAAGAAACACAAATGGGCCTGAGCAGTTGAATTTTCATTTTTCCAACTGAATCTACGTATAAAACCATATTTGTCCCTTGTGAGATACAAACTTGAATTGTAATCTGCTAATAGTTATATTATAAATCAATGTTCGGCTCTGCTCACAAATGGGCCTGAGCAGTTGAATTTTCATTTTCCAACTTCTACGTAAATTTGTCCCTTGTGAATGTTCGGCTCTGTCAATGTTCGTCTGTCGGTGTAAAGAAACACAAATGGGCCTGAGCAGTTGAATTTTCATTTTTCCAACTGAATCTACGTATAAAAACCATATTTGTCCCTTGTGAGATACAAACTTGAATTGTAACTAAGGTCTGCTCAGTATAGTTATATTATAAATCAATGTTCGGCTCTGTCGGTGTAAAAGAAACACAAATGGGCCTGAGCAGTTGAATTTTCATTTTTCCAACTGAATCTACGTATAAAACCATATTTGTCCCCTGTGAAATACAAACTTGAATTGTAACTAAGGTCTGCTCAGTATAGTTATATTATAAATCAATGTTCGGCTCTGTCGTCGGGCCTGAGCAGTTGAAAAACTGAATCTACATAAAAACCAAATCCCTAGGAGCCTTGAATTGCAGTCTGCTCAGTATAGTTATATTATAAATCAATTTTCCAAAAAGAAACACAAATGGGCCTGAATTGAATTTTCATTTTTCCAACTGAATATAAAAACCATATTTGTCCCTTGTGAGATACAAACTTGAATTGTAAATAAGGTCTGCTCAGTATAGTTATATTATAAATCAATGTTCGGCTCTGTCGGTGTAAAAGAAACACAAATGGGCCTGAGCAGTTGAATTTTCATTTTTCCAACTGAATCTACGTATAAAACCATATTTGTCCCTTGTGAGATACAAACTTGAATTGTAACTAAGGTCTGCTCAGTATAGTTATATTATAAATCAATGTTCGGCTCTGTCGGTGTAAAAAAGAAACACAAATGGGCCTGAGCAGTTGAATTTTCATTTTTCCAACTGAATCTACGTATAAAACCATATTTGTCCCTAGTGAGATACAAACTTGAATTGTAAATAAAGGTCTGCTCAGTATAGTTATATTATAAATCAATGTTCGGCTCTGTCGGTGTAAAAGAAACACAAATGGGCCTGAGCAGTTGAATTTTCATTTTCCAACTGAATCTACGTATAAAACCATATTTGTCCCTAGTGAGATACAAACTTGAATTGTAACTAAGGTCTGCTCAGTATAGTTATATTATAAATCAATGTTCGGCTCTGTCGGTGTAAAAGAAACACAAATGGGCCTGAGCAGTTGAATTTTCATTTTCCAACTGAATCTACGTATAAAACCATATTTGTCCCTAGTGAGATACAAACTTGAATTGTAACTAAGGTCTGCTCAGTATAGTTATATTATAAATCAATGTTCGGCTCTGTCGGTGTAAAAGAAACACAAATGGGCCTGAGCAGTTGAATTTTCATTTTTCCAACTGAATCTACGTATAAAAACCATATTTGTCCCATTTTGAGATACAAACTTGAATTGTAACTAAGGTCTGCTCAGTATAGTTATATTATAAATCAATGTTCGGCTCTGTCGGTGTAAAAAAAACACAAATGGGCCTGAGCAGTTGAATTTTCATTTTCCAACTGAATCTACGTATAAAACCATATTTGTCCCTAGTGAGATACAAACTTGAATTGTAACTAAGGTCTGCTCAGTATAGTTATATTATAAATCAATGTTCGGCTCTGTCGGTGTAAAAGAAACACAAATGGGCCTGAGCAGTTGAATTTTCATTTTTCCAACTGAATCTACGTATAAAACCATATTTGTCCCTTGTGAGATACAAACTTGAATTGTAACTAAGGTCTGCTCAGTATAGTTATATTATAAATCAATGTTCGGCTCTGTCGGTAAAAAAAAACACAAATGGGCCTGAGCAGTTGAATTTTCATTTTCCAACTGAATCTACGTATAAAACCATATTTGTCCCTAGTGAGATACAAACTTGAATTGTAACTAAGGTCTGCTCAGTATAGTTATATTATAAATCAATGTTCGGCTCTGTCGGTAAAAAGAAACACAAATGGGCCTGAGCAGTTGAATTTTCATTTTCCAACTGAATCTACGTATAAAACCATATTTGTCCCTAGTGAGATACAAACTTGAATTGTAACTAAGGTCTGCTCAGTATAGTTATATTATAAATCAATGTTCGGCTCTGTCGGTGTAAAAAGAAACACAAATGGGCCTGAGCAGTTGAATTTTCATTTTTCCAACTGAATCTACGTATAAAACCATATTTGTCCTAGTGAATACAAACTTGAATTGGTAACTAAGGTCTGCTCAGTATATAAAAATCATATTATGAGATACAAACTTGAATTGTAACTAAGGTCTGTTTGTCCCAAATCAATGTTCGAATCTACGCTCTGTCGGTCTGTAAATATTATAAATCACAAATGGGCCTGAGCAGTTGAATTTTCATTTTTCCAACTGAATCTACGTATAAAACCATATTTGTCCCTTGTGAGATACAAACTTGAATTGTAACTAAGGTCTGCTCAGTATAGTTATATTATAAATCAATGTTCGGCTCTGTCGGTATAAAAAGAAACACAAATGGGCCTGAGCAGTTGAATTTTCATTTTTCCAACTGAATCTACGTATAAAACCATATTTGTCCCTTATGAGATACAAACTTGAATTGTAACTAAGGTCTGCTCAGTATAGTTATATTATAAATCAATGTTTGGCTCTGTCGGTGTAAAAGAAAACACAAATGGGCCTGAGCAGTTGAATTTTCATTTTCCAACTGAATCTACGTATAAAACCATATTTGTCCCTTGTGAGATACAAACTTGAATTGTAACTAAGGTCTGCTCAGTATAGTTATATTATAAATCAATGTTCGGCTCTGTCGGTGTAAAAGAAACACAAAATGGGCCTGAAAGAAACACAAAAACCATATTTGGGCCTGAGCAGTTGAATTTTCATTTTTCCAACTGAATCTTTTTCCACGTATAAAACCATATTTGTCCCTAGTGAGATACAAACTTGAATTGTAACTAAGGTCTGCTCAGTATAGTTATATTATAAATCAATGTTCGGCTCTGTCGGTATAAAAGAAACACAAATGGGCCTGAGCAGTTGAATTTTCATTGTTCCAACTGAATCTACGTATAAAACCATATTTGTCCCTAGTGAGATACAAACTTGAATTGTAACTAAGGTCTGCTCAGTATAGTTATATTATAAATCAATGTTCGGCTCTGTCGGTGTAAAAGAAACACAAATGGGCCTGAGCAGTTGAATTTTCATTTTTCCAACTGAATCTACGTATAAAACCATATTTGTCCCTTGTGAGATACAAACTTGAATTGTAACTAAGGTCTGCTCAGTATAGTTATATTATAAATCAATGTTCGGCTCTGTCGGTGTAAAAGAAACACAAATGGGCCTGAGCAGTTGAATTTTCATTTTTCCAACTGAATCTACGTATAAAACCATATTTGTCCCTAGTGAGATACAAACTTGAATTGTAAATAAGGTCTGCTCAGTATAGTTATATTATAAATCAATGTTCGGCTCTGTCGGTGTAAAAGAAACACAAATGGGCCTGAGCAGTTGAATTTTCATTTTCCAACTGAATCTACGTATAAAACCATATTTGTCCCTTGTGAGATACAAACTTGAATTGTAACTAAGGTCTGCTCAGTATAGTTATATTATAAATCAATGTTTGGCTCTGTCGGTGTAAAAGAAACACAAATGGGCCTGAGCAGTTGAATTTTCATTTTTCCAACTGAATCTACGTATAAAACCATATTTGTCCCTTGTGAGATACAAACTTGAATTGTAACTAAGGTCTGCTCAGTATAGTTATATTATAAATCAATGTTCGGCTCTGTCGGTGTAAAAAGAAACACAAATGGGCCTGAGCAGTTGAATTTTCATTTTTCCAACTGAATCTACGTATAAAACCATATTTGTCCCTTGTGAGATACAAACTTGAATTGTAACTAAGGTCTGCTCAGTATAGTTATATTATAAATCAATGTTCGGCTCTGTCGGTGTAAAAAAAACACAAATGGGCCTGAGCAGTTGAATTTTCATTTTCCAACTGAATCTACGTATAAAACCATATTTGTCCCTTGTGAGATACAAACTTGAATTGTAACTAAAGGTCTGCTCAGTATAGTTATATTATAAATCAATGTTCGGCTCTGTCGGTGTAAAAGAAACAAAAATGGGCCTGAGCAGTTGAATTTTCATTTTTCCAACTGAATCTACGTATAAAACCATATTTGTCCCTTCTGTGAGATACAAACTTGAATTGTAACTAAGGTCTGCTCAGTATAGTTATATTATAAATCAATGTTCGGCTCTGTCGGTGTAAAAGAAACACAAATGGGCCTGAGCAGTTGAATTTTCATTTTCCAACTGAATCTACGTATAAAACCATATTTGTCCCTTTGTGAGATACAAACTTGAATTGTAACTAAGGTCTGCTCAGTATAGTTATATTATAAATCAATGTTTGGCTCTGTCGGTGAGATAAAACTGAAAACTAAGGTCTGCTCAAATTATAAATCAATGGCCTGTCGCAAAAGTTGAATTTTTCATTTTCCAACTGAATCTACGTATAAAACCATATTTGTCCCTTTTGTGAGATACAAACTTGAATTGTAACTAAGGTCTGCTCAGTATAGTTATATTATAAATCAATGTTCGGCTCTGTCGGTATAAAAAAGAAACACAAATGGGCCTGAGCAGTTGAATTTTCATTTTTCCAACTGAATCTACGTATAAAACCATATTTGTCCCTTGTGAGATACAAACTTGAATTGTAACTAAGGTCTGCTCAGTATAGTTATATTATAAATCAATGTTCGGCTCTGTCGGTGTAAAAGAAACACAAATGGGCCTGAGCAGTTGAATTTTCATTTTCCAACTGAATCTACGTATAAAAACCATATTTGTCCCTAGTGAGATACAAACTTGAATTGTAACTAAGGTCTGCTCCAGTATAGTTATATTATAAATCAATGTTCGGCTCTGTCGGTGTAAAAGAAACACAAATGGGCCTGAGCAGTTGAATTTTCATTTTCCAACTGAATCTACGTATAAAACCATATTTGTCCCTTGTGAGATACAAACTTGAATTGTAACTAAGGTCTGCTCAGTATAGTTATATTATAAATCAATGTTTGGCTCTGTCGGTGTAAAAGAAACACAAATGGGCCTGAGCAGTTGAATTTTCATTTTCCAACTGAATCTACGTATAAAACCATATTTGTCCCTTGTGAGATACAAACTTGAATTGTAACTAAGGTCTGCTCAGTATAGTTATATTATAAATCAATGTTCGGCTCTGTCGGTGTAAAAAGAAACACAAATGGGCCTGAGCAGTTGAATTTTCATTTTCCAACTGAATCTACGTATAAAACCATATTTGTCCCTTGTGAGATACAAACTTGAATTGTAACTAAGGTCTGCTCAGTATAGTTATATTATAAATCAATGTTCGGCTCTGTCGGTATAAAAAGAAACACAAATGGGCCTGAGCAGTTGAATTTTCATTTTTCCAACTGAATCTACGTATAAAACCATATTTGTCCCCTAGTGAGATACAAACTTGAATTGTAACTAAGGTCTGCTCAGTATAGTTATATTATAAATCAATGTTTGGCTCTGTCGGTGTAAAAAGAAACACAAATGGGCCTGAGCAGTTGAATTTTCATTTTTCCAACTGAATCTACGTATAAAAACCATATTTGTCCCTTGTGAGATACAAACTTGAATTGTAACTAAGGTCTGCTCAGTATAGTTATATTATAAATCAATGTTTGGCTCTGTCGGTGTAAAAGAAACACAAATGGGCCTGAGCAGTTGAATTTTCATTTTTCCAACTGAATCTACGTATAAAACCATATTTGTCCCTTGTGAGATACAAACTTGAATTGTAACTAAGGTCTGCTCAGTATAGTTATATTATAAATCAATGTTCGGCTCTGTCGGTATAAAAAAAAACACAAATGGGCCTGAGCATTTGAATTTTCATTTTTCCAACTGAATCTACGTATAAAACCATATTTGTCCCTAGTGAGATACAAACTTGAATTGTAACTAAGGTCTGCTCAGTATAGTTATATTATAAATCAATGTTCGGCTCTGTCGGTGTAAAAAGAAACACAAATGGGCCTGAGCAGTTGAATTTTCATTTTCCAACTGAATCTACGTATAAAACCATATTTGTCCCTAGTGAGATACAAACTTGAATTGTAACTAAGGTCTGCTCAGTATAGTTATATTATAAATCAATGTTCGGCTCTGTCGGTGTAAAAGAAACACAAATGGGCCTGAGCAGTTGAATTTTCATTTTTCCAACTGAATCTACGTATAAAACCATATTTGTCCCTAGTGAGATACAAACTTGAATTGTAACTAAGGTCTGCTCAGTATAGTTATATTATAAATCAATGTTCGGCTCTGTCGGTATAAAAGAAACACAAATGGACCTCAGCAGATAGTCATGCCTGGAAACGAGTGACCATGCCAAAGATGAAAAAGAGTTGAAATGAATGCATGTAAGATTTCACAGTTCTAGCATCACTCCTTCAGATTCAACCTATGAAGTTTTCACACTATGCTCGTATACTACAAACTTCAGGATCCATCGTTTTAAGCAGTGTGCTAATCAAGTGGAACCGTTTGCTTTTAGGTAAGTGCACGCTAACTGGTATTTTGAGTCCCGGACTTCGAATGCTAGCATGTTAATTAGAACCGTTCTCCTTGAATTTTAGGTACCAGCAAGTTAAGCAAATTGATCTATTCACCGCAAACTCGGTGTACCAGTGTCTTAAGTAAGTGGAGTTGTTTTCCTAAAATTTTGGATGCCAGCGCGTTAAACACGTCGGACTGTTTTCTACGAGTTTCAGGTACTAGTGCCCTAAGCAAGTGGAACTGTTCGTTTCAAATTTAAATCATGCATTAAACTACAAGCCTGATAATAAAAAAGGTACATACTGTCTTAAACTTTGGAGACAAACTCGATAAGAATAGAAAAATATGCATCGCACTTAATGTTTACTACATACGTATTGTAAGTTGAGAAAAAACTTTATTCCCAGTAACCTCTCACATTTGTTTAAGAGATTTATTTATATTTGGGATTTATTTACAGAAATAAGAATATGAATAGAATAGATTAGAATAAGTAAATAACTATAAATAAATGCTGGTTTTCAACAATCCACATTGTTTCCTCCAACAAATACACTCTAGACAATCGATTAAATTGTTGCTAAACGCATGTGGTTAGCCAGACAATTATGTTAAGTTATAATCGAAAAATTGGAAAATCGCTATATGTTAGACGATTTGGGATTGTCTCCCTGTGGGATGGACGTAATTGACTGATAGCGTAGGTAAAGGCCTAGACATTGCATATTTTACTAAAAGGTAACTTATTCATATGTACAACACATTTTGCGGCTAGACATTTAAAATTTTATCCTTAATTCTGTTCGAAATAGAAAAGTCAGGCTGATATTTTTCTTTCCATGTTTATAAATTATGCAAACATTTTGTGTACTTTCAAACATTTTATACGATCTCAAATATCATCCTCGTCAGCAACCAATACAACCTGATTTCTGACAGAGTCACTTCCTTGCCGAAAATTTTTCGACTTGTGAAAATTTTGGTCCTATAACCCCCCCACCCCGTAAAAAAAACCCATGAAAATCCTTATATAAATTCCTGCGGTTGACTTCAGAGGAAATAAGATTTCTTCCAAATGTTCATATGAAACTGGTTCGTCAGGTGAGATTTCGGGATTATAATCTTGAAATTACTGAAAATATCGGAAAATTTACCTATTCCAAATATAAACGTTTATTTATTTCTTGTCGAATGATAAATGCACAATCTTAATAAACCATAAAGTTGACTAACTCGAAAAGGAATTAAATAATTTCAAAATTTCGATAGTTCGCTGAAATTCGACGGTATTCTTCCTTTTCTTTCTATTAACATT
Organism: Acanthosepion pharaonis; assembly: GCA_903632075.3. Taxonomy (NCBI): domain Eukaryota; kingdom Metazoa; phylum Mollusca; class Cephalopoda; order Sepiida; family Sepiidae; genus Acanthosepion; species Acanthosepion pharaonis. The sequence continues at coordinate 581,122 of CAHIKZ030005179.1, read as the reverse complement.
TTCGTTAAGTAAAAGACAAAATTTTAATTCACATTGTCTAGATTGAAAGTTTTGAACTCAATATGTAAGTTTCAGAAAGAAGTAAATTTCAAAGAGAAGTACATTTCAGAAAGACGAACATTTCAGAAAGACGAACATTTCAGAAAGAAGTACATTTTCATATACAACTTCCCACATAACTCACGTGTTTGTACGGTAATTTATCACTTTTGTTTTTACCGTGTAAAACTTTGTCAGGATTTGATTTGTGTACGTTGACTGTTCAGTTGTAACTCTATATGAACTTATTTCACCTCCGAAAACATCTGCTATGTCAGAGAAAAGAATTTCCTAATTCTCGACTTGTACGGTTTAAACGTAACGCTATTTTAAAGTTCTTCTTTCTCTGGCACAAGTTGACCGTTCGAAACAATAAGAGGAACATGTGATGAGCATATCGAAACTAACATGGCTATCGCAGACTTTACAAGTTCGCAATTGTATTTAAATTTGGATTCTGGTACCGTACAGTGCATTGTTTTAAATTTCTTGTAAACGGGGGCCAACAAGGAGATTTTTAATATGCTTACCCTTATCATTCTTTTATCAAATATAGGACTCCAGCTATTATTATTATTATTATTATTATTTCTTTTGATTTCTGGTGTGTACACATTTATTTCCGGATCCCACCCTGAGACCTAAATTTAGAAACGACATCATGACATTTTCTACTGACCAATTAAAAAAAAACACACACACATTTTACATAGATAAAGCCCTTCATAAGGTATGAGCTGCATTCGTGTTGTTGTTGTTGTTGTCGTTCTTCTTCTTCTTCTTTTTCTTCTTCTTCTTGTTATTATTGTTGTTGTTGTTTTGTTGTTGTTGCTACTGTTGTTGCTGTTGTTGTTGAAGCATCACCACCTTCATGTGTTTATACTTCTGTTGTTATTATTATTATTATTATTATTTGCTTTGATTTCTGTTGTATACAGATTTCCTTCCGGGTTCCTACCAGAAATCTAAGCTCAGAAAATGGCTCATGACATTTCCCACTGATAATTTTTATTAAAAAATCCATAAGATTAAACGTATTTCACATAGACAAATCTCTTCGTAACGTGAGCCGTACTTGTGAGTAAAATATTTCGTATTTCTTTAAGGTATATGCTACTAGCAATCATTTCAGTGGCTTTGTCGGAACATTTTCCAATCAATCTGAGGGCTCCAACTACAACTGGAATTATTGATGTCCTCATGTGCCCTATTTTTAAGATTTTCACCTCGTTCTGTTGTGGTAGGATCCACCTAATTTGCATAGTGGAGTACCGACCATATAAATATGGTTGGTACCGGGAAGAGAGGGAGAAATCAAGAGATTCACTCTCAGTCGAACTCTCTGCATTTTGCAGTGAGGGACCCGGACGAGGCTTTGCCGAGAGGCAGGGTTTCGTCCGGGGTGGTAGACAGGCCTTGAACCCGTCTAGGCGGGTTCAGAAAGGCCATATTTTTGGCCGAGCCTACGGGCTCGGAGATACCCACTTTAAACCGGCCTTGTGCCACATTTTATCCTCGTGGGTGGATAGATAAATACAGGAATCAAGAGATTCAACCAGAGACTCTGCCCGACTGCGACTCAGTCAACACATTCTCCAGGAAAGGTCTTACCAGGAATATACAAAAGACTATATGTAAATATTGTGTACACTTTCTTGTTTCAATACATTTTGTTCTAAGTACATTTTGTGTTGCATTATTATTCCATGCATTAGTCAAGTTTCAACAATGGCGACGAGGTAGAAAGAACTATACGAAAAAAAAAAGAATTGATAATTGATAGCCTTCAACAATTGGGACAAGTCATTGAAGAACCCAGGCTGAAGGAAAAAATTATTAATTAAAAGTCCAACATCTAATGGAACGGGGAAGGATTCTGAATTTCTGGATATTTAGAACTCGTTAAAGGACGACTAAGCATAAAGGAACGTTCACTCCGAAAAATTGAAAGGTGTCGTAAACGAATAACGGTGATTTAAAAAAAAAACAAAACAAAACAAAAAAAACCCCCCAAAAACGGGCCGACAACAAAAACATGCATGGAATTAAAAGGCGCACAAATACATCGTGTCGACTTTGGAAGGTAACGAACTTTTAAAAAAAAATTTTTTTTTTGGTTGCTCAACAATATTTTATAAAGCAAGACATAAAATAAAAAAGTCGTAAGTTGTTTCGATTTCTCTGGTCAGATTATATTATATCCATGGATACACAAATTAAAAGTATATTCTTTGTTGCATGAATACTATGAGCAAAAGATGGATGAATTATCCAAAGTCATATCTGAATTATTCAAATCCCAGCAGTCGAGTCAGCAACGTCAAAGTGAACAGTTTGCCTTATTAATAAGGGAACAACAGATAGCACAGCAAAAAATATCAAGAAAAGCAAGAGGAAAGACAGCAAAAATATCAAGAAAAGCAAGAGGAAGAGGAAAAATACAAGAAAACAGGAAGAAACTGGGAAAAACAGGAAGAAATGCAGATTTTTAGAAATTCAAAAGTTAACACTGGAGAAATTAAACAACAATCAGGCAAATGAAGGAAATTCTTCATATTCTAATAACATCATATTTAATTCGCTGGAAACTTTCAACTATGGGCCAGACGAAGAAAAAACGTTTGAAGCGTACTTTAAACGATATGAAGATATTTTCTACACAGACTGTGAAAACTGGTTGAATTCAAGAAAAGTCAGTCTATTACTAAGAAAGCTAGGTACAGCAGAACATAGCAAATTTGTAGATTTTATTCTACCGAGAAGAACGAATGAATTGGAATACTCGGAAACAGTGAAATTGCTTAAGGAGTTGTTTGGAGCAAATATGTCGCTTTGGCATAAGCGATGGTTATGCATGAATGTCGCTAAATCCGACGATCAGGATTACTTAACATATGCATCTATAGTGAATAGACATTGTGACAATTTCAGATTGGCAGAGATTACGGTTGAAGAATTCAAGTGTTTAATTTTTCTCAAGGACTGGTATCTAGTAAGAGTGCCGAAATAAGACGTAGAGTTTTGGCTAAACTCGAATCTGAACAAAACCTTACCCTACAAAAGTTAGCAGAGGAGTGTCAGCGGGCCGTAAGTTTAAAGAAAGAGTCTAAAAAAATCGAAGAAGCTGGCATTGCTTATATTAAAAAAATAAAAAAAACAGTCAAACTACCCATCAGCAAAAAAATTGGAGTAAAAATTCGGCGTATTTTAAAAATAGACAAGAAAAATTAAATGAAAAGAACGAGGAGGAAAAAAAGGTTCCACCATATAATTGTAGACGTTGCAACGAAAGACACTGGGAGTTAAATTGCCCATATAGAAATAAGAAATGTTTCGTGTGCCACAAGAATGGACACAAAGGATCATGTTGTAAAACGAAAAAAGTCAATAGCCGAATTAGACAAACAAATTCAAATATAAAATCAGATAAAGATTTGAGGAAATATGTGACGACTGAAATATTTAAAAAGAATATCAAATTTCAACTCGATTCGGGTTCAGATTTAACAATAATGAACTATAAAACATGGAAAATTTTAAAAAGGCCGACAATAATGAAGTCAACGAAATGCGCTCAAACGGTAACTGGAAAGGAAATTAACTTCGAAGGCGAGGTTGTACTTCCCATGAAATTGAACGGGATAGTTAAAAAAATAAAAGTTTTCATTCTGAAAAATGGAGAAAACTTGATGGGTACAGATTTTATTGAAACATTCGAATTGTGGGATAAACCGTTAAACTCATTCTGCAGAAAAGTAGAAAGTAATACGCAAACAAGACAGGACATTAAAGATGAATTAAAGAAAAAGTTTCCGGAACCCTTCACTCCTGGTCTTGGAAGATGTAACAAGTTTGAAGCTAAATTTGAATTAAAGGAAAATACTATGCCAATTTTTAAAAAGAAACGTAACGTGCCTTTCGCAAGTGTAGAGAAAATTAACGAAGAACTTGATAGGTTGGAAAAAATGGGAATTATTTCGAAAGTAGAATCTAATTCATGGGCTGCGCCGATTGTGTGCATAAAAAAGAAATCAAATCAAGTCAGAGTCTGCGTTGATTTTTCGACAGGGTTGAACTCGGTAATTAAGTACTACCATTACCCGTTACCGAGTCCGGAGGAGATTTTTAACAAGCTAAATGGTGGAGTTATATCTTCAAAAATCGACTTATCAGATGCATATCTCCAAATTCCCGTCGAAGAGGAATGTTCGAAGTTACTAGGGATAAACACGCATAGAGGGTTATTCAAGTACAACAGGCTTCCTTTTGGTATTAAAGTGGCACCAGCCATTTTTCAACAAGCTATGGACGTCATGTTGAATGATTTGGACTTTGCGTGTACCTACTTAGACGACATCATAGTAAGGAGCGAAACCGTCGACGAACATCGAGAGCATCTCAATCAAGTATTTGAAAAGATTCAGGACTTTGGTTTTAAAGTCAAAGAGTCAAGGTGCGAATTTGGTTTGGAGGGAAATTAAGTATTTAGGTCACATAATCAACAAAAAGGGCAGATTTCCAGATCCGGAAAGGTCCATTGCGATTAGAGACATGCCGACGCCCACTAATGTGGCGATGCTACAGAGTATTCTGGGGCTCGCAAATTATTATCAAGCGTTCATTAAAGGAATGTACAATCTAAGAGCTCCGTTGAATGAACTGCTAAAAAAAGACAAGGCATGGGAATGGACGGTAGAATGTCAGAAAGCCTTTGATGAAATAAAGAGAATGCTTACGTCCGACCTCTTTTTAACCCATTACAATCCAAAACTGGATATTGTAGTGGCAAGTGACGCCAGTTCATACGGGATAGGAGCGTGTATTCAACACATAATGCCAGATGGTTCTAGAAAAACCAATTGCACATGCTTCGAGAACTTTACTCCCAGGAGAAAGAAGTTACTCACAAATCGAAAAAAAGAGGCGTTGAGTATCATTTTTGCCATAACAAAATTTCACAGATACATCCACGGCAGTCATTTTATGCTTGAAACGGATCATAAACCACTGATCACTATTTTTGGTTCAAAGAAAAGGTTACCCGTTTATACGGCAAATCGTCTGTTGAGATGGGGAACCATTCTTCTCAATTATGATTTTCACATAAAGCACCTATCATCCAAAAATATAATTCATGCGGATAGTTTATCAAAAACAACGTTGAGTTCTGGGAGCGAGGCATAGTGGACAAGAGAATCGGCGATCTGATTTACATAATTAAAGGGCCGAAGAATACTCATAAAAGGCACCAGAATCAACTTAAAAAATGTTACGTTACAGAGCATGAAGAGAGTATACCAGATGAGGAGGAAGATCCCATTGAGGTAATGTATGATATGTTTCAAGTAGAACCTCCGCAGAATACTCCTGAACCGAGAAGATCCGGTAGGAAACGAAAGTTCACGAACCCATTGGACGTGAATCCAAAACGGAAAAAATATTAAAATTAAGCGGATGGACATATGCATATGAAGTATGCAAATGGATCTACAAAGAAATAGCCATAATCATCAACCCATATAGGAAGCCAGTTTGAAATCCAAAAGGGATTCCAAGGCTTGGGAGGGGGGTGTTGTGGTAGGATCCACCTAATTTGCATAGTGGAGTACCGACCATATAAATATGGTTGGTACCGGGAAGAGAGGGAGGAATCAAGAGATTCAACCAGAGACTGCGACTCAGTCAACACATTCTCCAGGAACGGTCTTACCAGGAATATACAAAAGACTATATGTAAATATTATGTACACTTTCTTGTTTCAATACATTTTGTTCTAAGTACATTTTGTGTTGCATTATTATTCCATGCATTAGTCAAGTTTCAACAAGTTCCTTGTATTTTCATAGTGTTTTTGAAAATCTTCAAAGATAAATTACAATCTTTAGGGACAGCCAAGTTAAAAAAAAAAGCACATTCTGTTCTTGCAGACTTTGATCCCGATGCCTGGACAATTGTTCTGTCTGTGTGTATTGTAATGTCCCATAAAATTATTTCGGTTACTGTCTCTGTAACCGGGTCTGGGTGGTGGTCATATCAGTTTCATGTAGTTTCCTTCCCGTAAAAGTTGCAGATTATTATTATTATTGTTGTCTTTTTCTCAAAGAGATTTTATACAGTAATTAAATAATCAGGAGCGGTTTATAATAAGTGACATTTCTTCATCTCCGTATATCGACAAAACCTTTCTGAGAATTATGGCTACCCAAAGCATTTCAGTTAGAATAACGCTCACAATTTTATCCTACGATTTTAGGATTTTTTCTGTCAGAGTTCGAAGGGCATCTACAACAACAATAACAACTACATTCTTAAAATACGTGCATAACATCTCAAAGATGTTTAAATTCTTGATAACTTGTCTTCTTGTTCTGTTCTTTGTCAACCATCCGTATGTCCCCTGTCCATATCGATGGTCCAAAATTGTTTATCTTCCGTCTGAATAGTAATAACGTCTGGTCTTGTTTCAACTACAGTGAAGTTACAGAGCAATTTTACACTATTATTATTATTATTATTATTTGTGTATGTTATGTTTCCTGCTTTATATCCTGTAGAACAGGGTCCAAACTATGATCCTTAGGCCCTATAGGAGAATTGTCATAAATAAATGCTTGAAAAAAAATCTTCATATGTTTTATATGAGAAGTTGAGACCCCCCCTCGTACGGCTATTCTATCCTCATCGGTCACTAATTAAGGCTATAACTTGACGAAAGATGGCCAAGTCTACGTAAGTTGACAACACAATAATATTATTTCCTCAAATGACATCTATATATTAATACCCTTTTATCTACGTATGTCACGTGTGTCACGCTTGACATCACAGATTCCGAGAGGGAAACAGACAAAGAGAGGGACACAGAGAGTAAAAAGAAAAAAGAAAGGAAGAGACATAGAGAGAGAAAAAAAGAGAGTGTGACATAGAGAGAGAGAGGGAGGGGGCATCGTAGATAATGGTAGCTATTTGTAGTAAGTGGTTAAATCATATTTAGTAACCTAACGACATGCTGAAGACATTTCAGTATCTTTAAGAGAGACTATGTCACTTTTCTTATAATTATCCTGGAATGGTCAAGACTTGAAAAGTACAGAGTGCAGCATTAAAACATTTATTAGTAAACCGATTCCTGCTAGTCATTATTATTATTATTGTTATTATTGTTTGTGTGTTATGTTACCTGCTTTGTATCCTGTATAACCATGTTTAAACTATGGTCCTTAGACCCTATAGGAGAATTATCGTTTAATTGATAACACTTTTCTTAATATATGAGATGCTCCTTGTACGGCGATCTTTTGGGCAACTTGTATCTGCATAGTGTGGAGTATGTGTGGCGGGCATTGTATGTTTTTTGGTGGTCACGTGCTATGCATGGCCAGTTGGCCTTCTGTTTATAAAAACTTTTATCAGACTCCATTGCTAAATAGTGTAAGATTGATAGTGGGCGAATAATATTTAATAAGCAATGCTTCCCTAATTATGAGTTGTGTACGGTTATGTTAATTGAAAAGAATCTTTGAGTTTGTCCTTGCGTATGTAGAAACCGTATTCAGAAATTCACCATTCCAAAACAACAATTATAACTATGGACAATTCCTATATTGTTTAAACCCTGAAAAACGGACAAAATGTTAGAATGCTGGAAAAACTCAATAAAAGAGTAATTAAATCTTCCTTGTCGGCCGTTTTCAATGGCACACACACACACACACACACATACACGCACACACACACACACACACACACACATATCAATTCACCCCAAGCAAAGCGATAATGCCACTAAGACGCAATGGGCTACTGGGAGTGAAAGAGTCTTTCGAAGAAACCCGAAACCTAATCTTAAACAGGAAACAAGGGATAAACCTCTACTCCTTTTCCATAAATTGAGGTGGCGTGTGAACCGAATATCTATCTATCTATCTATCTATCTATCTATATATATATATATATATATATATATATATATATATAGAGAGAGAGAGAGAGAGAGAGAGACATACACATACATATATATTGTATTTAGTACTATTATATAATGTCAGATATATTTTTCATTTGTTGTGCAGGTTTTTCATAATATACTCTGCAAATTTTTCATGATCGAATCTGTAGGATTGAAAATTTTTTTTTTATATTTCGTTCTCTAATATTGGAATGTGCTGTGTATATTCATGCATATAACATCATATATATATATATATATATACATACATATATATATATATATATATATATATATATATATATATATATCATTATGTCTGTAACACGAGTAAAACTATTGCCTGAAAGTAATCAAGTCAGACATTTCGAAAACAACAGATTTTACCTGTATACGTACACACTTACTCACATGCCAGCACGCAAGGTCACTCATAGTCTTATAGACACGGACAAACACATACACCCCCTCCCAACTAATTCGCTCACACACGGGATTATCTTCGATATTCTTTATTTCCAAGTTGAGATTTGATGAAGAAAATTCAACTTTTCAAAAGATGCTAAGCTAAGGCCTGCCATTTTGTTTGTATTCGTCTGCAACATTTACTTAGTATGTCGGTCATTTCATCCAGTTTATTATAAGTCTTGATTGGATATCGATAACATCTGGGGAATGTCAATACAACGAAATTAATTTAGACGAAAAGAATTCCTTCCGGTTGGAGGAGGCTGAGAATCCCTTGCCACGGAAGCGCATTCCAAAAGTCAAATTAAAACGCTTTAATTTCGTTGGTTGCTGTCCCGTGGCGTATTTCCAGGTTTTTGTTATTCGCCTGCAGCAAACTGATTTGATGGAAGCCGACTGAGCACCTGTTGATTAATGCCACTTTTCTTTTGTCAGTGTCTCGAGTTGGATGGATTATACGCAATACGTTGAGAATTAATCTTTAGAATGTTGAGAGCCAAGCGCGGCTCAGTTTGATCCGTTGATCCAGTCGAATCAGGAAGAAGGCAATCGATGAGAAATCAAATTGGTTTTCTTTAACATCCCCATCTCCATCTAAGAAATTCTGAAAATCAATATCTAATGAAAAAGATAAAAAAGAAAGGGTCAAACAGGTTAAATGGTTGCTCAGGTGTTGGAACACTGATACCGGTACGCCCCTTAAAATGAAACTAGAAACAAAACGTGGAAACACAAAACAGAAATAATGTGAATAGAAATAATCATTTCTTGAAACGAAACACAAACATCGCTCCGAAGTTTGTGCATAATAAAAATTGACAAGAATACAAATTCTTTAGAGTATTTCTTTTAATAAGAACAGATATAAATCGAAACACATTCTATTACAAAGAGTATAAACTGTAAAATTTATCACCATCGATTGACTAAAACTAATTTTACTGTAAAAAATTGATTTACACAATAAAAATATGTTATAAAATAAAATAAGACATATCTCGGCTGATTTACAGACAAATAAACTAACATACTCAAGAGCGAGAGCCGGATGTGGACGGGACAAAGCCCCGTCACAAAATGACGATTATCTTCGTTTACAAATGTTCCCGACGCACGAGTTCCGGTCGAAAAATAAAATATTTAAAGTGTTCTATTTTTCGTCCAATAAAAATGCTTCCCTTCTAATTATACTCGCTTCGTTTTTCAAGCCTGTTAAGCCATAAAAAAACGCCATAAAAGGGGCCACACGGAAGTACAACAGGCAGTCAACAGGTGGCCAGGGAAGAGACCTGTCACGGTCAGGCCGAGCGATCAGCAGATGTCAGCAAGAGAGCGCCAGCGTCAACATGTGTGAACTACTATGAGAGATCGACCTAGATCCGAAGCCGGCTTATGAACTTTACCACAAGGTAGCTGTCCCAAACCCTCACGTTCCTATTGAAATAAATCTCGTAAATCTATTTCTGCTGTTGTCGTATTTCTTTCTTGCAACCATACGCTTGTCTATAACAAATATAACAACGTGCAATCATTCTGTGACGACATTCTTTATCGTGTATCCTCAACGATTTCATTTCTTGATTTACTTTCCTCTAGCTTCGTTTCTCGTATGACAACCACCTTTCTTGCTTACTATCATTAACTTCTATATTCTTTCTTTGTCTCTGATTCATCTTTCAGCGACGTCCATCTTTCCTGATTGTAAACATTAGTCTCTTTATTTCTTATTTTGAGTCTCATATTTAATCTTTCTACGACGTCCATCTTTCCTGCCTGTAAACATTCATTTCTTTATTTCTTATTTTTTGTGTCATGTTTAAACTTTCTACGACGTCCATCTTTCTCGCTTCGAAACTTTCGTCTCTATTTCTTATTTTGTCTCAAGTTTTATCCATCTGCGACATCTATCTTTCCTGTTTGTAAACATTCATCTCTTTATTTCTTATTTTGAGTCTCATATTTAATCGTTCGGCGACGTCCATCTTTCTTGCTTCGAAACATTCGTCTTTTTATTTCTTATTTTGTGTCTCATGTTTAATCTTTCGGCGATGTCCATCTTTCCTTCTTGGAAACATTCGTCTCTTTATTTCTAATTTCTGTCTCTCACGTTTTATCCATCTGCGACGTCCATCTTTCCTGCTTCTAAAAAATTGTCCTCTTTATTTCTTATTTTGTGTCTCAAGTTTTATCCTGCTTCGACGTCCATTTTTCCTGCTGTGAAACATTCGTCTTTTCATTTCTTATTTTGTTTCTCAAGTTTTATCCTGCTGCGACGTCCATCTTTCCTGTTTGGAAATATTCGTTTACTTATTTCTTATTTTGTATCTCATGTTCAATCTTTTTGCGGCGTCCATTTTTCCTGATTGGAAACATTTGTTACTTTAATTCTTATTTTGAGTGTCATGTTTAATCTTTCTGCGGCGTCCATCGTTCCTGCTTGGAATCTTTCGTCACTTTATTTCTTACTTTCATTTTTCTACATTTTTGCACCACGAATAAATGTAAATGATACATACGGCATTGACCGTTGACCTCAGTGGCACTGAATGTGACAAGCAAAGAACATTTGAAAATCGTTTAATAACATTAGACATGTTAAATGGTTTGGTTTGTTTTGTTTTACAGCATATCAACTGTAGTGGGTTATTTTTTGCCGACATGATTTTTATTGCTGCTAATATGTTTTTCAAAAATGTATTACTGGTAATGTTTATTTTTCAAAAATGTGTTGCTGGTATAAATTTTCCCCAAAATGTATTGCTTTTATTAAAACCTATTTTTATATTTTCATAGTGTTTTGACCCCTTTCGCAAGTTGGGACCGTAACAGGTACTATCATCCCGAGTCAGGGTGGACCTGAGAACACTAGCAATTAAGAGGTGGTTCCACGCTCTTCAAATCTTCCTGATTAGAGGCTTTGCTTTTGGATATAGTTTATCGTCTTACCCACGACGACACATGTTAAAGAGCAATAGTTTGTGTGGTAGACGTGTACGTTTTTTTTCTCACTAGGAGCACCCAAAGTTTGTTGTAGTGCAAAAATTAGTTCGGTAGATCAAATAGCAAACTGTAACACAAAAATCCGGAGGAGCATTGGAAAATTCAAAGATGGATTCCCAAAAGCTTAACAAAATTATAGGAAATCTTTGTTAGTGTATTGAATTGCTATGTTATATCTAATTTCCTACATGTCAGTCAACGATGGATAATTTCCTCACAGATGATGAAGAGACTTGAAGTGAGATTCTAGTGTGTCTCACTGTTTATTATGCCAGAATAGAATTTACACTCAATATCTCACCAAACCATAAAGGGAGACATGTGCAAGGTTTACTTGAAGTGATCTCGCGGTCGCCGAGTGCAGAATCACGTGACCTTACAGTCGTCGTCTTCTTCTTCTTGTGCCTCTCATGACGTAGGCAATCATGGCCCTCCACATCTTTCTGTCCCTTGTAACTCTTAATGAGTTTTGTCTTTTTTTATTATTTCTCTCTTATTTTATTTCCCTTTTCTACCATTCATTTACTCAAGTCCATCAAGTATGTTACACACTGCTTTTCTCTGTCCCTCTTTCCCTCAATCTGTCCCGTGAGTATCAGATTTTTCAAGCCTTCCTTCCTCATAGTGTGCCCCAGAAATTTCATGTATGTATATGTTTCCTTTTTTTCTGTTTTCTCTGAAACATCGTCGTTGCTCACATGTTCGGTTCATGGTCTTCTCAGCATCCTTCTGTAGAATCACATTTTTGTTCCCTCAAGTTTACTTGACTTGAAAGCGTGGGGGCAGACCATATGACAGGTATATAAACAACTAGCACAGCAGTGAGCAAGTAGAGTCTCTCAGACGAGAATGAAAGACCCACATTTCGGCTGAGAGGTTTTTGGGCTGCACAGATGCGTGCACACACACTGGTTGACAGTAATTAACGAAGTACTGGAATGGAATAAAATGTAACATTATATATGAGTCTGGTGTTATAGTTATAATGTACAACAATTCAATATAGCAGCGATGTAGATCTATTTAAGAATGCTAAAGTATCAAGGACAGAGCATGTAAACAATGTGGAAGACTTAAAGAAAATAGGAACGTCAAGGAAACCTATATTTACAATAAGAAAGAGGCAGTTAACATTTATGAGATGCATAACGAGGAAAGGTGGTTTGGAGAATTTAACACCCACAGGGCATATTGGAGGGTGAGGGAAACAGTGTGTAACCTACTTAATGAATTTGGGTTAATAGATGGCAGGAGTGAGACAACGAAAGCATCAGAAGTTGCTCACAGATGCTTTAGAGACAGGAAGCTGTGAGGATCCATGATGAGTCATGACAATAAAAAAAAAAATAACAAACTATCCACTTGAACAGGGTATTTGAACGAAAGTGAATATAATGAATATGACACACCGATTTTTTGTTCGAAGCCGCCGACCAATTACACCAGCTGCGCATCTACATACTGGCTTACTAAGCAACGTCGAGCTTGGTCAGTATCTAGATGAGTGACCGCTTAGAAATACCAAGTACTGTGACCTTGAATGTGCGGGTGGTGCCATGGATAATAGCTCGGAATTATTAATCAGAGGACTGAGTTCTATTTCCAGTTGGGTTTGTTATTTTCAATTACTCGCAAATACCCTTGGGAAATGTATGAATTCACCGCTTCTCCCCCAGTTTTGGGTTAATTAGTAAGACTTGTATCACTAAAATTACCTTGTAATTTAAAAAAAAAATTTTTTTGGCTTTAAATAATCTACAAAGTGTTGATAAGCCGTAAAAATAAATAAATCAATTAATCCTCTATACAGTATTTATAATTTTAAAGAAAGGATTTTTGTACCTGTCTATATTTCTGAGATGAGGTATTATGCACATTATTTACATTATTTGGACTATTGTCCCCACATTTGTCGCCATATTTATTAGAACGTTTCGGTCGTTGTACACTCCAGCCTTCTTCAGGTGGTTGGAATGTCGAACTGAACCCCTTATTTCGCTCACTGGGGTAGACTGTTCTAGTTCCACGTGCCATGTTTAATGGATGTCTGTTATCAGTTATCGCCTGTTAATTTTCCCTCTGAAAGTTTTCCATTACCCTAGCCGGGTATTGAGCCGGGTAGGATAAAGGCGTTAGTTAGATCCAGTGACAGGACCCAAATAGTGTGAGTTTAATACCCGGCTAAAGCAGTGGAGAACTTTCAGAGGGAAAATTAACAGGAGATAACTGATAACAGACATCCATTAAATATGTCACGTGGAACTAGAACAGTATACCTCAGTGAGCGAAATAAGGGGTTCAGTTCGACATTCCAACCACCTGAAGAAGGCCCGAGCGAGAAACGGCCGAAACTTTGTAATAAATATGGCGACAAAGATGAGGACAATAGTCCGAATAATGTAAATAAAGGATTTTTGTCTCAATTCGAAAGGCATTTGAAGAAGGCTCGATGATAAACGGCAGGATGAATGAAACGTCAAAATGAATGTCAATCGATGGATGACAAGTTTAGTTCCATCTTGATGGGATTCTATTTCTCTTTGTGGGATTTCCACTCTGTCCTCTCTCGACTGGCCTGTCGAAATAAATAGAATCTCTTGATCTTTCTTGTTATTTCATTTTCCATTGAAAAGAGACAACAGAGAAGACAGTTTCATTATTTAACCATTGTATACAACACTGTCTTGTAATGGACACCAGTACAAATAAAAATATTCATCTTATACGGAATATTTTCAGCTATCATTTTTAGTTATCTGTGCTCCCACTCGGTAACGATAGATATATACTGTATTTTCACTCGGCAGCGAGAGGATATACAGGAATTCCTTAGCACTTTTAAAGCTTAAACTTTGCCTTTTCGCCTGATTTTCCTGTCTGAATTTTGGTTCATCAATAGAAATAAATTCCCACTAAAGCCGAGGTTAGCAATGTTGCTATGGTAGGTAATTTTAAACACAGTAGCGTTCAAGGTTGCGCAAAAAGCAGACTTGAAATTGAAAACGTCTCAATGATTCTTTTGCTTTTCTAACCAGACATTGGCAGACGGCTGAAACAGGAGAAAAAAAAAAAAAAAAAAAAAAAAAAAAAAAAAAAAGCGAAACATTCAATGGTTGAATTCTCTGAACCGATTCTGTTTAATTCAAATATTTTGATATATATTTTTTCTAGTTTCCCATTGAATGTCATAAATGTTTATAAAGATAAAAAGCTTTATTGGCAATTCGATATTTATAGGAGTTATGAAAGTAGACTTTCTTTTGTTGTCGACAAATATTGATCAGTTCTGAGGCAAAAATCTACTGCGTCCAAGTGGAAAACAAGACCAAGTGATAATGAGGAAGAGGAAAAAAACAAACGAATTCCGCCAATCTTCCAAACATGGAAGACCTATTTGCTTTGAAAATCTATATTCGAAGCCAGAGCCTTTATCAAGTCTCGAACACTGGAAACGGTGAGAAATATAGTACCATTATTTTAACCATTATACGGTTGCAATAAACACGAAATATTCATCGAATTCCATTTACAATGTCTCCTAAACCGCGAAGCTCACTTGGTCATTTGTAGATTTAATCAAGGAGATTTTTCCGTTCAAATAACTTTCAGATCTGTCTTCATATAAGAAAAACTTTATTCTTACAAGCCTTCTTATAGGGACTATTTAGTTGAGTATCTTTATTGTAGATATTTAGTAGGTATCTCAAGATAAAGCGCAGTATTGCCTTTAGCCGTTATTGTGTTTTTTGAATAAATGTTTTCTCATTACAAGGTCCTAGAGCCACTCAAGTTAGATGCTTACTGAATGGTTCTGTATGGATGTAAGAGAAGGTGAAGATTATGAGGATATGTAGGATAGATAACGGTTGACCGTAGACATGAAGAGGTTAAGATTTTAGTATCGCGGGAATCCGTTTCATAAAGTAGCGGTTCTCAGGAAGAAGTTATTCAGTGGAACTCGCTTCTTACTAATAGAATACTAAAGGAATAAAATTAATTCGACCTTTGGTTAGTAAGGATATCTAATTGAGTATTATTAAGGTAGTGGTTCAAGAACCTGCTAGAACTGCTCAGCAACCTTGATACATTCGGGAAAGATATCAGAATAATCAAGAACCTATACTGGCAGCAAACGGCATGCATTCGCATCGTGAATAAGCTCAGCGAATATACAAAAATAGAAAGAGGCGTGGGGCAAGGATGTGTCTTCTCACCGGATTTATTCAACCTATACAGCGAGGAAATTCTGGGGCAAATGAAGATCCTACGAGAATCCATCATTGGCGGCCACAACCTTACCAATATAAGATACGCAGATGACACGGTACTGATAGCAGACACGGAAAAGAAAGTATAAAGCCTCGTACAGAAGGTAGCGAGGGAGAGCGAGAAGAAAGGACTAACCGTAAATTACAAGAAGATAGAATGCATGGTCATCAGTAAAAGAATGAGCCCAAAATGCGATCTGCAGGTCGGGGACACTAAAATCAAACACGTGCGGAATTTTAAGTGTTCTGACGGAGGGACGGTAGGTGCGACGCTGAGATCCGAAGACGGATTGGGATATCAAAGAAGTTAGGCAGAGTACTGCGAAACAGGAGGATATGGTGACAAAGAAAAGAGTACTGAGCTGATACGTGGCATCTGTCCTCCTATACGGCAGAGAATGTTGGACGTTATCCTGAAGGATGAAGAAGAAACTCAAGGCGGCGGATATGAGGTTCAGCAGAAGGATGCTAAGGATATCATGGACCGAGCATGTGAGCAACGATGAGGTCTTAGAGAGGAAGCAAAGAAGGAGGAAGCTTTTGTTTAACATAAGGAAGAAGCAGATGCAATTTCTGGGACATGTGATGAGAAAAGAGGGCCTGGAGAATTTGATACACGTGGGATGAGCAGAGGGAAAAAGAGACAGGGGAAAGCAGTGCATTATATACGTGGCGGGCTTGGGCTGGTGGATGGCGGAGCGTGGTCCAGGGGAGTTGCAGAAACACAAAACCAGTTGAGAGCCACAAGGGATAAGGGGAAGTGGAGGACCATGATCGCCTACGTCCTGAAAGGACACGGCACATAAAAAAACAAATTATGGTTGTGAACACGAGGCATTCTTTTTAGTTTCATAACTACATTATTGACTTTTTAAAAAGTTTACGTGTATAATATACATGATTTGCTGCAGAATGATTGCCAGAACAATTAGTCTGGCAGTTATTCTGGAATATAAGTTTAACTTTTACTTGATATTCCTTGTGCCACACAAAGCTTAGTTTAAGAAATAATATATCTGATTGAAATGTTCTTCTCTAACGAGGACAAGAATCAGAAGAGAAGACGTTGCAGTTTATTTACACGATACAGTAGAATCCCTCATATCCGGAATCCCTCATATCCGGAGTGCCTCATATCCGCAATCTCACATATCAGAACATGATTTTGATGTGCATATTTGAAATATTTGTGTCTTATGTAACTGATTTGAAATTTCTGTTTTTCATGAAATTTACTTTGGTTAATTGCTCATGCTTATTTCACCTTAATGACTAGTATTACTGTAAAAGATGATGGGAATATGAGGAAAAGATCAACTTATCTTGAGTTATCGCAAAAAGTGGAAATTTTAAACAGACTAGAGACTAGTGAAAGTTCATTTTAATTAATGGCTGAGTTCAACATAGTAAAGTCAACATTGTATGATATAAAATTTTCCAGCATTCACACTGTCACAATGAAGAAGGAAATTAAAAAAAAACAAAACATGATTGTGATGAAACCTGAACTGCAATTGAAAAAGCTATTGAAAAGATTGTCAGTTTTTTGGAAAGAAAGCCAGCATTCAGCTATGACGATTGCAATAACGCATGCAGAGTTAAAAAGTGTTTTTCGTTTAAAAAATTTCAAGAACATAAGCCAAACGAAATGCAGAAAAGTTGGCAATGACATTAGAAGAGAAAGAATCATCATGCAACAGCGATTAAAAAAATCCTCTTTACATTATTTGTTTTGTACACTTAATTTAATAAATTTTCATTGACATTACATAATTTATTTCTTTTCCCTTAAAACCAATTCCGTTATATTTCACTCACTATTAGCTTATTTTTATTTTACTATAAAACATTGAAAATAAATGCTAAACCTGATTTCTGTTCTTTTATTTTAATGTAAATATAACCTCTCATATCCGGACTTTGTAACCAATTCCCCATATCCGGACTTTGTAACCAATTCCCCATATCCGGACTTTGTAACCAATTCCACATATCCGGACTTTGTAACCAATTCCCCATATCCGGACTTTGTAACCAATTCCCCATATCCGGACTTTGTAACCAATTCCACATATCCGGACTTTGTAACCAATTCCCCATATCCGGAAGGCCTTCTTAGTCCGGTTGTCAGGGATTCTACTGTATTAGGTTAATTCATAAATAATATACGTTTTTTTTTTTTTTTATCAACTTTCTCCTACTTCAAGCTTAAACTACATCCGGCAACAAGGCTTCCCATAGGGAGATTGGAGGTTTTTGAGGAGCGTGGAACCATATTGTAACTGCTCTTGTTTCAAGGTCCACCCTGACCCAAGCTGGTAGCCTCTGTTAGAGTCCCAGCTATGGGCAAATAGTAAACTCCCAAGCAAAAATCAACACCACATTTTTATAATAAAATGGTCAACAATCTATTTTTTTTTATAGCAAAATGAAAATCAATGCAACATTAAAAAAATATAAAAATACATTTTTATCGTAAAATTACCAACAACTCCTTTTATCATCAATAAACTACATATATCTAAAAAAACATACCTTTACTCTAGAAATATAAAATTATGTACAAAATATCGGTAGTTGGAAGCATAAAATTGTGTGCAAAATATTTACATTAAGGCCTTAAATAACCCATAGAGGTGTTGATATGCCGTTAAACAAACTCAACCAAACAATCAACAAATCTACTTCAAGGAAATAAAGTAGAATTATATTTTAGTTAATTATAAATTCGCCATTATTTGCAACGACTTGTCGATACTTATCAGACAGTTCTACGATATCTTTTGAGTAAAATTCCATAGGTTTTGATGTGAAAATGTTTACAATGAACTCATTGACTGATTTTTATTATAGAATGTTTTCCCCATCAAAGCGTTTTACAGCGATCGAAAATAGTAATAATCAGTTGGTCGAATGTCAGTTGAATATGGTGGATGTGATAGAATATGGACACGTTGCAGTTGCTGTATGTATAAATGTGCATTTAGTGTTTCATTGCATCGTAAAAACTCTAGATTAATAATATCCCGATGATCCCATCGCACACACAAAATTACCTTTTTTTCATGGAATTCAGATTTTTGTGGAGATGTATCCTTGTCAATGTAGTATTGCATTGAACACTGTCTTATGCAACTCATGTTGCAAAAGATGTTATAAGTAAGAAACGGTTATTTAGAATGATACATTCGTCATTAAAATTGGTCCCCAAAACAGAAATTACATATGGTTCAACATAATAGGAAAAAAAAATCGGTCAGAAAATCCAAAGACAATTCAACAGTCAGAGCTATTTTTTATTTAACAAACAAAGTTTCGTATTTCGCGCCGGGAAAATGTCGGTTTGCAAACGAGAAAATAATAATCGGAGCAGCTTCATTATACAAAAGCCTGTAAATAATGAAGTAAAGTCTAGGAATTTTGTCCTTTTGTTTCAACTTTACAATAGAAACACGACTATTTGTTTAACTGGACTCGGCTTTTTTTCATCTTTTGCAAACAAAGGTACTAGTGACGTCATCAGACATATAAACAAATGATAAATGAATTATGCTCGAGTTAGGTTCGAACCCTTGACCGAAACACAGTCATTCAGTCTAGCATTATTGATTCTGAGAAAAATCGTAACAATATATGCGTTGGTCTGGGAACCTGTTTAGACGAGAGAAACATCGGTGAAGCGTACGAGATGATCGGGGAAAAATACTTGATTTTCTGTGTGGGTCTTCGATATTTTTTTTCCTTTTGGTTTTCATCTTCATCACAAATGTTGAAAGAAAATCTCTTGCCAAACAAAAAAAACAAAAAAACAATTAGGATTGTGTATTTTTAAATCCTTTCGCAATTCTCATACAATATTTCATAACATTTATTCTCAGAGTTCTGTTTCAAAATCATTCATTTGAGGGTATTCGTATAGTAAAATTAGTCTTGATTAATAGGGAAAAAGTTAATGTGCATGCAAATAATATACACCTTCTGACCTTTGGTAGTTCTAGCCAGTGTGTCAAATATGGTGCCATGGAGGGTAGATAGGCACTCGTTTCTTACAAGAAATATGCCTAAAAACAACAGCGAATAATTCATATATTCTTCACCTCGCCATATTTATCACAACGTTTCGGCCATTGTACGCTCCGGCCTTCTTCAGGTCCTCAATGACACATGGCACAGTGGATAAAGGCGTTGGTTAGATCCAGTGACAGGACCCAAAGAGTGTGAGTTCAATACCCGGTTAAAGCAGACGGAAATTAGCAGGAGATAACTGATAACTGACATCCATCAAACATGACACGTGGAACTAGAACAGTCTACCCCAGTGAGTGAAATAAAGGGTTAAGTTCGACATTCCAACCACCAGAAGAAGGCCGGAGCGTACAACGGCCGAAATGTTGTAATAAATATGGCGACAAAGTTGAGGACAATAGTCCGAATAATGTAAATAATGTACATAATACCTCATCTCAGAAATATAGACAGACTCATATATTCTTGTTTGCAAATTAGTTTCTCATTATTTCCAATTAATTTTTCAAGTTAGTTTAAATTTGGGAAACATGAAAGACCATAAAAATCAGACATATTTCATGTTCGGAATCAATACAATTTGAACTGTGGTCAAAGAAGTCATTGTTTCAGTACTTTCACCAGGTAGCTATTGGTCAGAAGTGATGCGCTGAATTGTTATGTCCGTATAAGTTACCAAACATTACTCATTTTTTTCCAAATAGGTTGATATCAGTTATTATGGATGCTAATATGCGTGTGGAATATAGATTATTGTGAGTTATTCATGTCAAAGGAAAAAGATTATAACATGATTTCATTTCGGGCATCAAAAGACCGCAAACAACCCCCCCACACCAAAAAAAAAAAAAAAAACTAAAAAAACAAACCAGAGATCTTCTTGGAAGAAAAGGTTAAATGGAAAATGTTACGTTTCTTTTTGCGCTTAGCATTAATCCCAATAGATTTAAAATAGGAAATTGTTTTTATTTTCAAACTATACAAATTTTATATTTTTAAAGATGCATTTTTAGTAAATCAATTTATAGTATTTATTTATCGCAAAATAAATCCTCTATTCTGGGGATACGCACGCCATTTTGATGAAATACTTTATTTGATATCAATTCGAAACTGGAATGGTAAATAGCGTGTGAATGAAATCGCAGTTTATATACTTCTATTATTTCGGACTCTTGTTTTCATCTTGTTTGATATAGATATTATTATATACGCAATGACTCGACCAAGTACCCTCTGTTCATCATCAAGTGTCCATTGTTTCGCTGATATGGGATATCTGTTGATTATTGTGTTATTCCTGTCTTTGTGGTGTCAATTATAATTCGTTCCTGCCGAACTGGTGCTTCCCTACCTGATCCAGGGATTGAACTCATGACAGTATCACATGTATAACCAACGACGATATCCACTACATTAGTGGTGTGGTCTTTGGTGTCTTTTATATTCAATATTTGGCGTTTGTTTATGATTGTGGGTTCGTACCCCTTTAACTCTTTTTAAATTGAAAGCCGCTGAGCGAAAACTCATATGAATATAGGTAAAATATTTTTCTAACAATAAAGAATATAAAACAAATAAAAAAAACAAAAACTTTTAGCCGGCAGTGACATGTTTGTCTAAAATTGGCTAAGAGCAGAAATGTTCATACCTCGCTTTATATGCATTGCGATGCAGTTTTTATTATTATTATTATTATTGTCATCATCATCATCATTCGATTTCTGCTATGGACACACTACCTACCAAGTCTGCGGAAAGACCTAAGGCAGGTCGTGGTGTGTTGTTATATTACACATTTCATGTTAATTTTTTTTTTTTTTTATCTCCGATGAAGTTGCTAGCGTTACATAGACAAAGTTCTCCTTAGTGTGTGTGCTGTACTTAATAAGACAATTTTCTGTATGTCTCTTAAGCTGGGGTTTCAGGGATTCTTTCAATGTGTTGTTTTGTTCCATTTTTATAATTCCAAGTGCACCTATTACCACTGGTATTATTCTTGTTTTCAATTTCCACATTTTTTTCTATTTCAATTTCCAGGTCTTTGTATTTTGATAGTTTTTTCAAATTCCTTGGTTGCTATGTTACAATCCGCTGGACAAGCCATATCAATTAGTAGGCAAGTTTTTTTCTTTCTGGTTTTTGACAATAATGTCCGGCCTATTTGCTTCAATTTTTCTGTCTGTGTGGATGGTATAATCCCATAGAATGGTGACATCTTCTATTTCTGTAACCGGCGCTGGCCGATGTTCATACCAGTGTTTGCTTACACATTTTCCAAAGTGTTTGCACATTGTCCAGTGTAAGTATTGCCCCCACTCTATCGTGACGATTTTATATTCATTTGGGGCAAGTATAGAACATCCTGAGATTAGATGGTCTATTGTTTCTTGGTATTTGTCACAGAGCCTGCATTTTGGATCCACATTATTATGTATGATATTTGCCTGAAAAATTCCTAGTGAAAAGACTCTGGTCTTGCGCTGCAAGAATAAAGCCTTCAGTTTCAGACTTTAATCCAGATGCTCGTAACCATCGATGAGTATTAACTTTATCAACATTGGGTTTATTTGCACGTTCTGGATATTGGCCATGCAGAGGTTTGTCTTGCCAGCGTTGTTTCATCTGTTCAAGGGCTTTATCCTTGGCTTTCTTTTTTCATATCTTTTGCTGCAATAGTTGGTTCTTGGCTTCTGTTTTGATTTACTACAGAATCTACTAAATGTAAATGTTGTTTTGTATTTACTGCCTTCTTTTATTATTGAATATTTTTTTTCTTTCTGTTTTCATGTTGTTTCACTAATTTTATCATCCAGTCATTTGTTTGTTTCCATGTAAGTTAGTAAGCCAATAGTTGTTGTCTTGTATGACAATTCTAGCTGAATAAGACCTCTTCCACCTTCTTTACGGGGTATGTATAGACGGTCTACATCAGCCTTTGGATGATGCATCTTATACTTAGAAAGAAGCTTTCTTGTTTTAGAATCCATTTGTCTGATGTCATTTAGAGTCCAGTTCAAGATGTTGAAACTATATTGGACCACTGGGATGGCTAGGTTATTAATGGCCATAATTCTGTTCTGAGAATTCAATTCAGTTTTTAATACCAGTCGTACCCTTCTATAGTACTCTTTACGCACTATTTCTTTCATTTTCTTATGGTGAATTCCTTCACTCTCATTTACACCTAGGTACTTATAAGCTTCTCCTTGTTCTAAATCTTTTATTGTTACAGCAGGGTCTAAACTAATAGAGGAAGTTTGTTGTAGCGATCCTCGTAAAACTGTAGCTTTAGCACATTTATCCAAATTGAATTTCATTCCGATGTCTTCACTGAAGCATTTTACAGTTTGCAGAAGACCTTCCAGCTCATTGTCATTCCTAGCATACAATTTTAAGTCATCCATGTAAAATAGATGGTTTATTTTCTTTTGAGCTATTTTGTAACCGCATTCTGTCTTGTTAAGTTGGCTGGTTAATGCTATAAGTGATATGCAAAAATAATAAAGGAGACAAAGAGTCACCTTGAAATATTCCTCTATTGATGTTTATTTCGCCAGACTTATAGGTTCCATTTTTATGATTGAGGTAAAGTGTAGTTTTCCATATCGACATACATTGTTTGATGAAATTGATGATAACGGGTGATACCTTGTACATACTTAAAGACTTTAAGATCCAGGAATGTGGTACACTATCGAATGCTTTACGATAATCTATCCAAGCAATACTAAGATTTTTTTTTTTCACGGAAGCAGTTTTCCAGGATCATCCTATTAATAAGTAATTGGTCTTTACATCCGTAGCAGCCTCGTTTGCACCCTTTTTGTTCAAGTGGTAGTATGTCATTTCTTTCCAAGAAGAAATATGTCTGTTTTGTTAAAATAGATGTTAACAGTTTGTATGTTGTTGGAAGACATGTAATTGGTCTATAGTTTTCGGAATATTTGTGTCACTATTTTTGGGTAGAAGAAAGGTAACTCCTTTGGTCATCCATGCAGGAATTTTAGTTGGATCGGTAACCATTTCTTGAAGTTCTTTGGCGAGTTTTTGTGTGCTGTATTTAAATAATATAGCCAGAAGTTAGGAATTTTATCTATTCCTGGAGATTTCCAATTGTGTGCTTTTTTTCAGTGCATATTTAACATCTTCTTCTGTGATTCCCGCCCATGTCTGTTCTGGTTTATTTTTCATTCGTTCTAACTCTTGCGCAATCCAATCTGCCTCTTCGTTGTGTTCTTTAGGGCAAGCCCATATTTTTTTCCCAGAACTGTATAACTTCTTCCATTTTAGGGGGACTGTCACTTCAATTCTTTGTTTACCTATTTCCTGTAAAATTTCTTTGCATCGGTTTGAAAGATCTTGTTCTGTCTATAGAATCTTGATCTTTTCTCGTAGCGTCTTATTATTATTATTATTATTATTATTATTATTATTATTATTATTTCCTTTGTGTACACATTTCTTTCCAGGTCCCGTCCAGAGACCTAAGGTCAGAAATCACATCATGGCATTTTCCACTGACCAATTAAAAAAAAAACAAACAAAACAAAACAAAAAACAAAACAAAAACAGAGACATTATTTACATAGATAAAGCCCTTCGTAAGGTGTGAGCTGTAGTTGGGGGGAACAATTTTTGTATTTCTTTAAGGCATGGGCTTCCAGGAATCCCTTCAATTAGTCTACTGGAATCTTTTCCAACCAATCTGAGGGCTTCAACTCTAACAGGTATTGGTGATGTTCTCATGTGCCACATTTTTGAGATTTCGACCCTTGTATTTTGACCGACCGATTGAAGATCTTCAAAGATATATTGCAGTACATTTCATTATTATTATTATTATTATTATTATTATTATTATTATTATTATAATATTTCGATTTCTGCTATGTTCACACTACCTACCAAGTCTACGGGAAGACCTAGGGCAGGTAGTAGAGTATTATTATGGGTACATTTTATTATTCGTTTTTCTAACTCTATATATATATATATATATATATATATCTAATGTGTGTGTGAAGAGAAAAACAGAATACAAAAATACAAATATAAAATCTAACTCTGTCATACCGAGTTAAGATAACTGCATTTTATCGTGCGCGTAATTAAGCTTGAACCCTTTACGTTGGGTTTTATAGCTCCACGTTAACTTCTGTTTTTCTTGTGTTTGTTTCTTTTGTATTTTTATCTCAGGTGTATCTAGCTAGTTAACCCTACCTCTAAAAATCGAACAAATAAGAACTTAACAAGCAACATATAGAGAATTGTTCCTCGGAAGTTTTCGCTTGAAATTTGTGTTTTTTTTTTTACCACTCGTAATTCAAGAACGTGTCATTAATGCCGTCTGCATATTTCTTATTTTGACGGTTTTTATTTAACTCAAGTTTCTGTAATTTGTGTAATGTGTAGAGTACTTTATTCGTCATTTTTATCACCTGGAACTTAACCAGCAGAAAAACTCATCATGAGGTAATTTTCACCCAAGAGGTGAATTGCAAATTAAAGTTTCTTTGAAAATAATTTCCCGACTTTTATTCCTTTCCCTTTTATTGATACCAAACTTCCAACCTTCTATCATAAGTTTTCAAGCAGAATTCCTACCCAAAGTATCTTTTCCCAAAGAATAATTATTGAACTTTGATTATATCAACATCGATTTTCTCAGTGATTGAAGTACATACAGGGTGCGATGGATATATTGTCGTCTAAATTGCGCAGAAATGAAAATAATACTGACATCTCATTTTAACAGATATATTTATCAAAATATCTTGAGGCTTAGAAAATTTGACACTCACAAGACATAATGAAAGCAAAAGGAAAGCAGAGCATAACCTACCTAACATGACTGTGCGAACTGTTGACAAAACTAGGATTAGGAGAGATAGCAAAAATACTATAGAAAATACGCTATAGAGTCACAAAGAACTATATAAAATAACAGAAACGACATTACTTCGGGCCTACCAAGAGCAGTAACAACTAAAATGGATAGCACATGTAACTCGAAGAGAAAATAATGACTGGAGTTGAGAAATTGCTTTAAGAGAAAAATTTTATAGATTTCAACCAAACCATTACTGGCTGTTTGGTCAATGTATGCCGAATGTTTCTCGTATTGATATATAATACTACCATTACCAAATACACTCACTCACACACACACACACACACTGGAACATACTCGTAGAAAATACAATTGTAATAGCCACAACCCACAAGGCAAAAAAATAAGAAAAAAAATAATGGAAGCATTAATAATATAAAAGAAAATGCTAGCACTCAATAATTTCAACTATGAACACGGCAACATCGAGCTGGTCGTGTTTGGTAATAAAACGTTCCCATCACTATAGATACACATATATAAAAATTTACATATTCAGTTAAAAATAAATCCTTGGTAATGGCTAATAGAATAAACAAAAGGGTTCAGTTATATAGAAAATTTGGACAGTTTTTTACACACTTTATGTCCAGAAAAGAATACACTTATACGAACGCAAGAATTTTTTTGTTTAAAAAAAAGAAGCTTAATCGCGGTACCTTATTATTTGTCTTTAATGAAACTTGTATAAAAGTGAGATTGCAGTCCAAATACACACACACACACACACACACACACACACACACACACACACACACATATATATATATATATATATATATATATATATATATATATATATATATATATATATATATATATGACAGCGATATCGCTGTATAAGTAGTCTGTCCCGGACTAAAAACTGCTTTCGGTTGTGAGAAAATATTTTTGCGTGCTGAGAATTGTCGATTGTAAAAGTTGTCGATATTTGGTTTTCGCTTGTTATGAAGCAGGATAAGGAAGAAGAAGAAAAAAAAGACGAAAAGGTCAAGAAACAAAATTTGAAGACAATAAAATTAATGAATAATAAAAAGTAATTAAAGAGTTTCGTCTCAGGGAAGATGCGAAACGCCAATGATATACAGAAAGACAATAGAAAGCAAGAAAAAAAAGAAAGGGAAGATTTCACATCTCGGTTGCCAAACACCGTTTAAAAAGAAATAAAATACAAGGAAAAGACAATAAAAAAACATGCTTCTTCAGGAACTTGTAGTGCATGGGAATTAGGTCTCTTAACAGGAATCGTTTGGCCACTCCGCTTGTTTCAAAGCTTTGTTTGAAAATTGTGCGGCATTTGGCGGGACAAGGTGCGTCGCCATCACGTGACAAGCACCAAATGACCGGCTGTTCGAAGAGAGAGAAAGAGTGAGAGATGGGGAACCCAAGGCCAACCATTTGGTTACGTTGTCGTCGTCCGATAGGCAAAAATGTTGATAGGCAACTTGTTGGTGGGAAAAAAAATCATCTGCTGTCTCCCTGTCTGTCTGTCTCTCGCTTTCTCTCGGTTGAAGTTTGATCTCATTTTTAATATTCTTCACTTCGCTATCGACTTTCATGACCAGCTCACACTCCTCCCCACCGTCACTACTACCACCATCATACACTTCTTCTGTCTTTCACCCCTTTCTTTCTTTCTTTCTTTCATTTTCACTTCATCCCATTTATTTCATTATGTCTCCTGAGACTCTTTCTTTCACTTGTTTTTTTCACCAGTCACCATTCTTTCTTTCTTTCTTTCTTTCTTTCTTTCTTTCTTTCTTTCTTTCCCAGTTTCATTTTCCTTTCCACCTTTCCTTTTTTGGTCGTATCGCTTCTCTTTCCCATCGTCGGCTTCATTCACCTTCGACATTTGTCCTGTCTATAATGATGACATAAGATTCACATCAATAATTCATGAAGCTGGTCAGTCGGTACAATGTCGTAACGTACAGAGGGACGCGCACGTTGATCACATGATAATTGTCCGTGACGACCTAACTCAAGCACGTGGATCACCTAATTCACACCCTCCATAGTGAGGTGAGTATTTGTCAAAGGTATGTATTCGACAGTAAAGAAGTGTTTCATTTCCGAAACATTACGGAAGTCAGAAGAAATATTTAGAATCTTAGACATCCGAATAGGATCTCCAACCACACGGTATTTAGACATCAAAATATTACGAGCACAAGGATTTCGATTTTCACTTGAGACGATTGCAGTTCTCGAATACATATGAATTTGATACACTGCATATATTCGAGTAGAAATCGACTTTTATGACCATATTTGAATGCCGTCTTATCACGTCACATTTAAAGGTATTCCTCATAGAATGCTCAAAAGGTAACTCTTACCATCAGATCAAAGGAAAACAAAACAATAATTATAGAAAAATATTTCTGGATTCCAAAATATTCAATCGAAATTGAATACTTGCATGAATATTTAGAAAATTATTCTCCGTCGCTGAACGGTGAAGCAATTAGATCAAACGGTGGTTTGCCCAAATAAGGGGAACGCAGGCTCGAACCCTATCGGGAAACGCACTTTTCATTACTAATATTTCTTGAATATGCAGGCCGATAGACGTATAAACAAAAATGGGTCGTCTCTGTCAAATGCTGAATTTGTAAGTGATATATATATATATATATATATATATATATATATGTGTGTGTGTGTGTGTGTGTGTGTATTTTGGCAGTAATCCTTCTTTTATACATGTTTCATTAAGAAAAATGAAATAAAATGCTTAATCGCATTACCTTGTCAGTCGTCTTTGACTAACAAGTTAATGCGATTAACCATTTTATTTCATTTTTCTTTCGTGCGTACAAGTGTTTTTTTTTCTAGACACAAAGTGTGTAAAAACTGCCCAAAAGTTTTGCATAACTGAGCGCTTTCAGCTATACTTTTAGCCATTATCAAGGATGATTTTATTTTTACTTTTAACTGAATGTATGGGTTGTGTTATGTATATATCTAGAGTTATAA